>JARBWK010000017.1:24102828-24180696 GCA_030556195.1 Anolis apletophallus | reverse complement strand
CTCTGGATGTAGGAGAACTACAACTCCCCAAATGAAGGTGACTTTTCCCCAAATACCTCCAGTATTTTTTTGCTGGTCATGCAGATTCTATGTGCCAAGTCTGGTCCAATTCCATCTTTGGTGGCAGGCCCGGATTACCCATAAGGCCACCCAAGGCCATGGCCTCGGGCGGCACTTTTGGCGGGGCAGCAGATCCGGACCCCCCAAATTTTTTAAAAAAAATTGGGGGGGGGTGCATCTTGTGACCCCCCTCCCTTTGCTCTGCTCCCCTGGGCTCTGCTTTAGGAGGGAGGGAGGATCAGCTCCACCCCTGACTCCGCCCCTCCTCGCCGGCGCGGAGCCGATCCGCCCTCTCTCCTAAAACCGGCCTGAAAAGGGCGTGACGACGCAAGGGAGGAGGGGCGGTGGCGCAAATTCTCTTCACCTCCTCCTCCCTGCCTGGCGGCGCCAAGCCAGGCAGGCGGAGAGAAGCCGTGCCACCGCCCCTCCTCCCTTGCGTGGCGTGACGGCGCAAGGGAGGAGGGGGTCGGCGGCGCGGCTTCTCCCTGCCTGGCGACGCCAAGCCAGGGAGGCGGAGGCCCGCGTCGCCGCCCTCCTCCCTTGCGTGGCGTGGCGGCGCAAGGGAGGAGGGCCGGGCGGCGCGGCTTCTCCTGCCTGGCGACGCCAAGCCAGAGGCGGAGAGAAGCCGTGCCGCCGCCCCTCCTCCCTGCGTGGCGTGACGACGCAGGGAGGAGGGCCGGCAGCGCGGCTTCTCCCTGCCTGGCGACGCCAAGCCAGGGAGTTGGAGAGAAGCCGTGCCGCCGCCCCTCCTCCCGTGCATGGCGTGACCACACAAGGGAGGAGGGCCGGCGGCGCGGCTTCTCCCTGCCTGGCGGCGCCAAGCCAGGGAGGCGGAGAGAAGCCGGCGCGCCCTCCTCCCTTGTGTGGTGTGACGACGCAAGGGAGGAGGCGGCGGCTTCTCCCTGCCTGGCGGCGCCAAGCCGGGAGGCGGAGAGAAGCGCGCCGCCGCCCTCCTCCCTTGCGTCATCACGCCATGCACGGGAGGTGGGGCGGCGGCAGGACTCCTCTCTGCCTCCTCCCTGGCTTGGCGTCGCCAGGCAGGGAGAAGCCGCGCCACCGCCCTCCTCCCTTGCGTCGCGCCAGCCCCGCCGAAAAGGGGCGGGCGGCGCGCCTCTTTTCTCCTCCTTGCCCCGCCCTCCTTCCTTCAATCCGGCGAGGAGGCGGGGCGGGAGGGGCGGGGCTGGGGGAAGGGCAGAGGCAGACCCTTTGGCCTTGGGCGGCAAAAGGGCTTGATCCAGGCCTGTTTGGTGGAGTTCAGAGTGTTCATTGACTGCCGGTAAACTATACATCCCGGTATCTACTGCCGGTATCTACAACTCCAAAATGTCCAGGTCAAACTAGGTTTCTGTTCATGTGCCAAGTCTATGAGCAGAAACTTCAAAACAGTTAACGCCCAGAGACTCCTGGTTTCAAAAGGTTCGGAGAACGAAGAATCCCCGTGTTATATTTCCGCCGTTGTCAATAATGCGTATATACAGATCTGAAAACAGAACTCGAAAAAGCGACGTAAGAGCAGATCCAGCCGGAATGAGACCATCGAGCGCGCCCGCGGAAACGAATGGGTTTCTTTGGGGGGCGATTAAATATCCCGAACTGAAAAGCAACAAGCTGGGCATATATTTTTGAGAGAGAGAAAAAAATATACTAATACTAATAAATGATTACAAATTAGCTTAAGAGTACATTTACTAGAGGGTTATGGAAACAGCGATAATATTTTTGCGTCTCGGATCCCGGGATTGCCGGGGTGACAGCTAATGCCGTAATGATTTGTTTCAAACGTCGGTGTTTAAGCCGATTTTCGCCCCATTTTTCCCCGTCGTCTTCGTCGTCTTCTTCTTCTTCTTGCAGGAGTCTGCAACGCTGTTAATGAAATTAAACACACCAATCGCATTTGTCCCCGGGGGACGCGGAACCGAACACGCCACCGGTTTACTTTTATATTAAAATAAATTGCAGCCGGCGAGATGGACTAATTGCACGCCGGATTGGAAAAGAAACATTCCATTGATATAATTAAGCCAATTTCGCCGGGACAGAGAGAGAGAGAGAGAGAGAGAGAGTGAGCGTTGATATTAAATAAGCAGAGCATTCATGAGCGGCTGACACACACACGGGCCTCCCCCCGTCCCTGAAGCCGGCACACTCGCTCCCCCTTTGCCACGGTTCAAGATTCGAGAAATATCACCCCCTTGCTCGGTTTTTCCTTGGGTGCCTAAATTGTCCCTGAGGGTCATCATTCGGGTTTGAAAGAGTTGACAGCGTGGTTGAAAAATGGTCAGAGAGGGAGAAAGACCCTGGGGCGGGAATTATGAGGGTTGAATGAAAAGTAATGCCTCCACCTTCGTAACCCCTCAACAGATGGCGGTCCTGGTACGCGGCAGATCCTGGCAGGTTAAGTAGACTCTCCTCTACAGTCCCATTTCGGCGGGAAGCCTTAGCGTTGAGCGGTTGTGTTGTCAAAGTGCGAAGTGTGGGACCCTGCCCAGACGGTCAGTCAATGTGACTTAGGCCAGTGTTTCCCAACCTTTTTTGAGCCATTTTTTACATTTGTTGTCATTGGGAGTTGTAGTTGCTGGGAGTTATAGTTCGCCCGCAATCAAAGAGCATTCTGAACTCCACCAATGATGGAATGGAATCAAACATTGTATTTAGAAACCGAGTAACCTTAAGATCTGTGCCATTAAGAAGATACTGTAACCCAGTGTTCTTCAACTTTTTTTTGAGCCACGGCACACTTTTTACATTTCCAAAATCCTGGGTCACACCACCAACCAAAATGACACAAAATGACACTCGAACACAATCATACGTATAGTTAATACGTTTTTGAATGTATTTATACACTCAGTGTGAAACCTGGGCCTGTTTCGATGAACACAACATAGATATCCTGGCAGGAATGGCAGAAAGACACAAACTTCCCACACGGAACTCCCATAACCAAAAGAAAATGCTATAAGAGTTTGGTGGGCATTGACCTTGGGTTTTGGAGTTGTAGTTCACCTATATCCAGAGAGCACTGTGGACTCAAGCAATGTTGGATCAGGACCAAACTTGGCATGAATACTCAATATGCCCAAATATGAAAGCAGATGGAGTTCAGGGGAAACAGACCTTGACATTTGGGAGTTGTAGTGGCTGGGATTTATACTTCCCCTACAATCAAAAAACATTCTGAACTCCACCAATGATAGAACTGGGCCAAACTTCCCACACAGAACCCCCAGGAGTAAAGAGGAGGTCTCTACTTGGGGAAAGGGAGGTGAGCCTTCCCAATGCATGGAGAGGGAAAGACCAAATAGACAACGTGTGGGGAGGGGGAGTGTTTGTAATTTTGTGCCTTTATCGAGGTAGGTTTCTTAGGGTTTTTATACTTCAACACACTAGACTCTTCCCCTCCCCCCCTTTCCTGGAGGTTCCAATTTCCCACGGCACACCTGATGATGGCTCACGGCACACTAGTGTGCCCCGGCACACTGGTTGGG
Source organism: Anolis apletophallus (assembly GCA_030556195.1). NCBI lineage: Eukaryota > Metazoa > Chordata > Lepidosauria > Squamata > Anolidae > Anolis > Anolis apletophallus. The sequence goes on along the minus strand of JARBWK010000017.1, from coordinate 24,177,148 downwards.
AAACACTGCCTCAGAGAATGCAAGCTGTTTATGGTCCATGCATTATCGATCCACCGTTTAGGCATGACGGGAGTTAGAGGGACTGCCCTTAATTGGGTGGCCTCCTGTGGTGAAGTCATATTTATTTGTTGCGGGTTGTAAATGTAGTTGGTATTTATGTATATGTAAGTATTTTGTAAGGGTGAAACTTCGCTAACCCTAAGGGGGTTAACAGTAAAATTATCTAGCAGATCTTCCGAGAACCTCCGTTACCATGGAAACTGGAGGCTCAGCCTGCAGATGGCTTTAGAATCCTCGAATTCAAATATTTTCAGTTGGTGACTAACTGCCAACGCAGAAGGGTGTGTGAGAGAATTAGGGAGTCTGTTTAGCCAGCTTTCAGTGGTTTAAAAGACTCTGGGTTTAATCTAAGCCTGACTCTACTCTGGGGAAAGGGTAGTTTAGGTGTGTAGTCTGCTAAAAAAAAAGCAGTGGCTGTTAATGACCAGCAGAGTGTGTGTAAACTGCGGAGTTAGTAGTTTAGGAGTGCAGTGGCTTTGTGTTAAGACTGTATCTCCATATTTAGCAACTTGTAACCTTAAGAAAGTACCTCTGAGTAGATTGTAACCACCTAAGCTCTGTGAACTCTTGAAACCTCCAAGCTCGAAACACTGTTTAAATAAACTTGATAGTTCTTTGTTTAAAAAATCTCTTATTGTGATTCTTTCTCCCACAAGCCTTGAAAACACCGCTTTCTTAATGAGTAGCCAAACACAGTAAATTAATGGCGGCAGCAAGTGAAAATTGGAGTGACCTCACAAAGTGGACGCACGCTGTAAGCTGCATCTTCACACCTCCTTTCTTCAAGATCAGGGACAGCGGGTGGAGAGGAGAGGGGTGGCCTCGGAAAGGGTCCCCCTTGAATGTGGGGTCCCCCAAGGGGCTATCCTCTCTCCTCTATTATTTAACATCTGTATGCGTCTACTGGCCCAACTGGTGCGTAGTTTTGGTCTAGAGTGCCATCAGTACGCTGATGACGCCCAGCTGGTGCTGAGGATGGAAGGCCGGCTGGATTCTGTACCCGATTATTTCCATCGGTGCCTTGAAGCCGTGACTGGGTGGCTACGGGCCAGCAGGTTGAAGGTGAACCCGCCGAAGACGGAGATCCTTTGACTGGGTCACTGGGGGGGGGGGTGTTCCAGCTGACTGTTATGGACGTCAAAGCAGTTTGCCCGTCGTCCCTTGTAAAAAGTCTGGGGGTCCAATTGGACCCTCTCCTTCCTTTTCCCTCCCTCTCTCCCCTTCCTTCTTTCCTCCATTCTCTCTCTTCCTGCCTTCCTTCCTCTTCCTTTCTTCCTTCTTTCTTCCCCCTTCACCCCTTCCTTCTCTCCTTCGTTTTCCCTCCCTGTCTCCCCTTCCTTCTTTCCTCCATTCTCTCTCTTCCTGCCTTCCTTCTTCTTCCTTTCTTCCTTCCTTCCTTCCTCCCCCTTCACCCCTTCCTTCTCTCCTTCGTTTTCCCTCCCTCTCTCCCCTTCCTTCTTTCCTCCATTCTCTCTCTTCCTGCCTTCCTTCTTCTTCCTTTCTTCCTTCCTTCCTTCCTCCCCCTTCACCCCTTCCTTCTCTCCTTCGTTTTCCCTCCCTCTCTCCCCTTCCTTCTTTCCTCCATTCTCTCTCTTCCTGCCTTCCTTCCTCTTCCTTTCTTCCTTCCTTCCTTCCCCCTTCACCCCTTCCTTCTCTCCTTCGTTTTCCTCCCTCTCTCCCCCTTCCTTCTTTCCTCCATTCTCTCTCTTCCTGCCTTCCTTCTTCTTCCTTTCTTCCTTCCTTCCTTCCTCCCCCTTCACCCCTTCCTTCTCTCCTTCGTTTTCCCTCCCTCTCTCCCCTTCCTTCTTTCCTCCATTCTCTCTCTTCCTGCCTTCCTTCTTCTTCCTTTCTTCCTTCCTTCCTTCCTCCCACCACCCCTTCCTTCTCTCCTTCGTTTTCCCTCCCTCTCTCCCCTTCCTTCTTTCCTCCATTCTCTCTCTTCCTGCCTTCCTTCCTCTTCCTTTCTTCCTTCCTTCCTCCCCCTTCACCCCTTCCTTCTCTCCTTCGTTTTCCCTCCCTCTCTCCGTCCTTCTTTCCTCCATTCTCTCTCTTCCTGCCTTCCTTCTTCTTCCTTTCTTCCTTCCTTCCTTCCTCCCCCTTCACCCCTTCCTTCTCTCCCTTCGTTTTCCCTCCCTCTCTCCCCGTCCTTCTTTCCTCCATTCTCTCTCTTCCTGCCTTCCTTCTTCTTCCTTTCTTCCTTCCTTCCTTCCCCCCTTCACCCCTTCCTTCTCTCCTTCGTTTTCCCTCCCTCTCTCCCCTTCCTTCTTTCCTCCATTCTCCCTCCCTCTTCCTTCCTCTTCTATTCTTTTTCCCCCAAGTCATCCATTCCTTCTCCTTCCTTTCTTTTCACTTCCCTCTCTCTCGCCTTCTTTCTTTTCTTCTTTTCCCTTCATTACTTTACTTTTTCCTCACTCTCTTTCTTTTCCTTTCCCCATCCTTTCCTCCCTTCCCATTTCCTTCTTTCTTTTCCCCTCCTTGTCTCTCTCCTGCTTTTCTTTTCTTCCTGTTCCATAGTTCGTTCTTCTTTTCTTTCTTCCTCTCCCCCTCCCTCCTTTCTTTCCTCTGTCTTTCTTTCTTTTCCCCTTCCTTCCTTCCTTCCTTCCTTCCTTCCTTCCTTCCACCTTCTCTTCCTTCCCAGAGTCCTGAGCGTGCCTTTTGCAGAGACAGGTCTGAAGCGTCCCCTCATTCTGCCTTTTGGGGAATCCTTTCCTCATCGTATGGACGTAGAGACTCACATTGAGTTGAAGTCAGTCTTAAAATACATTATATATCTATTATGTGGCTCTCTTTCAGTTCAAAATAAGATTTTTTCCACAAATCCTGGATAATTTGGGTTCCAACTATAATTATACACCACTTCAATTGCAAGATCAGAACCCCTAAGTATTTCTAATTGCCTAATTGAGTCAAACCGTTGGGGGCGGGGGGGTGGGTTGGGGGAGAAAACAGCAAGAGCAAACTTTCCTTGGAAAGGAACGGAGAGAAACAGAGGTGGATTGTGGGTCTCCGGGAACACTGGTATACTTGTGTGTGTGTGGTGTGTGATGGGGCTACCTTAAGTCCAAAGGAAACTCAAAGGCCCATAAGGATGAATGCTGTTTACATTAGACCAGCGTTTCTCAACTTGGGGGGTCACCAAAAGACCATCAGAAAACCCAGTGTTTTCTGTCGCTCATGGGGGTTCTGTGTGGGAAGTTTGGCCCAATTCTGTCATTGGTGGGGTTCAGAATACTCTTTGACTGAAGGTGAACTATAAATCCAAACAACTACAACTCCCAAATGCCAGGGTCTATTTTCCTCAAACTCCATGTTTAGGCATATTGAGTATTTGATCCAATTTTGGTCCAGATCCATCACTGTTTGAGTCCACAGTGTTCTCTGGATGTAGGTGAACTACAACTCCAAAATCCAAGGTCAATGCCCGCCATACCCTTCCAGTATTTTCTGTTAGGCATGGGAGTTCTGTGTGCCAGGGTTGGTTCAATTCCATCGTTGGTGGAGTTCAGAATGCTCTTTGATTGTAGGTGAACTATGAATCCCAGCAACTTCAACTCCCAAATTACAAAACCAATTCCCACCAGTAATCAAATGGGTATTTGTTCCCAATTGGGTCCAGTGAATGAAAATACATCCTGCATATCAGATATTTACAGTATGATTCATAACAGTAGCAAAATTCCAGTTATGAAGTAGCGACAAAGAATATGGTTGGGGTCACCACAGCATGAAGAACCTGGCCTGCAGGGGGAGCACTCGGCAATCTGAGGCGGCTCATCGCTGTGGTGACCTGGAAGAGAATCAAGTCTTCCGGTTCGCCACGCTGATCAGCCCCCGCATGTCGCGGCATGCTCCCGCTGCAGGCGCGGATCGCCTACAGGGATGGCAGGCGCTCCGAAGTCGCTGCTGCTCCGGCCTGTCTGCCAACACAGGCCCCACAGAGCCCGCAATTGGATGGCGGCAGCAACACCCCTTCCTTTTGGCTCCACCCTCAACGCCCTTCTCCCGGGCCGGACAGAACTGGCTGCCGGGCCAGATACAGCCTGCGGGCCGTAGGTTGCCCGCCCCTGCATTAGATGAAACCAGGACATTATCACATGAGTCTCTTAAAATCACACAAGTCTCCTAAAAGAAAACCTTATCACACGTGTTCTAAAACAGGACATTATCACACGAGTCTCTTAAAATGAGACATTATCACACGATTCTCCTAACACAGAACATTATCACATGTGTTCTAAAACAGGCCATTATCACACGAGTCTCTTAAAATGAGACATTAGACATTTATCACACGTGTTCTAAAACAGGCCATTATCACACGAGTCTCTTAAAATGAGACATTATCACACAAGTCTCCTAAGAGAGAACCTTATCACACGTGTTCTAAAACAGGACATTATCACACGAGTCTCTTAAAATGAGACATTATCACACAAGTCTCCTAAGAGAGAACCTTATCACACGTGTTCTAAAACAGGACATTATCACACGAGTCTCTTAAAATGAGACATTATCACACGATTCTCCTAAAACAGAACATTATCACATGTGTTCTAAAACAGGCCATTATCACACGAGTCTCTTAAAATGAGACATTATCACACGTGTTCTAAAACAGGCCATTATCACACGAGTCTCTTAAAATGAGACATTATCACACAAGTCTCCTAAGAGAGAACCTTATCACACGTGTTCTAAAACAGGACATTATCACACGAGTCTCTTAAAATGAGACATTATCACACAAGTCTCCTAAAACAGGACATTATCACACGTGTTCTAAAACAGGACATTATCACACGAGTCTCTTAAAATGAGACATTATCACACAAGTCTCCTAAGAGAGAACCTTATCACACGTGTTCTAAAACAGGACATTATCACACGAGTCTCTTAAAATGAGACATTATCACACAAGTCTCCTAAGAGAGAACCTTATCACACGTGTTCTAAAACAGGACATTATCACACGAGTCTCTTAAAATGAGACATTATCACACGATTCTCCTAAAACAGAACATTATCACATGTGTTCTAAAACAGGCCATTATCACACGAGTCTCTTAAAATGAACATTAGACATTATCACACACAGTTCTAAAACAGGCCATTATCACACGTGTTCTAAAAATGAGACATTATCACACAAGTCTCTTAAAATGAGACATTATCACACAAGTCTCCTAAAAGAGAACATTGTCACACGTGTTCTAAAACAGGACATTATCACACGTGTCTCTTAAAATGAGACATTATCACACGAGTCTCCTAAAACAGAACATTATCACACAAATATTCTAAAGCAGGACATTATCACATGGGTCTCCTACCACAGCACATTATCCATTATTACACAAGTCTCCTAAAACAGAGTGTTATCACACGAGTCTCCGAAAAGAGGACATTATCACACCGGCCTCCCAAAATGTGATGTTTATCACACGACTCTCCTAAAGCAGTGCATTATCATACACACAATCGGGGTGATCAGGGGAGAAAGGGTCACATTTTTACTTTGCAGCAGACAACGGCCAACAACAGCCCCCAAAGCGCATGGCCAAAGCAGATTTCTCTTAACGACATTGTCGAACCTGCTTTCCAACATACATTCAGAAGTCAAAAATGGGGAGGGAACCATTTTCATTTAATACAAGTTAAGCAAAACATTGGATACAAGTTAAGTTTGGTTTGGAATGAGCTTAGGACAATGTTGTGTCTAGGAGGCCTTCAGCATGGCTTATGGTAGTGTTTCCCAACCGCTGTGCCATGGCATACTACTGTGCCGTGGCCGATCATCAGGTGTGCCTTGGGAGAAGGAGGCTGCTGCTATGGCTGCTGCTGTTGTTATTGTTGTCCCTCTCCCTGCTGTTGTTTCCGCGCCTCCTCCCATTGGTGCTCGAGCCGTCCGCGCCATCCTTCTTCCAAAGCGGAGGCCGCTTCCTCCTCGCCCTGGCCTGCTCTTCCCCCCGCACTCGCTCAAGTGTGAGGCGAGGAGGGCGCCTCCTCTGCGCAGCTGCACATTCCCCCTCGCTCGTGCGCACGCTCTCTCTCTCTACCCCGCTGGGAGTTGTAGGCCAAAACATCATGGAGGAGGGGAAAGAGCACCGTCGGCCCCGCCCTTTCCCCTCCTCTGTGGTGTTTTGGCCTACAACTCCCAGTGGGGTAGAGACAGAGAGCGCATGCGCGAGCGAGGGGAAGGTGCAGCTGCGCAGAGGAGGCGCCCCCTCGCCTCACACTTGAGCGGGTGTGGGGGAAAGAGCGGGCCAGGGCGAAGAGGAAGCCGCCGCCGCTGCTGCCTTTCCTTCGGAAGAAGGATGGCGCGGATGGCTCGAGCGAAGACGGGAGGAGGTGCGGGAACAACAGCAGGGAGAGGGACACCAAGTGAGGGGAAGGTGCGGCTGCGCAGAGGTGTCGACCCCTGTGATACACTCTTTCTTCCCCCTCTTGCCAAATCCTGCTGCTGCTTGTGGGGGGAGGAGGAAGGGCCGGCAGAGAGGCTGAGGTGAGCGGAGGGAAGGTCAGAAAGGGGTGGAGTGTCCCCTCCCCATGAGGCCCGCCTATCATTATTTGAGTCCACAGTCCACTGGATGTAGGTGAATTATTGGTTGTTTACCTGTAACCGTAGTTCCCTGAGTGGTCACCTGTGAATTCGTACATATGGTAATTCCTGCACCTGCGCAGACAGTTCGGAATCTTCTAGAAAGTTATTATCACTTTAAATGGTAGCCCTGCCCACTCCCCGCGAGTATATATAACCAGTGGGAGGGGCTGCCACCTCAGATCCTTTACTCCGCCGCAAAAGCAGCTCGAAGGACTGAGGCATGACAACAGCGGGGGATGTACGAATTCATTAGAATGAATTAGAATATTAGATAATAACTTTCTAAAAGATTCCGAACTGTCTGCGCAGGCGCAGGAATTACCATATGTACATATTCACAGGGACCATGACAGGGAACTACAACTCCCAAAGGTCGTCTATTTTCCCCAAACTCCATCTGTGTTCCATTGTTGCAAGAGTTCAGGATGCTCTTTGGTTGTGTGTTAACTACAAATCCCAGAAACTGTAACTCCCAAAAGTCAAGGTCTATTTTCCCCAAACTCCATCTGTGTTCACATTTGGGCATATTGAGTATCCATGCCAAGTTTGGTCCTGATCCAACATAGTTTGAGGCCACAGTGCTCTCTGGATACAGCTGAACTACAACTCCCAAACTCAAGGTCAATTCCCAAGCAAACCCTTTCAGTACTTTCGGTTGGTAATGAGGGCTCAATAGGCCAAGTTTGGTTCAATTCCATTGTTGCAAGAGTTCAGGATGCTCTTTGGTTGTGTGTTAACTACAAATCCCAGAAACTGTAACTCCCAAATGTCAAGGTCTATTTTCCCCAAACTCAATCTGTGTTCACATTTGGGCATATTGAGTATCCATGCCAAGTTTGGTCCTGATCCAGCATTGTTTGAGTCCACAGTGCTCTCTAGATATAGGTGAACTACAACTCCCAAACTCAAGGTCAATGTCCACCAAACTCTTATAGCATTTTCTCTTGGTTACGGGAGTTCTGTGTGGGAAGTTTGGGTTTTTCTGCCATTCCTGCCGGGATTTCTATGTTGTGTTCATCAAAACAGGCCCAGGTTTCACACTGAGTGTATAAATACATTAAAAAACATATTAACTAGATGTATTACTGTGTTAGAGTGTCGTTTTGTGTCATTTCGGTTGGTTACGGGAGTTCTGTGTGGGAAGTGTGTGCCTTTCTGCCATTCCTGCCAGGATATCCATGTTGTGTTCATCGAAACAGGCCCAGGTTTCACACTGAGTGTACAAATACATTTACAAACATATTAACTATATGTACGACTGTGTTAGAGTGTCATTTCGGTTGGTGGTGGGTCCCAGGATTGTGTAGATGTAAAAAATGTGCACCTTCTGCAAGGAATGCTGATCACGTTGAGCACGATAGGCTTTCTGTGTATGTTCAGGGGTACCCTTTGCTTGTCACGACCCATAGAGCTGCGAGGCTGGTCCTCATTCCAATTCCACCCTGGGCAAGGTTGCTTTGCCGCCCAATTGTGCCAAGAATTGAGGACGGATTAGCCGAAGAGGTGAGAGATTATTATTCCTGGGTGGCCCCCCACCCAAGGTGAATATGGGCTTCCCTCCCTACGTCTCGGTTTCCTTGGCCCCTCTGTACATATCAGAAAACAGAGAGAGAGAAAGAGAGAGAGCCGAAAGCCCAGGGGACAAAGAACCCTTTATGCCATAAGTAAGATGACCTCAATGGCATTTGCAGCAAATAAGAGGAGGGGGAGCCGAGGAGGAAAGCCCCCTCTGCAAAACATGACGCCCAAAGAGTTTATAACCTGGCAAATGGCTGCGACGCCGGCTACGGAAAGGCAAGAGCAAGGCATCTCGCCTTGAACTACGACGTGTCACGGGGTCGAAGGTCGTGTATTATTAATTTCTTTCCCCCCAGCTTTTACTCAGCCTTCGGTCTCTCTCGTGGTTGTTGCAAGAAATTTGGCCGCTATGAGAATCACACCCTGTGGCATCGGTACTTTTTTGAGCCGCGGCGCACCACCAACCAAAATGACACTCTAATGACACTCTAACACAGTCATACATATAGCTAATATGTTTTTGAATGTATTGATACACTCAGTGTGAAACCTGGGCCTGTTTCGATGAACACAACATAGATAATATCCTGGCAGGAATGGCAGAAAGACACACACTTCCCACACAGAACTCCCATTACCAAGAGAAAATGCTTTAAGAGTTTAGTGGGTATTGACCTTGAGTTTTGGAGTTGTAGTTCACCCAGGGGTGGTCTAGGTAATTTTAAATGGTAAGCGAACATTATTTTGGTGCCCACCAACATTATTTTGCCCCCCCCCCCACATGCCCAGAAGCTCCTGTGCGCAGGCTCAGAAGCCTGTAAACACAGCACTCCCTATTTGGCACGCCCCCCCCCCCCGCATATGCCCAGAAGCTCCTGTGCGCAGGGGCAGAAGCCTGTAACCACAGCACTCCCTATTTGGCAGGGCCCCCTCCGCACATGCCCAGAAGCTCCTGTGCGCAGGCTCAGAAGCCTGTAAACACAGCACTCCCTGTTCGGCACGCCCCCCCTCCGCACATGCCCAGAAGCTCCTGTGCGCAGGCTCAGAAGCCTGTAAACACAGCACTCCCTATTTGGCACGCCCCCCCGCACATGCCCAGAAGCTCCTGTGCGCAGGCGCAGAAGCCTGTAAACACAGCACTCCCTATTTGGCTATTTGGCACAGCCCCTCCCCTATTTGGCATGCCCAGAAGCTCCTGTGCGCAGGCTCAGAAGCCTGTAAACACAGCACTCCCTATTTGGCACGCCCCCTCCGCATATGCCCAGAAGCTCCTGTGCGGCAGGCCTGTAAACACAGCACTCCCTATTTGGCAGTCTGTAAACACAGCACTCCCTCATGTAAACACAGCACTCCCTATTTGCGCCCCCCCCCCCCGGCCCAGCAGCTCCTGTGCGCAGGCTCAGAAGCCTGTACACACAGCACTCCCTATTTGGCACGCCCCCCCCTCCCCACATGCCCAGAAGCTCCTGTGCGCAGGCTCAGAAGCCTGTAAACACAGCACTCCCTAATTGGCACGCCCCAGCACTCCCTCCGCACATGCCCAGAAGCTCCTGTGCGCAGGCTCAGAAGCCTGTAAACACAGCACTCCCTATTTGGCTGCATGCCCAGAAGCTCCTGCGCCTGTAAACCAGCACTCCGCACATGCCCAGAAGCTCCTGTGCGCAGGCTCAGAAGCACTGTAAACACAGCACTCCCTAAACACAGCACTCCTATTTGGCACGCCCCCGGCAAAAGCGCCCCCCCTCCGCACATGCCCAGAAGCTCCTGTGCGCAGGTGCAGAAGCCTGTAAACACAGCACTCCCTATTCACGCACGCCCAGAAGCTCCTGTGCGCAGGCTCAGCCCACCACTCCCTATTTGGCATGCCCAGAAGCTCCTGTGCGCAGGCTCAGAAGCCTGCACAGGCTCAGAAGCCTGTAAACACAGCACTCCCTATTTGGCACGCGCCCCCCCCTCCGCGCAGGCGCAGAAGCCTGTAAACACGGCACTCCCTGCTTGGCACGCAGGGAGGTTTGCTACGGCATGGCGTCGGAGCGCACAAGGCCCAAAAGCGGAACATCAGCCAGAGGCTTTACCCTTTACCAAGATGGCGCCCCACGCAGTGGCGTCCTTTGCCTACCCGTAGGACCGCCCCTGAGTTCACCTATATCCAGAGAGCACTGTGGACTCAAACACTGTTGGATCAGGACCAAACTTGGCAAGAATACTCAATATGCCCAAATGTGAACACAGATGGAGTTTGGGAAAAATACACCTTGACATTTGGGAGTTACAGTTTCTGGGATTGATAGTTAACACACAATCAAAGAGCATCCTGACCTCTTGCAACAATGGAATGAAATCTGAGCTGCGGAGCTCCTCTCCTCTAGAGTACTGTTTCCCAAGCTTTTTTGAGATGCGGCACACTTTTTACGTTTACAAAATCCTGGGGTACACCACCAACCGAAATGACACAAAATGACACTCTAACACAGTCATACACATAGTTAATATGTTTTTGAATGTATTTATACACCGTGTGAAAACCTGGGCCTGTTTCGATGAACACAACATAGATATCCTGGCAGGAATGGCAGAAAGACACACACGAAGGTCTTGCTCAACAGCTGTCAGTCTCTCTCCGTGTTTAGTTTTTATCGCAGTCACCCGGTCCTCAGGGTTGTTTTGCTATTATGTGCCGTTTTGCTATTAAGTCAGTGTTTTTCAACCTCTTTTGAGCCGCGGCACATTTTTTACATTTTTTGTCACTTGGGAGTTGTAGTTGCTGGGAGTTATAGTTCGCCCGCAATCAAAGAGCATTCTGAACTCCACCAATGATGGAATGGAATCAAACATTGTATTTAGAAACCGAGTAACCTTAAGATCTGTGCCTCTAAGAAGATACTGTAACCCAGTGTTCTTCAACTTTTTTTTGAGCCACACGGCACACTTTTTACATTTACAAAATCCTGGGGCACACCACCAACCACAAATGACACAAAATGACACTCTAACACAGTAATACATATAGTTAATATATTTTTTAATGTACTTATACACTCAGTGTGAAACCTGGGCCTGTTTCGATGAACACGACATAGAAATCCGGGCAGGAATGGCAGAAAGACACACACGAAGGTCTTGCTCAACAGCTGTCATCTCTCTCTGTGTTCTTATAGGTTGTTTTGAATAATATGTATCTGCTGTAAAACAATGTGTAACACACAGATATTCACCTCTGTTCTTGTGTTTTCAAAGATGTATTTATTTTATTGTGTTTATTGTTTTCTGATGTTTTTGATAATTTTTGTGATGTGTTGTTCGGGCACGGCCCCATGTAAGCCGCCCCGAGTCCCCTTTGGGGAGATGGGTGCGGGTTATAAATAAAATATTATTATTATTATTATATGGGATTAACATAACTCAAAAAGCACTTGATGAATTGACACCAAATCCGGGCACAATACACCTCTCAGGCCAACAAGTGACCATCACTCATAAAAACGTTGAAAAACACAGCAGAAAAGACTGAAAAAGCCAAAAAAAAACCCAACACTACGACGCAAAGAAAGCAAAGAAAGGGAAGAACGAAACAGGTAGAGAAGAAAGAAAGAAAGAAAAAGGGAAAGAAGAAGGAAAAGAAATAGAGGGAAGGAAAGAGGGAGGGAAGGAGAGAAAGAAGGAGGGAAGGTTGGCCACAGCAACGCAGGGCGGGTACAGGTAATAAATGTATGTTATTAGCTGTGGCGTGGCGGAGGCGGCGGCAGGGCCATGCCGTGGCTGAGTGGGAGGCGCCGGAGGAGGAGGCAGCCGCAGCAACCCCAGGCTCAGCCCCGGCCGCAGCAACCCCAGGCTCAGCCCCGGCCGCAGCAACCCCAGGCCGACATGGGCAAGGGCGGTCTTTCCCATTATGCGGACTACGCAACCGCGTAGAGCGCCATCTTGGACGCGGCGGGGTGGGGCGCCATATCTCTGTGCTGCTGCGCTGCGTCGCCCTCCGTGCTGCTGCCGCGCTGCGTTGCGCCTGCACGACCTTCTGGGCATGCGCGGAGATTTCACGTGCATGCGTTGTGCCTACGGAGCTCTCTTGACTTCCGTAGGCGCTGCACATGCGCGTGGAGATTTTCGCGCGCATGTGTTGTGTCTACGGAGCTCAAAAGAGCTCCTTAGGCACTGTGCATGCACGTGAAAATCTCTGCGAGCATGCGCTGTATCTATGGAGCTCAAGAGAGCTCTGTAGGCACTGCCCATGTCCGCGAAAATCTCCGCGCACATGTGTTGTGTCTACGGAGCTCAAAAGAGGTCCGTAGGCACTGCGCATGCGCGTGAAAATCTCTGCGTGCATGCGCTATATCTATGGAGCTCAAGAGAGCTCTGTAGGCACTGCCCATGTCCGCGAAAATCTCCGCGCGCATGCATTGTGTCTACGGAGCTCAAGAGAGCTCCGTAGGCACTGGGTATGCGCGCGAAAACCTACGGTAAGTCAGGAAAGGCGAGAGGGGCGGTGGAGAAGAGGGGGAGCCGAGTGAAAGGAGCCGGGGGGGCGAAAATAATGTTGGGGGGCGCCAAAATAGTGTTTGCTTAAAACTTAGAATTACCTTAGACCACCCCTGGACATGGAACAGGCGGGCAGCGGGCAGGTTCCAATTTCCCACGGCACACCTGATGATTGCTCACCGGTTGGGAAACACTGCTCTAAGAGATATCTAACACTCCCCGGTGGGAGTGGCTGGTTATATGCGACAGAATTGGATATAAAAGCTGGCTGCCTTGCACTGAAGAGTAGCGGCACTGCAATCGAAAGTGTTCCCTTGTTTCGACTTCATTACCTTCACAGGGACGTAGTCTTTGGGAGTGAGGGATGCCGGACAGCCTACCTCTTCGCAGCTCTGAGGAAAAGGAGTTTAGTCTGGCCTACGATATTTAATCACTGTAAGGGTTTTTTTTTATATGAGCATGTCTTAAAAGGCTCTCCATAAGGTAACTTTATTGGAGTTGGCCTTTCAGCTTCAAAGCCTGGCTGCTTCCTGCCTGTAGGAATCCTTTGTTGAGAGGTGTTTGCTGGCCGTTATTGTTTCCTGTCTGGATTTCCTCCGTTTCCTGAGTGTAGTTCTTTACTTACTGTCCAGAGTTCGGTGGGGTTTTTTTTTTTAAAAAAAATCGATAGCCAGATTTTGTTCATTTTCATCATTTCCACCTAACACCTCCCAACAAAGGATTCCCCCAGGCAGGAAGCAGTCTGGATTTGAAGCTGCGAGGTGATTCAATGCTAATCAAGCTGGCTGATTACAACCTTCACACTTGCCTCTGACAGACAAAGAGTTATTTCTCCCACCTTGGACATTAGTCCACAGAGGGTGCCTCCAGGCAACAAAGGCCAGGCTACCTCTATGCAGATACCCACTGATTGACTTTGCAGTTGCAAGGCCATTCAATGCTAATCAAGCTGGCTGATTGCAACCTTCACACTTGCCTCTGACAACACAAGATTTCTTTCTCCCACCTTGGACATTAGTCCACAGAGGGTGCCTCCAGGCAACAAAGGCCAGGCTACCTCTATGCAGATACCCACTGATTGACTTTGCAGTTGCAAGGCTATTCAATGCTAATCAAGCTGGCTGATTGCAACCTTCACACTTGCCTCTGACAACACAAGATTTCTTTCTCCCACCTTGGACATTAGTCCACAGAGGGTGCCTCCAGGCAACAAAGGCCAGGCTACCTCTATGCAGATACCCACTGATTGACTTTGCAGTTGCAAGGCTATTCAATGCTAATCAAGCTGGCTGATTGCAACCTTCACACTTGCCTCTGACAACACAAGATTTCTTTCTCCCACCTTGGACATTAGTCCACAGAGGGTGCCTCCAGGCAACAAAGGCCAGGCTACCTCTATGCAGATACCCACTGATTGACTTTGCAGTTGCAAGGCTATTCAATGCTAATCAAGCTGGCTGATTGCAACCTTCACACTTGCCTCTGACAACACAAGATTTCTTTCTCCCACCTTGGACATTAGTCCACAGAGGGTGCCTCCAGGCAACAAAGGCCAGGCTACCTCTATGCAGATACCCACTGATTGACTTTGCAGTTGCAAGGCTATTCAATGCTAATCAAGCTGGGTGATTGATTGCAACCTTCACACTTGCCTCTGACAACACAAGATTTCTTTCTCCCACCTTGGACATTAGTCCACAGAGGGTGCCTCCAGGCAACAAAGGCCAGGCTACCTCTATGCAGATACCGACTGATTGACTTTGCAGTTGCAAGGCTATTCAATACTAATCAAGCTGACCGACTGCAGCATTCCCACGTGACTAGTTTCAAACAGACCTCACAACCTCTGAGGCTGCCTGCCATAGATGTGGGCGAAACGTCAGGAGAGAATGCTTCTGGAACACAGCCAGACAGCCAGTATTAGTATTAGTATTATTATATGATTGAATATTTGTGTTTGTATTGGAAGCCAACCTGGGTCCCTTCTGGAAGAAGGGATCATCATCATCATCACCATCGTCATCATCTTGCCTATTTGCCATGGCATGTTCAATGGTTGCCTTCTAACAGTACTGTGGTTCAACTGCCCTGTTGAAGGCAAATAACTTGGGGGGAGAGAAAGAAGGTCAGTTTGGAGGCACTAAATTAATAATAATATTTTAATTATTTAATAATTATTTAACACATTATTTAATAATTATAATTATTTAATAAATTAATATCATTCATTTATTATTTTATTATTTAATAATTATTTAATAAACTATTCCAATTATTACCCTTGAGTACAGTCAATAACCAGCTCGTAATGAAATATTATTATTTAATGATTTAATAATTTTGAAATAATAATAATTATTATTATTTAATGATTTAATAATTTTGAAATAATAATAATAATTATTATTAAATGATTTAATAATTTTAAATAATAATTATAATTATTATTTAATGATTTAATGAATTGTCATCAATTATTAATTATTTAATTATTTGAAGATGATGATAATAACAATAATAATAATAAACTTTATTTGTACCCCGCCCCCATCTCCCCAATGGGGACTTGGGGCGGCTTAATTATTTAATAAATTATTCCAAGTACACTTGATTAAGGTCAATGGCCAGCTCATAAAAAATTATTATTGTTTATCATTATTTTTCTTTTCTTCCTTTTCCATAGTTTGTCTCCTTCCTTCCTTCCTTCCTTCCTTCCTTCCTTCCTTCCTTCCTTCCTTCCTTCCTTCCTTCCTTCCTTCCTTCCTTCCTTCCTTGCTTCCGTCCTTCCGTCCTTCCTTCCTTCCTTCCTTCCTTCCTTCCTTCCTTCCTTCCTTCCTTCCTTCCTTCCTTCCTTCCTTCCTTCCTTCCTTCCTTCCTTCCTTCCTTCCTTCCTTCCTTGGAACACTTTCTTTCAGGGCCCCATCTTAAAAAAAATGGAGGGCTTCAGGGCAGGCCCGGATTACCCATAAGGCCACCCTAGGCCATGGCCTAGCCAAAGGGGGCGCAGTTCACGGACAAAAAAAAGTTGAAATAAAACCGCAACGCGCGGCATGAGATGACTCTCTCCCTCTCTCGGGGGAGGGAGGGGAGAGAGCGTTGCGAGGGGGCGGGGGAGGGGGGAATGGTGCCCACCCTCGCCATCGCCCCCGCCACCACCCCCTTGTCAAGGAAGGAGGAGGCGGAGGGAAGGCCCTGGGGCCGCTGCCGGGCATGTGCGGCACCCAGGAACATGGCGTAGGAGGCAGAGGCCGCGGTGCTCGCGCCCTTCTGCCGCGCATGCCCAGCAGAGGCCCTGGGGGCGGGGCTTCCCTTCCTTCCTCCTCCTCCCTGTGACCGCCTTCCTTGACTGAAGGAAGGCGGTCGCGGCGAGGAGGAGGAAGAGACAGAGGGAAGCCCTGCGTGCATGCCCAGCCGCGGCCATGGGGGCGGGGCTTCCAAAGTGTGGCCTAGGGCAGTGTTTCCCAACCTTATTTGAGCCACGGCACACTTTTTACATTTGCAAAATCCTGGGGCACACCACCAACCAAAATGACACAAAATGACACTCTAACACAGCTAAACATATAGTTAATATGTTATTAAAAGAATTTATACACTCAGTGTGAAACCTGGACCTGTTTCGATGAACACGACATAGATATCCTGGCAGGAATGGCAGAAAGACAAACTTCCCACACAGAACTTCCATAATCAAGAGAAAATGCTATAAGAGTTTGGTGGGCATTGGCCTTGAGTTTTGGAGTTGTAGTTCACCTACACCCAGAGAGCACTGTGGACTCAAACAATGTTGGATCAGGACCAAGCTTGGCATGCATACAAAATATGCCCAAATATGAACGCAGATGGAGTTCAGGGGAAATAGACCTTGACATTTGAGAGTTGTAGTTGCTGGGATTTATAGTTCCCCCACAATCAAAGAGCATTCTGAACCCCACCAATGATAGAACTGGGCCAAACTTCCCACACAGAACCCCCCAGGAGGCAAGAGGAGGTCTCTACTTAGGGAAAGGGAGGTGGGCCTTCCCAATGCATGGAGAGGGAGAGACCAAGTAGACAACGGGTGGGGAGGGGGGTGGTTGCAATTTTGTGCCTTTATCAAGGTACGTTTCTTATAGTTTTTATACTTCAACGGAATGGAGTTTTAACATTTATATTGTTCTATTTTCTGTATAATATGATGTTGGTCTTCGACCGTAAATAAATATCTATCTATCTACTTCAACACCCTAGACTCTCCTCCCCCTTCGGAGGTTCCAATTTCCCACAGCACACCTGATGATCGCTCACGGCACACTAGTGTGCCCCGGCACACTGGTTGGGAAACACTGGCCTAGGGCGCCAAAAGGAGTTAATCCGGGCCTGCTTCAGGGGAGCTGAGAGGGGATGATGGGGGTTGTTCTCCATCCACACCCTGAGAGTATTGGAGTTAAGGCCAAGGAGGCATTACTTTTTGACCTGCCAGGACAACAACAACAACAAAGCTATGTGGACTCCAGAAACTCCCCTTAGCTGGAATTAAAGGCCTCAAGGAAGCTTTAGGGACTTTTGGGCCTGGAATCAATGGGCTTCCAAGGCACTGGCACAAAGATTTGGGGCCGGGGAAAGGCCTGGGATTTGGAAACTGGGTTTTGTGGTTGATCTAGATAGGAAAAGGCAAGGGAAGTAGCCAAAGGGCAGGAGTGCTTCCTCTCTAAACCATTGCGCCTGGGGTTTGGGAAAGAGGCAGCAGAGGGGTTCCATCCAGATGCTGGCAAAGTCCTGGCTTTTGGGAGGCCCCAAAGGCCCTGTCCAGAGCTAGGCCCCTACCTCCCAGGCTGCTGTGTTTCCCCTCAAAAAGGGGGCTCTCAGAGGCTGCATTCCCACCTGGTGCTGCATCTGCCACAGAGTGCATCCCAAGGCCAGGACAAGTCCCAGGCCCTTCCAGGCCGCCCTACGCCCCAGACTTGGGTTATCTGTGAATTGGGTTATCTGTGTGGAAGGACCCCAGAGAATGGAGTTCAAGGCCTTTCCAAAAGGGTGACTTATGGTGCTACTATGGGGAGAAAGGCAGGAGAGAAATAAAGTTCCTAACAGTTGCAGTAATTGTAATCTGTTTTTATTATGTTTTTAAGTATGTTGTGATTGTGTTGTTAGTGGCTGTGAACCACCCTGAGCCTTTTTGGGAAGGGTGGTATATAAATCAAAATAATAAATAAATAATATTAGTAATAATAATAGTAATAGCATAATAGCAGTAATACTAGTAGCAATAATAACAGTATTAGTAATAATAACTATTGGGGAGGACGGCAGAAGAGAAATAAAGTTCATAACAGCTGAAATAATAATAATATTAGTAATACTAATAGCATAGTAGTAATAGTAATAATAACAATAGTATGCTAGCAGTAATACTTGTAGTAATAGCAGTAATGCTAATAACTATGGAGGAGGAAGGCGGAAGAGAAACAAAGTCCAAGACAGAAGAGAAATAAATAACGTTCATAACATTATAATAATAATATAGTAACAAGAACAATAATAGTAGTATGATAGCAGTAATGCTAATAGCAATAATATTAATAATAATAATAACAACAACAACTATGGGGAGGAAGGTGGAAGAGAATGTAAGGGATTTCATAACAGTTTCAATAGTAATAGTATTAGTAATAATAATAATATAGTAGTAATAATAGTACCATAATGGCTGTAATATTAGTAGCAATAATAACAGTAATAGTAATAATAATAACTATGCGGAAAAAGGCAGAAGAGAAAGAAAGATCACAATAGTTGCAATAATGGTATTAGTAGTAATAATAACAGTAATAGTTATTATTCTATTATTACTCCTCTAATAATAGTAATAATAGCATTATAAAAGATATTAGTAGTAATAATAATAACAATAATAATAACTATGGGGAGGAAGGCGGAAGAGAATAAAAACATAACAGTTGCAATAGTATTAGTACTAATAATAATATAGTAGTAATAATAGTATTAGTAATAATAATAATAATTATAGTATAGTAGTAATAATAATAACAATAATAATAACTATGGGGAGTAATAATAGTATTACTACTAATAATAATATAGTAGTAATAATAGTATTAGTAGTAATAATAATAATTATTATAGTATAGTAGTAATAATAGTAACAATTATAGTAATAGCCATAATAATATAGTAGTAGTATTAATAACTATGAGGATAAAGGTGGGAGAGAAATACAGTTCATAATAGTTGTAATAATAGTAATAGCAGTGGTCATAATAGTAATATTTATAGTATAGCAGTAATAATAATATTTATAGTATAGTAGTAGTCATAATAGTAATATTTGTAGTATAGTCGTAATAACAATAATTGTAATGGCAACTAATAATAATATAGTAGTATTAATAACTATGAGGATAAAGGGGGGGAGAGAAATAAAGTTCATAATAGTTGTAATAATAGTAAGAGCAGTGGTCATAATAGTAATATTTATAGTATAGTAGTAGTAATAATAATTGTAATGGCAATTAATAATAATAATAATAAAGTAATAATAATAATAATTTGAGCAGTTCATGCCCTCCGACCTGCCTGCTATTATGGGAAATCCCTTTTTCTTGGGATTTTCTAAGACCCACAAGGAAGACCCCTTTTGCCCCTTGAATATGGGGATATTCTTGAGCCCCTAACTCTACTCTAGGGATTCAGAAGGTAAACAAGAGCCAAAGAGGAAGGGAAGGAAGGAGGCCGTGGCCGAGCAGAGCCTTTCCTTGAGCCAAGACACGCATCGGAATGCCTTCCCGCTTTCCCTCCAAGTTGGAGAGAAGGTGGATCTCCTTCTGGAGGCGGAGAAGGAGCCAGGGAAGGGATCTCCTGGATCCAAACAGTGCTTTAGCAACCCTGAGACCAGTTGGGCATTTAGGGAAGAGGACTAAGGAAAGGCAAGAAGGGAAAGCGCTTGGGTTGGGTCAACAAAGGAGACCCGCTTCTTCACTTACTTAGACCTTGACAGACCCAGATCCAAGAGACCCGGCTTTGGAAACATTCAAAAGAGGGGGGAGGGTCTCCTTACTATTTGGGGAACGACCACAAAGCGGAGAAGCCCTACTCAGCCTTTACTAAACCTTCCAGAGAGCAAGCGTTTCCGAAGTCGGGAGCAGTGCAACCTCCTTCGGAAACACTTTTACGCATTGCGTTTGACGCGCTTGGTTTCAACCCCGAAATAGTCCCAATCCGGGGCAAAGAAAACCCCACAAAGAATCACAGACAAAGCTCACACCCACACACATATTTGGGGGGCGAAAAAACCCTACTCAGCCTTTACTAAGCCTTCCAGAGAGCAAGCGTTTCCGAAGTCGGGAGGAATGCAAGTTTCTTCGGAAACGCTTTTAGGCGTTGCGTTTGACGCGCTTCGTTTAAACCCCGATATAGTCCCAATCCGGGACAAGAAAGCCCCGGAAACAATCCACACAGAAAGCTCACACCCACACACATCTTTGGGGGACGAAAAAACCCTACTCAGCCTTTACAAAACCTTCCGGAAAGCAAGCGTTTCCAAAGTCGGGA
This sequence comes from Anolis apletophallus, assembly GCA_030556195.1. Taxonomy (NCBI): domain Eukaryota; kingdom Metazoa; phylum Chordata; class Lepidosauria; order Squamata; family Anolidae; genus Anolis; species Anolis apletophallus. The sequence continues at coordinate 24,156,942 of JARBWK010000017.1, read as the reverse complement.
GCAGTGCAAACTTCTTCGGCGCGTTTTTACGCATTGCGTTTGACGCGCTTCGTTTAAAACCCGATTTAGTCCCAATCCGGGTCAAGGAAAACCCCGCAAACAATCACACACAAAGCTCACACCCACACACATATTTGGGGGACGAAAAACCCTACTCAGCCTTTACAAAACCTTCCAAGAAAGCAAGTCGGGAGAGGGGCAGGATCCTCGGCGCGCTTTTTACGCATTGCGTTTTACGCACGTCGTTTAAAACCCGAAATAGTCCCAATCCGGGGCAAGGAAACCATGGAAACAATCACACACAGACACACATATTTGGGGGGCGGCAAATAAGTGGGGGGTCTGCCACTCAAGCTTTACAAAACCTTCCCAAAACGAAGCGTTTCCAAAGTCGGGAAGCAGAGCAAACTTCTCCGGCGCGCTTTTACGCAACGCTTCGTACAAACTCCGAAATAGTCCCGATCCGGGGCAAGGAAACCCCGCAAAAGGTACCCACGGGAGGACAGGCTTCTCCCCTTGGGATCCACCTTAAATCCGGCCCCATTCGACCCCCCTCAAGATGGGTTTTCTGGTGACTTTTCCAGCCCCCGAAATTACACTGGATGGCGAGTGAGTTGCCTTTGCGGTCCGGGAACCAGGCGAGTTCCTCCCGCGTGGGCTTCAGAGGCACACCCCCCGGGTGTCTTGGACCTTCTTCTCCACTTTGGGGGGCCTCCAAAGCCTTACACATCGAGCCCCCCCCCCCAAACCCAGTTTCCTCGCATGGAAGGGGAAAAGCAACAACAGCAACAAAGGGTCCAAGGGCGAGGCTCCAAAGAGAAACTTCCCTCCCCAAACCCACGGATTTCTCCACCTAATTTACGGACACAAACCCAGGCTAATTCTGGCACAAGGTTGGAGACACACTTGCCCGGAAAGGGGGAGAGAAAGTGGGGGGCGACGGGGGCCAGGCTTTGGGCGCCTTTTCGCCTATCTTTGGCAACTTTGGCTCAAGGTGACATTTCCCAAAACTGGGGGAGGGAGGGAGGAAAGGAGAGAAGGTGAAGGAAGAGAAGAAAGTGAATGAAGGAAATTAGGGAAAGAAGAAGGGAGGGGGAGAAAAGAAAGCGAAGGAAGGGAAGAAAGTGAATGAATGAAGGAAAGAAGGAAAAGAAAAGAAAGGAGTTCGGGAAAGAATAAGGGAAGGGGAGAAAAGAAGGTGAAGGAAGGGAAGAAAGTGAATGAAGGAAAGAAGGTAAATAAAAGAAAGGAGTTCGGGAAAGAAGAAGGGAAGGGGAGAAAAGAAGGTGAAGGAAGGGAAGAAAGTGAATGAAGGAAAGAAGGAAAAGAAAAGAAAGGAGTTCGGGAAAGAAGAAGGGAAGGGGAGAAAATAAGTTGAAGGAAGGGAAGAAAGTGAATGAAGGAAAGAAGGTAAATAAAAGAGAGGAGTTCGGGAAAGAAGAAGGGAAGGGGAGAAAAGAAGGTGAAGGAAGGGAAGAAAGTGAATGAATGAAGGAAAGAAGGAAAAGAAAAGAAAGGGGTTCGGGAAAGAATAAGGGAAGAAAGTGAATGAAGGAAAGAAGGAAAAGAAAAGAAAGGAAGGGAAGAAGGTGAATGAAGGGAAGAAGGTAAATAAAAGAAAGGAGTTCGGGAAAGAAGAAGGGAAGGGGAGAAAAGAAGTGAAGGAAGGGAAGAAAGTGAATGAAGGAAAGAAGGTAAATAAAAGAAAGGAGCTGGGAAAGAAGAAGGGAAGGGGAGAAAAGGTGAAGGAAGGGAGGAAGGAAAAAGAAAAGAATGGAGTTCGGGAAAGAATAAGGGAAGGGGAGAAAAGAAGGTGAAGGAAAAAGAAAAGAATGAGTTAGGGAAAGAAGAAGGGAAGGGGAGAAAAGAAGGTGAAGGAAGGGAAGAAAGTGAATGGAGGAAAGAAGGAAAAGAAAGAAAAGGAGAAAAGGGAGGAAAGGAAAGAAAGAAAAGGAGTAAGGGGAAGGAGAAAGGAAGGGGAGGAAACAGAAAGGAAAGAAGGCGAAGGAAGGGAAGAAAGTGAATGAAGGAAAGAACGAAATAAAAAAGGAGTTAAGGAAAGAAGAAGGGAAGGGGAGAAAAGAAAGTGAAGGAAGGGAAGAAAGTGAATGCAGGATATAAGGAAAAGAAAGGAGTTAGGTATAGAAGAAGAGAATGGAAAGAAAGAAGGTGAATGGAGGAAAGAAGGAAAGGAAAGGAGGAAAGGATAGGAGGAAAGGAAAGAAAGAAAATGAGTAAGGGGAAGGAGAAAGGGAGGGGAGGAAAAAGAAAGGGAATGAAAGAAAAAAAGGAAAAGAAAAGAAAGGAGTTAGGGAAAGAAGAAGGGAAGGGGAGAAAAGAAGGTGAAGGAAGGGAAGAAAGTGAATGGAGGATATAAGGAAAAGAAAGCTAGGTAAAGAAGAATAGAATGGAAGGAAAGAAGGTGGAGAGGAAGAAAGTGAATGGAGGAAAGAAGGAAAGGAAAGGAGAAAAGGATAGGAGGAAAGGGAGGAAAGGAAAGAAAGAAAAGGAGTAATGGGAAGGAGAAAGAGGGGAGGAAACAGAAAGGCAAGAAAGGGAAGGAAGAAAAGAAGGAAAAGAAAGGAAATGAGAAAAGGATAGGAGAAAAAGGAGGGGAGGAAAGAAAGAAAGAGAGTAAGGGGAAGGAGAAAGGGAGGGGAGGAAACAGAAAGAAAAGGAAGGAATGGAAGAAAGAAAAGAAGGAAAAGAAAGGAAGGAATTAGGGAAAGGAGAAATAAACTTGACTGTAAATAGTCATCTACAGTGAGTTATAGTTTGTCAAGTTTGGCCCTGTTGTGTATGGCTTACTGTATGAAAAACAATCATAGAATAATATTATAATTAATATATAATTAATAATCATTAATAATTATAATGAAATAATTAATATATTAATATATAAATAATATGAATAATATATGACTTAAAAAGAAGAAAGGGTGATGAAAAAAGGAGGAAAGAAAGTGAAGGAAGGAAAGTAATTAGTAAGGAGTAAGGGAAAGAAGAAGGGAAGGGAACACAGTGAATGGAGGAAAGAAAGGGAAAGGAGAAAGGGAGGGGAGAAAAAGGAAAGAAAGTGAAAGGAAGGAAGGAAAGAGTAAGGGAAAGAAGAAAAGGAGGGAACTTGAGACCCAGGGCCACTGTAGGTGACTATATGTACAGTTTTGGTAACTGAGGCCCCTTCCAAACAGCTGGGGGGAAAATCCCAAATTTTCTGCTTTGAACTGGAATCTATGGGACTCAGATTTGGGATTTTATTTGGGAAGGGGCCTCAGTTACCAAAACTGTAAATAGTCACCTACAGGGAGTTACAGTATGTCAAGGTTTGCACTGTTATGTATGGCTAACTGTATGGGGGGAAAAAATAAAACTAATAATAAAATAATAAAAATAAATAATAAATAATAATAAAAATAAAATAATAAAAAATAAAAATAGAAATAAAACTAAAACTAATAATAATAAAACTAATAATAATAAAAATAAAAATAATAATAATAGAACTAATAATAATAAAACAAATAAGAATAAAAATATAAAAATAAAATATAATAAAAATAATAATAAAAATTAGAATAAAGGGAGGGGAGGAAAAGGAAAGAAAGGGAAGAAAAAAGAAAGAAGAAGGGGAGTGAAGAGAAAGGAAAATAAAGGAGTGGAAGTGAAGAAATTATAATATAATATATTATATTATATTATATTATATTTAGTATATTATATATTATATTATATTATATTGTATATTATATTATATTATAATAATATAATTAATGAAATAATAATAAAATAAATAAAATATGTATAGGCTGCCCTATCTCTGCTGGTAAGGAAGGAACACACTCAAGAGAAAGAGTAAAGGGAAGGGAAGAAGGTGAAGGGAGCTATGCCTTGCCTGAGGCCCTTCCATACCATAAAAAGCCACATTTTCTGCTTTGAACTGGGATATATGGCAGTGTGGACTCGGATAACTGGGTTCAAAGTGGATATTGTGGGGTTTTCTGCCTTGATATCCGGGTGGCCCTTCCACACAGCCCTACATCCCATAATATCAAGGCAGGAAAATCTCACAACATCTGCTTTCCGAGTCCACACTGCCATATATCCCAGTTCAAAGCCGAAAATGTGGGATTCCGAAGAAGAAATGGATGAGAGGAAAGGAAAAAAAAGTGAAGGAAGGAAGGAAAGAAAGAAGGGAAAGGAGAAATGGATGGGAGGAAAGAAAGTGAAGTGAAGGAAGGAAAGAAAGAAAGAAAGAAAGAAAGAAAGAAGAAGGGAAAGGAGAAATGGATGGGAGGAAAGGAAAGAAAGTGAAGGAAGGAAAGAAAGAAGAAAGAAAGAAAGAAGAAGGGAAAGGAGAAATGGATGGAAGGAAAGGAAAGAAAGTGAAGGAAGGAAAAAAGAAAGAAGGAAGAAATGAAGGAAAGGAAAGAAACTGAAGAAAGGGAGGAAAGAAGAAGGGAAAGGAGAAATGGATGGGAGGAAAGAAAGAAAGAAAGAAAGAAAGAAGAAGGGAAAGGAGAAATGGATGGGAGGAAAGGAAAGAAAGTGAAGGAAGGAAAAAAGAAGGGAAAGAAGAAATGGATGGGAGGAAAGGAAAGAAACTGAAGAAAGGGAGGAAAGAAGAAGGGAAAGGAGAAAATGAATGGAGGAAAGAAAAAGAAAGGAAGTGAATGAAAGGAGAAAATATAAAGAAAGAGTCCAGGGAGAAGAAGCAAGGGAGGAGAGGGAAAGGAAGTGAAGGAAGGAAGCAAAGGTAAGGGAGGAGTAAGGGAAAGAAAGGGAGGAAAGGAAAGGAAAGGTGGAAAGGGTTAGGGAAAGAAGAACGGGATGGGAGGAAAGAGAAGGGAAGAATGAATGAAAGGAGAAAAGGTAAGGAAAGAGTAAGAGAAAGAAGAAAAAGGGTGAAGGAAAGAGAAGGAAAGAAAATGAAGGAAGGAATGAGTAAGTGAGGGAAAGAAAAAACGGAGGTGGGGGGGAAAGGGAATGAAAGGAAACGAAGGAAAGGAGAAAAAGTAAGGGAAGAGTAAGGAAAAGCAGAAAAGGCACAGAGGAAAAAGAAGAAAAGAAGAAAAGGAAGGAAAGACTAAGGAGAAGGAAGGGAAGGAAAGAGTGAGGGAAAGAAGGAACGGAGGGTGGAAAAGGAAGGAAGGAAGGAAAGGGAAGGAAGGGTAAGGCAAGAGTAAGGAAAAGCAGAAAAGGACGGGGAAGAAGGGAATGAAGGAAAGAAGAAAAGTTAAGGCAGGAGTAAGGGAAAAAAGAAAGAGAGACACAAAAGGAAGGAAGGGAAAGAAGAAAGGGGGAGGGACGGAAAGAAGGGAAGGGAGTAAAGGAAGGAGTAAGGGAAAGAAGAAAGTGAGGGAAGAAAAGGAAGGAAGGAAAGCGAAGGAAGGTAAGAGTAAGGGAATGAAGAAAAGGAGGGGAGGAAAGCAGAGAAGGAAGCAAAGGAAGAGAGGAAAAGGTAAGGCAGGAGTAAGGGAAAGAAGAAAGTGAGGGAAGGGAAGGAAAGTGAAGTAAGCAAGAGGAAAGGAGGAAGAAAAGGACGTGAAGGAGGTAAGGAAAGATTAAAGGAGGGGAGGGGAGGGAAGGGAAAGGAAGGAAGGGAAGGAGAGGTAAGGAAAGGGTAGGAAGAGAAGAAAAGGAGGGGAGGAAAGCGAAGGCAAGGAGAAGAGGCAAGGAAAAGAAGCAAGGGAGGGGAGGGAAGAAGGGAAGGAAGTAAAGGAAGAGAGGAAAGGTAAAAAGGAGTAAAGGAAAGAAGAAAAGAAAGGGAGGAAGGAAAGTGAAGTACGCAAGAGTAAAGGAAGAAGAAAAGGACGCGAAGGAGGTAAGGAAAGAGTAAAGAAGCAAAGGAGGGGAGGAAAGGGAACGGAAGGAAGGAAAAGGAGGAGAGGAGGAGAAAAAGGAGGAGAGGAAAGCGAAGGCAAGGGGAAGAGGTAAGGAAGAAGCAAGGGAAAGAGCAAAGGGAGGGAAGAAGGGGGGGAAGTAGAGGAAGAGAGAGAAAAGGTAAGGAAGGAGCGGAGGAAAGAAGAAAAGGAGGGGAGGAAAGGAAAGTGAAGTAAGCAAGAGTAAAGGACGTGAAGGGGGTAAGGAAAGAGTAAAGAAGCAAAGGAGGGGAGGAAAGGGAAGGGAAGCAAGTGAAGGAAAGGAGGAGAAGAAAAAGGAAGGGGAGGAAAGAGAAGGGAAAGAACGAAAGAGCCAGGAAGGAGAAGGAAGGAGAAGAAGGAGACCTTCTCGTACTCTTTTCCTTGGCAAAGAGGGGGTGAAGGGGGGGTGTCTGACCCTTTGCCTCCCCCCCCACCACCCAAAAGAAGAGAGAGAAGGAGAAAGAGCGAGAGAAGGAGAGAGAGAAGGAGAGAGAGAGAGGAGAAGAAAGAGCGAGAGAAGAAGAAAGAGAGAGAGAGAGAGGAGAAAGAGCGAGAGGAGAGAGAGAGAGAAAGAGAAAGAGAGAAGAAGAGAGAGAGAAGGAGAAAGAGAGAGAAAAAGAAGAAAGAGAGAGAGAAGGAGAAAGAGAGAGAAGGAGAGAGAGAGAGAGAAGGAGAAAGAGAGAGAGAAGGAGAAAGAGAGAGAGAAGGAGAAAGAGAGAGAGGAGAAAGAGCGAGAGAAGGAGAAAGAGAGAGAGAAGGAGAAAGAGAGAGAGAAGAAGAAAGAGAGAGAGAAGGAGAAAGAGCGAGAGAAGGAGAAAGAGCGAGAGAAGGAGAAAGAGAGAGAGAGAGAAGAAGAAAGAGAGAGAGAAGGAGAAAGAGCGAGAGAAGAAGTGATAGAGAGCGAGAGAAGGAGAAAGAGAGAGAAGGAGAAAGAGCGAGAGGAGAGGGAGAGGAGAAAGAGAGAGAGGAGAAGAAAGAGAGAGAGAAGGAGAAAGAGAGAGAAGGAGAAAGAGCGAGAGGAGAGAGAGAGAGAAGGAGAAAGAGAGAGAGAAGGAGAAAGAGAGAGAGAAGGAGAGAGAGAGAGAGAAAAGAGAGAGAGAGAAGGAGAAAGAGAGAGAAGGAGAGAGAGAGAGAAGGAGAAAGAGAGAGAGAGAGAGAGAGAGAGAAGAAGAAAGAGCGAGAGAAGGAGAAAGAGCGAGAGAAGAAAGAGAGAGAGAGAGAGAGAGAAGAAGAAGAGAGAGAGAGAGAGAGAGCCTCTCTCTGGCCTGGTCCAAAAGCGGCGAGTCTCGAGCGCCCACTATTTCCCAAAGGCCGGCATTTAAAGAAGGGAAAACAAACCAGATCGTAGCTACTACACACATACTCAGAGACACACACACACACACAGAGAAGGCTTGCACAAGAACTTGGAAGTGAGAGAAGGAGAGAAGAGAAGAGAAAGAGAGAGGGGGGGGGGAACAGTGCCAAACTTTTTTGGAGAGAGTTGACGTCGCAAAAGCGGAGTCTCCCCTTCGGAAGGGTGCTTTTTGGGGGGGGGGGTGTTGTTTGGGGGGCCTTTCTCTCCCCCTCTCCCTCGGGCAGCCCCTCCCCCGTGCCCCCCCTCCCCCCCGCGAGGGACCTACTTTTGGGCAGTTTCCTGGCCCTGGCCTTGGAGCGCATGGTGGTTGCGGCTCTGGCGGCTCTGGCGGCGGCGGCGGAGGGGACGAGGTGCCTCCTGGAACCCGCAGCAACTCTGCCGCGCCGGCTTCATCTCCCCAGCATTGTCACTTTCGGACACCTTCGCACATGCGCACAGGCGCATCCAATCTGACACCCCAAATATGGGGGGGGGGGGATGAGAAACACAGAGAGAGAGACTGTGCCGGGGATTCCTCTCTCTCTCTCTCCCCTCTCCCTCCCCGCCAGAGGGATGTGGCGTCCCAGTCTTCTCCTCCTCTCTCTCTCTCTCCCTCCCTCTCTTGTCCTCGGTTCTGCCCCTTTAAGAGAAGGCTCCCTACTACTCCTACTACTACTACTAAGCCCAGCCGGACAGTCTGGGAAGGTGGAAGGATCGCTCTCCCTCTCTCCTCCTTCTCTCTCTCTCTCCCTCTCTTTCAGAGGTGACTTTTTTCTTTCAAAGGGGGTCTTCTTGGGGTGGGGGCCTGGACCCTGGCTCTTGTTTTACTCCTTCTCCTTTTTCCTTCTAGGGTTCCTAGGATTGCTTTTGCTATAGTTTGTGTATTGCATTGTATTATTATATCTTTGTATTATTATTATATCTTTGTATTATTATTATATCTTTGTATTATTATTATATCTTTGTATTGTTATTATATCTTTGTATTATTATTATATCTTTGTACTATTATTACATCTTTGTATTATTATATATGATATTAATAATGCCACATTATTTATATATTATTTATTATTTCATTATATTATTTATATCATATTATTATTTATATTATTATTTATTATTTATTATTTATTATTTATATTATTTATTAATTATTATTTATTTTATATTATATTATTTCATTATAATAATGTTATATATTCTTCATTCTTCGTTGTATTATTATATATGATATTAAAAATATCACATTATTTATTTATTATTTTTATTATTTTATTATATTATTTATATTATATTATATTATTAGTTGTTAGTTATATTATATTATTTCATTATACTAATGTTATATATTCTTCATTGTATTATCATATATGATATTAATAATACCACATTATTTATTTATTATTTTTATTATTTCATTATATTATTTAGATTATATTATTAGTTATTAGTTATATTATATTATTTCATTATACTAATGTTATATATTCTTCATTGTATTATTATATATGATATTAATAATACCATATTATTTATTTCTTATTTCTTATTTATTATATTATTTATATTATATTATATTAGTTCATTATAATAATGTTATATATTCTTCATTGTATTATTATATATATTAATAATACCACATTATTTATTATTTATTTATTATTTCATTATATTATTTATATTATATTATTATTTAGTATTTATAATATATTATATTATTATTTCATTATACTAATGTTATATATTCTTCATATATATAATATGTTATATATATATGTTATAAATACTATATGTTATATATATGTTATAAATAATAACATAATATAATACATAATATTATTCTTCATATATAACATCATAAGGCTAATCAATAAAAATATTGTTATTATATGCTATATAATTATATATATAATGATTATATATTATATTATGGTATTATTATTATATCATTGTATTATTATACCATTGTATTATTATATCATTGTATTATTATATATGATATTAATAATACCACATTATTTATTTATTATTTATTATCTCATTATTATTTCATTATTATTATTTATATTTATATTATATTATATTATACTATTTCATTATTTTAATGTTATATATTCTTCATATATAACATTATAATATATCATTGTATTATTATTATATCATTGTGTCATTATATATAATATTAATAATACCACATTATTATTTATTATTTCATTATATTATTTATATTATATTATTATTTATTATTTACATTACATTATATTATTATTTCACTATACTAATGTTATATATATATTCTTCATATATAACATCATAAGGGCTAATCAATAAAAATATTGTTATTATATGCTATATAATTATATATATATGATTATATATTATATTATGGTATTGTATTAGTGTATGATTATATTTATAATATCACATGATATAATCATATAGTATATATACTATATAACCACATATACAACATTATATGTACTATATTATTGTATTTTATTTTTATGTGATTACATTAATAATATCATATTATTATATTATATTATTATGAATATAACATGATATAATCATATGGTATATATAATATAATCATATATAGGATTATATATACTATATAGTCATATACTATATATATTGATTATATTACTATTTCTATTATCATACTATAATCATATAGTATATATGTTATTAATCATATATACTATATATATAATATAGACTATATATATTTATTATATGACTATATACTATATATTATACTGTATAACCATATACTATATGACTATATATAATATATACTATATGTCTTTTTACTATATGACTATATATACTATACTGTATGACCATATACTATATGACTTTATATAATAGATGCTATATGACTATATACTCTATGACTGTATACTATATATACAAAATCATATAATATATGCTATAGGATTATATCATGTTTATATATATATTATATCTCATGTTATATTATTAGTAATTTATAATTTATGATTAGTAGTATTGTTCCTGTTCTTATTCTATGATTAGCATTATTATTTCTGTTTTGTATTTTATTATTATATTATTGTATTCTTTTATTAATATAATATTATTATATTATATATTAATAACATAACATAATATAATCATATAGTATATATATATATATCATATATATAATATGATTATATATACTATATAATCATATAATCTAGATTAAGCATATATATGCTATATAATTAATTATGTATAATGTGTACTGTATATGTAATAAATACTATATGGTTAACTCATGTTATATTATTAGTATTTTATATTTTATGATTAGTATTGTAATATTGGCATTATTATTTCATATCTGTGTTTTATTATTGTATTATATTATTACAGTTTTATATATTTATATGACTATATAAAATTATATGACTATAAAATTTATACGATATGAATTTATCATGCCATATTATTGTGTTATGTTATATTATTAGTATTTTATATTATTAATATATTTTATAATACTATATTAGCATAGCATAATGTTATTATTTGATATTAGTGTTTTGTCTTTTATTATATATTATAATTATAATTATGGTTTATTATTATATTATTATATATCTATTATATGATTATATCATTTACATTATTAATATTATATATTTTTATTATAGTATATTAGCATTATTATTGTTTTTAATTCTCATTCTTATTCTATTATCAGTATGATTATTTAATATTTTGCCTATTATTCGTGTCTTGTGTTTTATTATATATTATATATATATTATTCTATCATATATACTATATGAGTATGTCGTGTTATAGTTTGTTATTGTAGTATATCATTAGTAGTGTCATTCTATTACAGTATTTGTGTGTTATGTTATTATTATAGTATCATTATATTATTAAATACTATTATTATATCATCATATTTCATTCTTCTACTATATTACTATTACTATGATTATATTATATGAGTATATTATATGTTGGTATTATTATTATTCGAGAGAGAAGGAGGGAGGGAGGGAGGGAGAAGAGAGAAGAAAGAAGGAGAAAGGGAAGAGAGCAAGGAAAGAAGGGAAGAGAGGGAGGGAGGAAGAGAGAGGAAGGGAGGATGGAGAAAGGAAGGAAAGAAGGGGAGAGAGGGGGAGGGAGAGAGAAGAGAGAAGAAGGAATGAGAAAGGGAAGAGAGGAAGGAAAGGAGGGAGAGAGGGAGGGAGGGAGAGAGGGAGGAAGAGAGAGGAAGGGAGGATGGAGAAAGGAAGGAAAGAAGGGGAGAGAGGGGGAAGGAGAGAGAAGAGAGAAGAAGGAATGAGAAAGGGAAGAGAGGAAGGAAAGAAGGGAAGAGAGGGAGGGAGGAAGAGAGAGGAAGGGAGGATGGAGAAAGGAAGGAAAGAAGGAGAGAGAGGGAGGGAGAGAGGAGAGAGAAGAACGAAGGAGAAACGGAAGGGAGGAAGGAAAGAAGGGAAGAGAGGGAGGGAGGAAAACAAAGAGAGAGGGAGGGAGGAGAAAGGAAGGAAGGAAAGAAGGGGAAAGAGAGGGAGGGGAGAAAAGGAACAACTACTACTACTACTACTACAACTACAACAGCTATAGTAATACTTTGTTTATATTCAAGGCAGATTACAGGAAAGAGAGATAGAAAGAGGAAAGAAGAAGGAAAAAGGGAGAGAGAGAGGAAGGGAGGGAGGATAGGAAGGGGGAGAGGAAAGAAGGAGGGAGAAAAAAGGAAGGGAGGAAAGAAAGAAAGAGGAAGGAAGGCAAGGCAAAGATAGAGAGGAAGGTGAGGAAAAAGGGAGAAAGGAAAGGAGGACAGTGAAGGAAGGAAGGAGGAGGGAGAAAAAGGAGAGAAGGAAGGCAATGTAAAAAGTAGAAGGAAAGAAAGAAGTAAGAAGAGAAGGGAGGGAGAAAAATGAAGGAAGCAAAGGAAAAAGAGAGAGGGAGGAAGGAGGGAGGGAGAAAGGAAGAGAGAACGGAAAGGACGAGAGAGTGAAGGAAGGAAAGAGAGGAAGGAAAGAAGGAGAAAAAGGAAAGAAGGAAGGCAAGGCAAAGAAAGAGAGGAAAGAGGGAGGAAGGAAGGGAGAAAGGAAAGGAGGAGAGAGTGAAGGAAGGAAAGAGAGAGGAAAGAAAAAAAGGGGGGAGAAATAGGTAGGAAGGAAAGGCAGAGAGGGAGAGGAAGAAGGGAGGGAGAAAGGAAGAGAGAACGGAAAGGACGAGAGAGTGAAGGAAGGAAGGCAAGGAAGGAAAGAGAGAAGACAGGAAGGAAGGAAAGAAAGAGGGAAAGGAGAAGAGAAGGAGAGAAACTATTCGTTCTTTTGTTGTCACAACAGAAGCGACTTGCAGTTTCTCAAGTCGCCCCTTCCTTCCTTCCTTCCTTCCTTCCTTCCTTCCTTCCTTCCTTCCTTCCTTCCTTCCTTCCTTCCTTCCTTCCTTCCTTCCTTCCTTCCTTCCTTCCTTCGCCCGACTTCCTCCCAACACTTCAGAGGAAGAAGGGGCGGAAAGGGGGACCCAGTGGATCCAGGGCGAAGAGGAGAAGAAGGGAGAAGAGGAAGGCCACAGCTCGACCCGGCTTGGCTCTTCTTCTTAATTATTCTTTGATTAATTAATTAATGGCGCCCCTGGAGGAGTCAGGTGGCAGCCAGAAACAGAGAGAGAGAGAGAGAGAGAGAGAGAGAGAGAGAGAGAGAGAGAGAGAGAGAGAGAGAGAGACTTCGAGGAAAGAAAGGCACCGAAGCTCTGGCCACTATTATTATTATTATTATTATTATTATTATTATTATTATTATTGGATTCACAACCAGATAAGTAGCCTACACAGCAGACAAAATCATTCTGCTGGCTTTTGTATTCGATCACGCATTGGACACTTCCCAAGTGCCTAGGACAATTATTATTATTACTATTATTACTACTATTATTACTATTACTACTACTACTATTATTTTTATGTTGTTGTTATTTTGTATTCGATCACATGTCGGGGACACTTCCCAAGTGCCCAGGACAATTATTATTATTACTATTATTATTACTGCTATTATTACTATCATTACTACTACTACTATTATTATTACTGCTATTATTTTGTTGTTATTTTGTATTCCATCACATGTGGGGACACTTCCCAAGTGCCCAGGACAATTATTATTACTACTATTATTATTACTACAATTATTACTATTATTACTACAATTATTACTGGTATTATTACTACTACACCTATTTTGTTGTTGTTATTTTGTATTTGATCACATGTCGGGACAATTCCCAAGTGCCTAGGACAATTATTATTACAACTACTATTATTACTACTACTATTATTATTACTACTACTATTACTACTACTATTATTTTACTATTATTACTACTATTATTTTGTTGTTATTTTGTATTCGATGACATGTCGGAAAGAGAGTGAAAGGAAGGAAGGTAAAAGAGAAAGAAAGGAAGGGAAAGTCATTAAAGAAGACAGCAAGGAAAAGGAAGAGAGGAAAGAGAGAGAAGAAGAAGGAAAGAGAGAGTGAAAGAAAGGAAGGGGAAGGAAAGCATGAAAGAAGACAGGAAGGAATGAAAAAGGGAAGAGGGGAACAGAGAGAGGAAAGAAGGAAGGAGGGAAAGAAAAGAAGGCAAGAGAAGAGAGAATGGAAGGAAGGGAAAAAGGAAGGAAAGCATGAAAGAAGACAGGAAGGAACGAAAAAGGAAAGAAAGAGTGAAAGAAAAGAAGGGAAAAGGGAAGGAAAGCATGAAAGAAGAAAGGAAAGAGAGTGAAAGGAAGGGAAAAAGAAGGAAATGAAGAGAAAGGCATGAAAGAAGACGGGAAGGAAGGAACGAAAAAGGGGTTAAGAGAGAGAGAGGAAAGAAGGAAGGAGGGAAAGAAAAGAAGGAAAGAGGAAAGAGAGAATGGAAGGAAGGAAAGCAGGATCGAAGGAACGAAAGGCAGGGAAGAAAGTAGGAGAGAAACGAAGGAAAGAGGGAATGGAGAAAAAGACAAAGGAAGGAAGGAAGGAAAGAAAGGATGGCGGTAGGAAGGAAGGAGAAAGAGAGACTGGCGGAAGGAAGAAAAGAAGGAAGCAGGTGGAGGAAGGAAGAGAAATGTCTTTTCTGCCAGCAAACCCGACATAATGATTATGGAAGTGTTCCCTCCAACGCTGTATTAGTATTATTAGTATTATTATTAGTATTATTATTAGTACTATTAGTATTATTATTAGTATTAGTTGTATTGTTCGTATTAGTATTGTAATTAGTATTACTAGTATTACTAGTATTATTATTAGCATTATTAGCATTATTATTATTAGCATTAGTATTAGTCATATTATTAGTATTATTGTTAGTATTATTAGTATTATTCGTATTATTAGCATTATTGTATTAGTATTATTCGTACTAATCGTATTAGTAGATCATCTCAGCAATCTATCCCAGGCGGGCGGAATATGGAACCGGATTTAATCTGATCCCGACGTTAGGTTTTAAAGGGGGGGGGGGATCCAAGTGATCCACTCCCACCATTCAGTCCTATTATTTCGGGTTTGGAACCCCAAGCGAAGGGATCCACTCCGGTCCCCTCACTCGGATCGAATTCGATTCGATATGGGAGGGAAGTCTATACTTCCTCTCTGAGAAAAAGCGCTTTTGCGGGATTGAAGAGAACGAAAGAACTTCCTTCTTTTCCTCCTCCTCCTCCTCCTTTTCTACTTCTCTCCCTTCTTCTCCTTCCTCTCTTTCTCCTCCTCCTCCTCCCCTTTTCCATTTCTCCTTCTCCTCCTTTTCCTTCTCCTTTTATCCTCTCTTCCTTCTCCCCTTCTTTTCCTTCATCTCCTCTTCCTTTTCTCCCTCCTTCTATTTTTCTTTTTAATGATTAACATTATTCTTCTTCTCCCTTTTCTCTTTTCCTTCTTCCTTCTTTTTCTTCTCCTCCTTCTCCTCTTTCTTCTCTTTCTCTCTCATTTTCTCCTTTTCCTCCTCTTTCCTTTTAGCCGTTAATAAATATGTTTCTGTTTTTTCTTCTCTTCCTCCTCCTTTCTCTCCCCTTTTGTCATTCTCCTTTCCCTTCTCCTTCCTTTTCTTCTTTTTCTCCTTCTCTCCACCTCTTGCTCTTCCTTCTCCTTCTCTTTCTCTCACTTTTCACCTTCTCTTTCTATTTCTCCTCCTCTCCTCCTCTTTATCTTTCTTCTTCTCCTCTCCTCCTCTTCTTTCTTCTACTCTTTTTCTCCCCTTTTGACATTCTCCTTCTCATTCTTCTTCTATTTCTCCTTCTCCTCTTTATCCTCCTTCTCATCTCTTTCTCTTCCTTCTTGTTTTCTTTGTCTCCATTTTCCCCTTCTCCTTTCTTTCCTTCTTTTTTCTCCTCTCCTCCTCCTCTTTATCTTCCTCCTCTTTCTCTCCCTTTTTGTCCTTCTCCTTTCCTTTCTCCTTCTCTCCTCCTCCTTCTCTTCATCTTTCTCTCCTCTTCCCCTTCTCTTTTTCCTCCTCCTCCTTTTTCTCCTTCTCTTTTTTCTTCTCCTCTTTCCCCTTCCCTTTCTACTTCTATTTATCTCCTTCTTTTCCTTCTCTTCATCTTCATCCTCCTCTTTTCCCTTTTCTCCTTCTCCTCCTTCCCCTCCTTTGGTCTCCTCTTCCTCTTCATTATATTATATTGTATTATTACATCATATATGCTATTCTGATATTATTGTAACATTATATTATATTATGGTTGTATTTCTATTCTATTCTATTGTAATATTACTGTATCATATCATATCATATCATATTATATCCTATTCTAATATTATTGTATCATTATATTATTTTGTATTATATCATATTGTATGATAATATTATTATAATATATTATATTTTTTATTATTGTATTTCAATTCTATTCCATTCTATTATTATATTGTATTGTATTGTATTATATTATATTGAAGGTCCGTTTATATTACAGTTATATTATATTATGTTATATTATGTTATGTTATATTATATTATTATATTATATTGAAGGTCCCTTTATATTACATTATGTTATATTATGGTATATTATATTACATTACATTATGTTATATTATATTATAATATTATATTGAAGGTCCCTTTATATTGCATTATGTTGTATTATATGTTATATTATATTGAAGGTCCCTTTATATTACATTATGTTATATTATATTATATGTTATTATATTATTATATTGAAGGTCCCTTTATATTACATTATGTTATGTTATATTATGTTATATTATATTACATTATGTTACATTATGTTATATTATGTTATATTATATCATTATATTATAATATATTATTTTGAAGGTTCCTTTATATTACATTATGTTATATTATGGTATATTATGTTATATTATGTTATATTATACTATATTATATTGAAGGTCCCTTTATATTACATTATGTTATGTTATGTTATATTATGTTATATTATATTATAATATATTATTTTGAAGGTTACTTTATATTACATTATGTTATATTATGGTATATTATGTTATATTATATTATATTACATTATGTTATATTATATTATGTTATATTATATTGAAGGTCCCTTTATATTACATTATGTTATGTTATATTATGTTATATTATATTATTATATTATAATATATTAATTTGAAGGTTCCTTTATATTACATTATGTTATATTATGGTATATTATGTTATATTATATTATATTGCATTATGTTATATTATATTGAAGGTTCCTTTATATTACATTATGTTATATTATGGTATATTATGTTATATTATATTATATTACATTATGTTATATTATATTGAAGGTCCCTTTATATTACATTATGTTATATTATGTTATATTATATTATTATATTATTAGATATTATTTTGAAGGTTCCTTTATATTACATTATGTTATATTATGTTATATTATATTATATTATATTATATTGCATTATGTTATATTATATGTTATATTATATTATATTATATTATATTGAAGGTCCCTTTATATTACATTGTTATGTTATGTTACATTATGTTATTATATTATATTATAAGATATTATTTTGAAGGTTCCTTTATATTACATTATGTTATATTATATTATATTATATGTTAATATATTATATTATATTGAAGGTCCCTTTATATTACATTAAATTATACAATATATTATATTATTATATTATATTGGAGGTTCTGTTCGTTTGCTTCAACTTGGGATCCAGTAGATCCACCTTCGCTCCTGCCTTGCTCCTTTGGGAAACTTTGCCACTTTCCCTTTTCTCTCCCAAGGAAGGAATGGATGAATGAAAAACATGGTTTTCCTTTTTGGTTTTGCCATAGGAAGGGAGGAACTGTTTTGGCAAAAGTCACAAACCTGGGCTGCACCCACCATGAATAAACAAACAAACAAACAAACAAACAACAAAACTTTATTTATATCCAAAGGGACTCAGGGTGGTTTCCAAAGTATGACACAAATGGCAAACATTCAGTGCCATCACAACCAAGGCACCAATACATAATAATAATAATAATAATAATAATGAGGATGATGATGTATTTATTTATTTTGTCTCCAAAGCATTGCATAAAATCGTTTATCTAAAAGTGATAAAATGCAGGGATCACAAGCTGCTGGATCAGGGGCCAGGAACCTATGGCTCGCGAGCCCCATGTGGCTCTTTTCATGATTGCATCTGGCTCTACAGAGCAGCCTGGGCCTCGGATCCCAGCATGCAGTGGGGAAGAGTGACACCTTCTCCAGTCTCCCCTTCTTCCTTCCTTCCCTTCCTCCCTTCCTCCTTTCTTCCTTCCTTCCTTCCTTCCTTCTCTTCCTCTCCTTCCTTTCCCCTCCCTCTCTCCCCTTCCTTCTTTCCTCCATTCTCCCCTTCCTTCCTTCCTCCATCCTCCCTCCCCCCTCTCTTTCCCCTTCTTTCTTTTCTTCTTTTCCCTTCATTATTTCACTTTTTCCTCACTCCCTTTCCTTTTCCCCACCCTTTCCTCCCTTCCCATTTCCTTCTTTCTTTTTCCCTCCTTGTCTCTCTCCTGCTTGTTTGTTCTTTTTTTTTCCATAGTCTGTTGTCTTTTTTCTTTCTTCCTCTTCCCCTTCCTCCCTTCCTTTTCCTTTTTCCTCTCTCTATCTTTCTTCTTCTTTCCCTTCCTCTTCCCCCTCCCTACTTCCTTCCTTCTGTCTTCCTTCCTTCCTTCCTTCCTTCCTTCCCTTCCTTCCTTCCTTCCTTCCTTCCTTCCCCTTCTCTTCCTTCCCAGAGTCCTGAGTGTGCCTTGTGCAGAGCCAGGTCTGAAGTGTCCCCTCATTCTGCCGGCGGAATCCTTTCCTCATCGTATGGACATATAGACTCACTTTGAGTTGAATTCAAAGTTGACTCCAGTTGAATTTTTGTTTTATTTATTATTATTATTATTATTATTATTTATTTTTATATTTATTTATTTTTTTATTTTTTTTTTTTTATTTATTTTTATTTTTATTTTTATTTTTATTTTTATTTTTATTTTTTTTTTTTTTTATTTTTATTTTTATTTTTTTTTATTTTTATTTTTATTTTTATTATTTTTATTTTTATTTTTATTTTTATTTTTATTGGCTCTCACTGAAATAAATTTCCAAATATTTTGCTTTCCTGGCTCTCTGAGTCAAAAAGGTTCCCGACCCCTGACCCAAGGAATGCTTTCGTCCTAGTGTTTCCCCCTCCACAGACACCCCAGTGTTCCTTAGTCTCTCCATTGGTGTGGAATTTGCATGACCCCGCCCACTGCCACTCCCTCTAGGAGTTCTTCCTCTGTGCATGAGGTGGGCGAGCACTCGGGTGCTGGGCTGCTTGTTCTGCTCCATGGTCAGCACAAGGCGGAGGGTTCTTTCAGGTCGTCGTGCCTTTGCGCCAGGTCGTCTTTCGATCTGCCCACTCCGCTTCCGAGTCCGTTCCGGGACTTCCAAGTTGCCCATTCTTGCTTTGCCCATCCTGGAGGAAGGTCCTCTTACGTGGGGATTTCCGGGTTTTGTTGCTGTTGCCGGGGAAACATTTCGAATAATAAAAAAACCCCAATTAATAATAATAAAAATAATATAGATTTACATATAGATATAGAAAGATAGACATAGAGATGGATGTCATGCATGGCTTGTGTTGACTTCCTTCTTAACATGAGGAACTGCCCCAGTTCTGATCAGAGTTTACTTTTCATTTCTCATTAGCAACTTTTAATTACAGTCCAGCAAGCACGTCGTTAGTCATTGCAGGCAGGGGCGGATCTTAGTGGAGGCAAATTAAGCGGCCGCCTCAGGGCACCACATGGGCTAGGGGCGCATGCGTCGGTGGCCGCCAGGTTCGGCACATTGCTGCAGGCTGGCATGCGGGTGCAGTGACGCAAAACGCACTCCACGAGGCTGAAAAGGAGGACATTTTGCAGCCGGGGCAAGGAGGAAAAGGTGGCCCTGTGCATGCGCACACCGGCGAGCATGCGCGAAGCTGGCCCTGTGCATGAGCAGGACTAGCTAGCCTGCACATGCGCACACCGGCAAGCATGCGCGAAGCTAGCCCTGCGCATTTGCAGAATTAGCTGGCATGCACATGCGCACACCGGCGAGCATGTGCAAAGCTAGCCCTGTGCATGTGCAGAACTAGCTGGCATGCACATGCGCACACCAACGAGCATGCACAAAGCTAGCCCTTCGCATGTGAAGAACTAGCTGGCCTGCACATGCGCACACCGGCAAGCATGCGCGAAGCTGGCCCTGTGCATGTGCAGAACTAGCTGGCCTGCAAATGCGCACACTGAAAAGCATGTGCAAAGCTAGCCCTTCGCATGTGAAGAACTAGCTGGCCTGCACATGCGCACACCGGCAAGCATACGCGAAGCTGGCCCTGCGCATGTGCAGAACTAGCTGGCCTGCACATGCGCACACTGAAAAGCATGCGCAAAGCTAGACCTGTGCATGTGCAGAACTAGCTGGCCTGAACATGCGCACACCGGAAAGCATGCGCAAAGCTAGACTTGTGCATGTGCAGAACTAGCTGGCCTGCACATGCGCACACTGAAAGCATGCGCAAAGCTAGCCCTTCGCATGTGAAGAACTAGCTGGCCTGCACATGCGCACACCGGCAAGCATGCGCGAAGCTGGCCCTGCGCATGTGCAGAACTAGCTGGCCTGCACATGCGCACACTGAAAAGCATGTGCAAAGCTAGACCTGTGCAGAACTAGCTGGCCTGCACATGCGCACACCGGCGATCATGCGCGAAGCTGGACCTGCACATGCACAGAACTAGCTGGCCTGCGCATGTGCACACTGGCGCGCCACTGGCACGCATGTGCACTGAGAGTGAGGGGGCGCCAAAAGAAGGTTTGCGTACCATTTGAAATTACCTTCGTCCGGTCCTGATTGCAGGCCTCAATATTATACTGGTTATATTATTAATGTTATATTATTATTAATTATATTATTAATATATTATTCTTCCATTCATTCCCACACATCATATTAAATTCGCATTTCTCAAATCTGCACGTTAAATTTTTTTGTGACATGGAGAGAGAGAGACAGAGATAGATATAGATACGTAAATATCTTTTCATCTCTTTTCTATTTCTTTCCCTCTTTTCCTTGTGCAGAAGTGTGGAAACAGGGGCTGTGGGGGGGGGGGGGGAGACCCCCTGATTGACTCCCTCGACTGACTTCCAAGGTGAGCCCAGAAAGGCCCCCCCAACCCCCCCCCCCCCATGTGCCGGCCACATATTTTATTCATTTAGGACACAATGAAACTTTCAAAACACCAGCTAGTTAGGGGCCTAATTCCAGGGAGGGGGAGCCAGGACTTATGGGGTGTGAGCTGATTTTGCAGTAAGCTCTGACCCACGGCAGGGGAGACCAAGGGATTGGGGGGGGGGGGTGTCTGCAAGGGGGAAAACGGGCACAAATCAGGAAAATAAAGTGTGCATGACTGCGCGCAAAGGAAAAAGAATGCTTCCGAGACAACAGACAAGTCAACATTGCCATTCAATGGTCAGCGTGGACTCCTATCATGCAGGTCAACTGACCATATAATGCAGTGTCAAATGTGCTTTGTATCCCACGAAGGGCCACTTCACCTAGTGGCAGGCAACCCGGTGACATCTCAGAGGGCCACTTTACCTAATGACAGCCAACCTGGTGGCATCTCAGAAGGCCGCTTCAGCTAGTGACATCTCAGAGGGCCACTTCACCTAGCAACTGCCAACGGGGGGCCTCTCAGAGGGCAACTTTACCTAGCGACAGCCAACCCGATGACATCTCAGACGGCCACTTCACATAGCAACAGCCAACTGGGTGACACCTCTGAAGGCCACTTCACCTAGTGGCAGCCAAACCCGTTGACAACTCAGAAGGTCACTTCACCTAGCAACAGCCAACCCGGTGACATCTCAGGGGCCACTTCACCTAATAACAGCCGACTGGGTGACATCTGAGAGGGCCACTCCACCTAGCAACAGCCAACCCGGTGACATCTCAGGGGCCACTTCACCCAATAACAGCCAACCCAGTGACATCTCAGAGGGCCACTTCACCTTATAACAGCCAAGTGGGTGACATCTGAGAGGGGCAATTCACCTAACAACAGTCAACCCGGTGACATCTCAGAGGGCCATTCCATCTAGCGACAACCAACCGGGTGACACCGCAGAGGGCCATTTCACCTAGCTGCAGCCAACCAGTGACAACTCAGAGGGCCACTTCACCTAGTGGCAGTCAACCCAGTGACATCTCAGAGGACCACTTTGCCTAATGACAGTAAAGCCAGTAACATCTCAGAGGGCCACTTCACCTAGCAACTGCCAACCAGGTGACATCTCAGAGGGCCACTTCACCCAATGACAGCCAACCCAGTGACATCTCAGAGGGCCACTTTACCTAATGACATCCAACCTGGTGGCATCTCAGAAGGCCACTTCAGCTAGTGGCAGCCAAGTCAGTGACATCTCAGAGGGCCACTTCACCTAATAACTACCAACTGGGTGACATCTGAGAGGGGCACTTCACCTAACAACAGTCATCTCAGAGGGCCATTCCATCTAGCGACAACCAACCGGGTGACATCTCAGAGGGCCACTTCACCTTGCGACAGCCAACCAGGTGACATCTCAGAGGGCCACTTCACCTAATAACAGCCAACTGGGTGACATCTGAGAGGGGCACTTCACCTAACAACGGTCATCTCAGAGGGCCATTTCACCTAGCTGCAGCCAACCAGATGACATCTCAGAGGGCCTCTTTGCCTAATGACAGTCAAGCCAGCGACATCTCAGAGGGCCACTTCACCCAGCAACTGCCAACCAGGCGACATCTCAGAGAGCAACTTTACCTAGCAACTGCCAACCCGGTGACATCTCAGAGGGCCTCTTTGCCTAATGACAGTCAAGCCAGTGACATCTCAGAGGGCCACTTCACCTCGCAACAGCCAACTGGGTGACATCTCTTGAAGGCCACTTCAACTAGCGACAGCAAACCCGGTGACCTCTCAGAAGGCAACTTCACCTAACGACAGCCAACACAATGACCTCTCAGAGGGCCACTTCACCTAGCAACAGCCAACTGGGTGACATCTCTTGAAGGCCACTTCAACTAGCGACAGCAAACCCGGTGACCTCTCAGAAGGCAACTTCACCTAACGACAGCCAACACAATGACCTCTCAGAGGGCCACTTCACCTAGCAACAGCCAACTAAGTGACCTCTCAGAGGGCCACTTCACCTAGCAACAGCCATCCCAGTAACATCTTGGAGGGCCACTTCCACTTCACCTAGTGGTGTAGTTAGGCAAACCTACATTAAGATGGTTAGATAGAAAGGTAGCTAGTTAGACGGGAGGCAGGTGCTGGGGAGAGTGCGATTGGGGTTTCGGGCTTGATGGTTTCGCGCTGAATGGTTTCGACAACAATAAGTGTTTCATTATTTCTCAATTTTTACATGTGATGCCGTGACGCATGGGCCTTGTTTTCATTGGCACCGCCACTGTTTGCCACTTTGAGTCCCTCCATCAGGAGAGAAATAAATATGGAATATGCCGTCCATTGTAAGACGTCCCCGAATGTCAAGCCCACCGCCGCCATCAAATATACTTTGGGGAGTGGAGGGTGGAAGGGGAGTTGCAAGAGCACAACGCACAAGCAAGCAAAGCCAACCTCATTCTTTGACAACGTCGGGCGCTGGACGTGAGCCACCTCTGCTCTGCCCCCATCTCCCCCTTGAACTTTCCTTCCTTCCAGCCCCTTCCCCTTTTAATCAGTCCGGGTCACGTCCCTCTCCCCTTTCCCTGACAACAAATCACTTTTCCCCCCTGCGAGGAGGAGGACGAAGAGGCAGGCAATCTGCCTTTGGAGGCCTGGGCTGCCCAGCACTCTCGACAGGACCAGGAACACCCCGAGGCCAAAGACTCTCAGGCGTGACCTCCAAGAAGACGCCATCAATCATGCCCTGCTATGGGGAGACCAAGTATGGGGAGGGTTTCCTTGCTCCTGGAAAGCCAGGCGGGGAGAGGGACCCTCTGGACACCCCTCACTCGTGCCAACTGCACTTCACCTAGGCCAGGGCTTCTCAACCTTTTTTGAGCCGCGGCACATTTTTTACACTTCCAAAATCCTGGGGCACACCACCAACCGAAATGACACAAAATGACACTCTAACACAGTCATACATATAGTTAATATGTATTTAAATGTATTTATACACTCAGTGTGAAACCTGGGCCTGTTTCGATGAACTCAACATAGATATCCTGGCAGGAATGGCAGAAAGACACAAACTTCCCACACAGAACTCCCATAGCCAAGAGAAAATGCTATAAGAGTTTGGTGGGCATTGACCTTGGGTTTTGGAGTTGTAGTTCACCAATATCCAGAGAGCACTGTGGACTCAAGCAATGTTGGATCAGGACCAAACTTGGCAT
Organism: Anolis apletophallus; assembly: GCA_030556195.1. Lineage (NCBI taxonomy): Eukaryota > Metazoa > Chordata > Lepidosauria > Squamata > Anolidae > Anolis > Anolis apletophallus. Next base: position 24,132,832 of record JARBWK010000017.1, on the reverse strand, counting down.
GAATACTCAATATGCCCAAATATGAACGCAGATGGAGTTCAGGGGAAATAGACCTTGACATTTGGGAGTTGTAGTTGCTGGGATTTATAGTTCCCCTACAATCAAAGAGCATTCTGAACCCCACCAATGATAGAACTGGGCCAAACTCCCCACACAGAACCCCCAGGAGGCAAGAGGAGGTCTCTACTTGGGGAAAGGGAGGCGGGCCTTCCCAATGCACGGAGAGGGAGAGACCAAGTAGACAACGGGTGGGGAGGGGGGTGGTTGTAATTTTGTGCCTTTATCGAGGTACGTTTCTTAGGAGTTTTATACTTCAACACACTAGACTCCCCCCACCTTCCTGGAGGTTCCAATTTTCCATGGCACACCTGATGATCGCTCACAGCACACTAGTGTGCCCCGGCACACTGGTTGAGAAACACTGGGCTAGACTATAACAGCCTCTACAGTTCCATTTTGACAGAAAGTCTTAGCATTGAATGGTTGTGTCGTTAAAGTGCGAAGTATGGGACCCTGCGCAGACGGGCGGTCAATGTGACTTTATTTATTTATTTATTTATTTATAGTTCATTTTGTATTCCGCTCCTCCCAGCAGGCTCGGGGCGGATCACATCGGAGTTACACAGCGGCACGACACAACATATGGCATGCGGCCATTACAATCAATAAAACACAAAATAAAACAAGCCACATTAAAATGGTTACATAGTCAGAGCGTGGGTTGGGAAGACAGACAAGGGGTATTGTTATCCCGAGCGCCTAATTAAAGGCCAGCCCAAAGAGAGCCGTCTTACATGCCCTCCGGAATGGGCCCAATTCTGAAATGGCTCGGGTACTCTCCGGGAGGGCATTCCAGAGCCCTGGTGCCGCCACAGAAAAAGACCTTAACCAACGTATGCGGCAGGTCCTGGCTTGTTCAGTAGACTCTCTGCTACAGTTCCATTCTGGTGGAAGAACGTGTGGGTCACATCATTGCTTTCCTTGGCTATCGGGAGATCTGTGCATGATGGGTACACAGCAGAACTTTAAAGACTGAATCTCACCACCGTACGGCATCCTCCATGCAGTCCAGATTTCGCACCGCCTGACTTGGAAGTTCATTATCTCTTCCTGATAACGAAAGAAGATCTGCGGGAACATCATGATGCTTCTGGGGCCGGAGAGATAGCAGAGCGGTAACGACAGCTGTGTTTGCAATCAGAAGGTTGCATGTTCGATTCCCGGGCTGGTCTGGACACCCAGCGGTGAGCCCTGTCCGCTGTCCACCTAACAGATCGAAAGCAAGCCAGCTGTGAGTAGATGAACTAGGGACCTCTCAGCGGGGAAGGATTTTTATAAGGACTTTACAACACCTGAATAAAAATAAGGAAGATCGGCTGCCGGAGGTGGAAGGCGGAACCAGAGGCTCTCGTCTGAGGATGAAGCAACAGCACCCCCTTGTGACGCAATGGAGCAACCGCACCCGCGACGCAGCCAGAAGAGAAAAAAATCCTTCTAATTGCACATGTTTGTCTGTACAATGTATTGCAGGGGTGCCCACACTTTTTCAGCATGCGAGCTACTTAAACTAAAACCAAGTCAGAAAGATCTACCAAGAGAGAACAGGGCGGAGCTGGGGAAGGGGGGGGCCTGGCGGGGCTTGGCCCGCCCCCTCCTCCCTCTGGCTTCAGCATTTCCACGGCTTCTCCTGGGTAGAAGAGGGTAATGGTCTTATGTGTTGAAGTTCAAAAGCACAAGTTCATCATATACTTAGCAACATGTTTTTACAAGGGTCAATGCCCCATAAGTATTCTTATACAATAGAAAACAAATACAGCATGTATGCGCTGCTGACTCACACCAGAGTGAGCAGAGACGCCGCAGCTGGGAGGGAACACTCCTACGTCATCAAGGACGGACACAGAACCCGGAAGCCAACCCAGGCGCAATACAAATCCTAGTTATAACATTCAGAATGTGCAACAAACAATCATGGACTGCACAGATATTGACAATAACTGGGGACTTCCAAAGCGGTCAACGCCCCATTGCCGCCCCGCCCCCGCCCCCGGGCCCTGGAACACCCCGGCCTTGAGAGAACCAGGCCGGCAGCGCCAGCGCCAGGACTCTTGCCGGCCGGGCCCCGAGGAGCACGAGGGCGAGCGGCGCGAGAGGAGCGGCGAAAGAGTGGAGCCTGGCCTCCTGAGCAGCCACCTAGGCCAAACGGAGGCGGAGACCGAGGAGGAAGCAAACAACGGAGGAGTGGGGAGTGGGTCCCGGACCTGTGGCGGGCCCCCATCTTGAGGAGAGAGACCCGGGGGCACTTGGCTGCGGGGCCTCCCTGGATCCGCCGGGAGGGGCGTTGGCTGAGGGTGACAAGATGGCGGCGATCCCGAGCCGCTTGCCGTCCTTAATCCCGCCCCCTCCACATTCCACAGGGGCTGCGGCTCTGCATGACCTGAGGACTCAGCCCCCGCCTTCCCTGACTGCCGGACCGAAGCGGCTGTTGTCGCTGGTGCCCCCTCCAGAGGCGCCAGATGTCTCTGAAATCCTGGCAAGGGCCCCGGAGGCGCGACCCCGACGCCGAGCTTGCCAGCTGCTGGCACCCCCCTCATTAGCAACCTGGTCACAACCCCCTCCGCCTCCCTCTGACGGCCGGGGGCTGACGGATCCATTGAGCCGGGGTAGTGCAGCTCTGGAACCGGCAAGCCCCGGGGGGTGCCCAGCACGGAGGCCAGGCGGCCGCCGAGAAGGGCGGCGTCGGAGGCCGAAGAGCAGCAGACCACCTGGTCCTAGGACACTCGCCACTGTCTGCCCGGGAGAAGGGAGGCTTGCCTCGCCTGGATCTAAGCCCTGGATCCCGCTGCGAGCCAGAACCTTCTGGGGTCCGGGCTTTGGGCGTCGGAAGCCCCCTCCTGCAGGCCCACAACGGAAGAAGGACACTAACCCCGCAGATCGGGCACCCCCTGCCAGATCTCTAGACAATGGGAGACTGGCCACCTCGGACCAGTTTTGTGGGATCACCTTGAGACCACCTTTGCTCCCCTTCGATGAAGAGTAGGGCCCGCTTGACCTGCTGGGCACTCTCCCGTCGGTTCTCTGCTTCCACCTCTCTTCCCTCCCCTTCCTCTCCTCTTATCGCCTGTATTGTTCTTTGTTTGTTATATTGACAATGTAATTCTCTGTGTTGCCGTTTTGGCTTTGTAAGCCGCTGCGAGCCTTAGGGAGTTGGCGGCGTAAAAGTCCAAACAAATAAAAACAAACAAATAAATAAATAAACGAATGGTTCTATTCTGCGCCTTCGTTTCTCCCCGAAAGGGGCTTCTTCAGGACCGTGGGCGTGGCCAATACTGAGATTCTAGAGGGCGTCCCGCAGCAGGAACAACACTATAGCATTAACAAATATAGGTAGTATGTAATCAATACAGTAAGGTGTTGAACAATAATAACAGCCAAGGTAAATGAGGAAATATATCAAGCATATATACAAACATTCATGTAGGAGATAGAGGGTACATACCATCATAGGTAGAGACAGAAGCACCGCATAATGCTGGCGATATCAGCGGATATCGGGATCAAAAGCGCAATACCAGAGGGGAACCACCGTTAAATAATGGGAGACCAGGTGATACTAGATTAGCAATTCACTGATGGCCAGCTGGTCATTTAACCCTTGGGATTCCTCACATTGTAAATTTACTATCCACTTATTTTCAAGTTGCAGGAGTAATTTCTTTACATCTTGGTGAGGGAGGGGCGAGCTTTCTCCAGAACCATGACTTTAAACTGCTCAAAATGATGGTTTTTAGTTTTAAAGTGGGCATAAAGCACAGAATTATCATAGCCTGTTCTAAAACGTGATCTATGCTCGCAAATTCTTGTCTAGAGTTCCCTCGTAGAAAGTTTTTGATTATAATTATTTTTTCTTTAAGGATTCATATTTCTTGATAAGGAGTTTTCCAATCAAATTAAATATTATTTTAGATATATTGATGACGTAATTATTATTTTTGATGGAAGGAATAACATTGAAAGATTCAAAGATTGGTGTAATTCCTGGCACCCAAATATTAATTTCACCTTTCAATGCAGTAGTGAATCTGTTAATTTTTTAGATGTTTCCATTTTTGTCCACCAGGGCATTCTTAGGGTAAAAAACTATTCAAAACCCACTAATACCAATTCCTTACTACACTATTCCTCTTTCCATCCTTTCCCTCTTAAGGATAATTTACCTTATTCTTCTCTCTTGAGGTTGAAAAGAAACTCATCCTTTCCACATCATTTCAACAAAGACGCTGACACCTTCATTAATAACCTCAGATCTAGGGGTTACCCAAATAGAGTTCTTAAAACAGCCTTAGATAAGGTCAACAATATTCCTAGAGAGCAGTTACTCACTACTGCTCAAAAAAAAAACCCCAACAATATTATTTGGCCTCTAACTTTGTCCCCCCACTCATATAAAATCAAAAAGATTCTAAGGGATTTCCGGCCTCTCATCAATACTATTCCTGGATTAGAAAAACCTCCCCGTATTGCCTTTAAAAGATCCCAAAACTTCAAAGATTTACTAGTGCACACCAAGGACCTTCCTTTGGAGCCCCCGTCTTCCACCCCCTTACTAATGGCACTAAACAATGTGGTAAATGTAGTGTGTGTAAACACATTTCAACTTCTACCTTCATTAAAAGTCCTTACAACAATAAGACTTTCAAAATTAATACCTGGGCCACATGCAATTCCAAGAATATTGGGTTGGCTTCCGGGTTCTGTGTCCGTCCTGGATGACGTAGGAGTGTTCCCTCCCAGCTGCGGCGTCTCTGCTCACTCTGGTGTGAGTCAGCAGCGCATACATGCTGTATTTGTTTTCTATTGTATAATAATACTTATGGGGCATTGACCCTTGTAAAAACATGTTGCTACCGTGTTTCCCCGAAAGTATGACACCCCCGATTGTAAGACGTATCGGGGGTGTCAGGGGGGTCGGCTAATGTAAGCCGTACCCCGAATGTAAGCCGTACCTCGTCGCCACGCCCACGCCGCCGCCGCCGCCGCAACCGGCCCATCGGCCGCGGCACACCTCCGCGGCACACCTCCTTTCTGCCAGGCCTCCAAGGGAGGAAGAGAGCCAGAAGCATGGCAAGCGTGCGCTGCGTCAGAGTGACGCGTCGTCGCTGCCCGCCCCTCTCTCTTCCCCTCCTTTCCTTTCTCCAAGAAAGGGAGGGAGAAGGGAGGGCGGGGCGCAGAGCGGCGACGCGTCACTCTGATGCAGCGGCGCTGCCCCGCCCCCGCTCTCTTCCCCCTCCTTTCCTTTCTCCAGAAAAGGAGGGAGAAGAGAGCCGGGGCGGGCAGAGCGACGACCAACGTCACTCTGACGCAGCGGCGCTTTGCCATGCTTCTGGCTTTCTTCCCCCTCCCTTTATCCAGAAAGCTGCGCCTCGGAGGTGTGCGCGGCGGCGTGACGGCGGCGGCGTGGGCAGCATGCGATGGGGTGCGTCTTAGTTTATATAAGACGTACCCCGAAAGTAAGACATAGGGGGACTTTTTGGGGGGAAAAGAAAGTAAGACGCTGTCTTACTTTCGGGGAAACACGGTATGTATATGATGAACTTATGCTTTTGAACTTCAACACATAAGACCGTTGAGTCTCTTTGATTGTGATTAATAACACACTATTGTGATTTATCATTTGGTTGTGTTGCTCTCCTCTATTTGCTCTACTATAATACAGCCCCAATTCATTTGTAGAAGAGGGTAATGCCAAGCCAGGGGTGGCATAGATAGCCACCCCTGGCTTGGCATTACCCCCTTCTACTCTTGAGAAGCTGTGGAAATGCTGAAGCTGGCAGAGGGGCGGAGCTTGGTGGGCTTAGCTCCACCCCTCTTCCTCTGGCTTTAGCATTTCCACAGCTTCTCCAGGGTACAGAAAGGTTATGCCAAGCCAGTGGTGGCTATCTATGCCACCACTGGCTTGGCATTATCCTCTTCTACCCAGGAGAAGCAGTGGGAATGCTGAAGCCGGCAGAGGGGGCGGGGCTTGGCGCGACATGGCTCCGCCCCCTCAGAAGCGTCCCCATCCAGCTGGGATCGACCTCCCTGGGTCCCAAGATCGACCAGTCGATCGCGATCGACTTTCTGAGCACCCCTGATGTATTGTAATTGTATGTCAGTCGGCAGGGACTGTCTGCCGTATGTGTAATGTAATCCGCTCTGAGTCCCCTTCGTGACTCAAATTGTAAATAAAGTGTATTATCTATATATATATATTTCCAACATCCGTGCAATGTCGTATATAGACAACAAAACTATGGCTCGCAGAACCACCAAACTCGACAACCGAATGAACCATAGCACGAGGTACATACAACGACAAAAAACCGGACCTACGTACCTCCCAACACCCCAAAAAATGATCCCCCAAAAACTGGCAACGGAACTCCTACTCCGGCCTCTCCGCTGCCAGCGTGAACGTTTAGAACGTTCGCACATGGCAGCCAGAGTGCCTCCTCCGCCTCCTCCTTGGATCAGGAACACAAGCCGATCTGGGACGGGGGGGGGGGGGGGACGGAAGGAGGCGGGGCTGAGGAGGAGCACAGGAGCCGGTTCCCGTCCTCCTCCTCAGCCCCTCCCACCGCCTCCCCCGCCGCCGTGCCGATCTGGCGGCACAGCAACGCGTGCACGGGTACAGCTAGTTATTATTATTCTGACGAAGACGGTGAGAGAACGGTGAGACGCTGGTTGCGGAAACAGAGCGTCGACTTCTTCCGTGACGGCTTCAGAAAACGTGTTCATTGCGTGTGTATGGGTGATACAACCTCCCCCCCCCCCTATATTACCAAGAAGACACCGACACAAGTATTTGGAGTAAAATTGGCCACCACTCATTTATTGATAACAGGAACGAGGGCTGGCAGTCCTGGATCAGGGGTCGGACAGCCCGCTCCCGTCCGAAGATGCTTACATCCCTGGGTGCCACCGGCACGCTACCAGTTCCTGTATGCTCAGCACTCCAGGGGCCAAGGCGTTATCCCCCCTTCCCACAAAGGGGGATACACCACCCCGATCCAGGGGCCATGCCTCACACCTCACGCCCAACACAGAGTTGCGACAAGATATGGGGCCAGGGAGGTTTGGAGGCAGGCAAGTACCCCCCCCACACACACACACATACACACCGAGCAAGGACAGTGGCGAAAGGAAGGAGGAGGGATGACTGGCGAGGGTCTGCTGCGAGCACGGCAGGGGTGCAGGCAAGAGGAAGGGAGAGCCAGTATGGGTCTGGCCTACTCTAGCTGGCCACCGCCCAGAGGCCGATCCTGGCCTGTGATGTACCAGGCTGGGGTAGGGGCCCCACGCACATGCAGGTTGAGCCACGCTCGGGACAAGGGAAGCTTGAAGGCACAAGGCCTGCGCCCAGGCCGGGCAAAGCGGGAACAGGGCCAAGGGCCAGAGGGACAAGGAGAAACCCACCCACCCCCGTTCCTCTGGACCTCACCAGGTTGTGAAGTGGGCCATTGGGCCTCTGTGTGCCAAGTGTGGTCCTGATCTGTCATTGCTGTGGGCCGCAGTAACTGACTGTCTGAGACCTTTCCTTTTCCCCTCTGTGTCACCTTAGAATGTTGGAATGTAGATGGCCAATCAGATTCCTTTATGCAAATACTTCCTCAGTGGCAACCAATCCCCTCTGTCTGGTGCCTTAGAATGTTGGAGTTCTGAGGTTGGCCAATCAGAGTTCTTTATGCAAATAATCCCACAGTGGCAACCAATTGAAACGCTGCCACATATTCCTCCGCACCTCTGCACCTCCCGCCCTCCGCAAACACTGACTTTTATTCTATATATAGATTCCCATCCAAACCCAAGTAGCGAAGGCATTACTTTTCATCCAACCCTCGTACTATTGATGGGTGGGAACCCTACCCGTTCATTTCGAGCACATCCCTAACCGACTTGCATTTCCTTCACTTCTGGGAGGAAGTGAGCGAAAGAGCCCCATTTCCCCGATGCATACGGTTAAATAGAGTGAGCGGAGAAGTTTCCCAAAAGTAATTGAGTGAGATCGCCCGTGCGGCCGCCTTTAAGTGTCTTTAATGGAAGACACTCTCGTCTCTTACATTCCCGTCGGAAATGGAACTTTACAGTCTTGGAGGGAAATGCACCAGCTCTGTTGGAGGTGCAATCGCATGCGCAATGGAACTGGCACATGAGATTGTGCATATATATATATATATATATATATATATATATATATATATATATATTAGCTGTACACGGCACACGTTGCTGTGCCCTATTTAGGAGATGCGAGAAAGTCTGAGTATGTAAGGGTTGGAATTGATGTTACTCCTCTGAACTGCAGTCGGATGGAGTGTGGGTCATGGGGGGCATTGTGTGCCAAGTTTGGTCTTTATCGGTCTTGGTTCTGGGCCACAGTGGTCTGTGGGGAATGATGGGTTTTGAAGTAGTACAAATCCCATTATCCATGGAGGTACTTCAGGTCCCATCATCCATGGTCCACCCTCCTCCAAACTGTAGTAGAATGTAGCGTGGGTCATAGGGGCTCTGTGTGCCAAGGTAGGTTACTGTTAATTCAGGCCATACACAATGTCCCATGAGCTGAGGCCTAGTCAGGAACAGCAAGTTAATGAAGCCTTACTGTCAATTCAGGCCATAACACTTTGCCTTATCCTCCTCTGACAGTTTATTATGGGTCGGAATGTTCATGTTGGCTGGCCAGTACAGGAGATATGCAAATCCGCCCTTATTGGCAGCCAATCATGTTGTCAGAATGTAGAGGCTGGGAGAGTCGTTGGCAGCCCCGGAGGATGCTGGGAGATGTAGTTTTTTTACTCGTTGTTTTGGGGGCCTTTTAGGTTCTGGGGGGGAAACTTTCTTTGCTACAAACGTACCTTGCTTGAGGCCTATTTCTGTTGGCAAGTTTGATGTTTCTGCGTTGTAAGGTTTCTCTGTTTGGGACGGTCGTTCCATGACGGGAACCCTCCGGGGCTGCCAACGACTCTCCCAGCCTCTACATATATATATCACCGGGTTTTCTTTCTTTCTGAAGCAGGCATTCTTCGCCTCAAGCCACCCACAATGCAAGCCCATGAGCAAGGAGTATCCGAGGGAAACGGGTCTCGAGCCTTGTTGTTGTTATTATTATTATTATTATTATTATTATATATTTCTATCCAAAGAGCAATAGCCAAACCAATAGACTGGCACAGGGATAATAAACAGTGCACAAGAACACGTGGAAGGGAAAAGTCATCTCAGGGGCAAGGTAGAAAGCGGAGCTTGGAAAAGTTACTTTTGGGAGAACAGTTCCTCAAAGGACCAGCAGAGGGAGATGGCATCTATCATGACTACTCATGTATAAGTTGACCTTACGTATAAGTCAAGGGCAGGGTTTTTTGGGGGGACGGGACAAAATTATGGATTTTGACATCTTAGAGGCTGTGCTTGGTTCACTTAGCAAGAGCCAACCCAGTGATGCCACAGGTGGTCACTTCACCCAGCAAGAGCCAACCCAGTGAAATCACAGGTGGTCACTTCACCCAGCAAGAGCCAACCCAGTGATGCCACAGGTGACCACTTCATCCAGCGACAGCCAACCCAGTGATGCCACAGGTGGTCACTTCACCTAGCAAGAGCCAACTCAGTGATGCCACAGGTGACCACTTTGCCCAGCGACAACCAACCCAGTGACATTTACAGGTGGCCACGTCACCTAGCAACAGCAACAGCTGGCCACTTCACCTAGGCAGAGCCAATTCAGTGCTGTTACAGGTGGCCCTTCACCTAGGCAGAGCCAAATCAGTGATGCCACAGGTGGCCAGTTCATCTAGCAACAGCCAACCCAGTGATGTCACAGGTGGCCACTTCACCCAGCAACTGCTTTTATGGTACAGACAGACAGAGAAATAGACATGTTTTGATAGAGGATGCTGGGGGATATTATATATATATATATATACACACACACACACACACACACTAGCTTGGGGACCCGGCGGTGCCCGGGTTGTTTGAGGAAGGCCTTGTGTGCCAAGGTTGGTTCCTATTAGATGTGTATGTGGCTTGCAGTGGTCTCAGGAACTTAGAGAAGGTACTGCAAGTCCCATTGGCCATGGTCCATCCTCCTCCAAACAGCACCAGGGTGTAGAGTGGGTCATGGGGGCTGTGTGTGCCACATTTGGTCTTGATCATTCTCTGGATGAGGGTTGCAGCGGTCTCGGAAGGTGAGTGAAGGTATTTCAAGTCCCATCATCTGTGGTCCATCCTCCTTGAAACAGCACCAGGGTGTTGAGTGGGTCAAGGGGGCTCTGTGTGCTAATTTTGGTCTGCAGTGGTCATTGGGTAAAGGTCACATTGTTTTCAGGAAGTGAGTGAAGGTACTGCAAGTCCCATCATCCATGGCCCGTCGTCCTTCAAACTGCAGCAGGATGTAGGGTGCATCTTGGGGGATCTGTGTGCCAAGTTTGGTCTTATTCTATCATTGTTGGGGGCCTAGTCAGGAAAATCAAATTGAAGAATCCTTACTGTCAATTCAGGCCCTAAACAATATCCCATGAGCTGAGGCCTAGTCAGAAAAATCAAGGTAAGGAAGCCTTACTGTCAATTTTGGGCCTGGTCTGTGATTTATACAGGCTACAGTGTTGTTTGGGAAGTGAATCAGGTGAAGGTACTGCAAATCCCATCATTCATGGCCAATCCTGCCCTAAACCACACCAGGTTGTGAAGTGGGCCATTGGGCCCCTGTGTGCCAAGTTTGGTCCTGATCCGTCATTGCTGTGGGCCACAGTGGCCTTTCCTTTTCCCTCTGCGTCACCTTAGAATGTTGGAATGTAGATGGCCAATCGGAGTCCTTTATGCAAATACCATTTCAGTGGCGACCAATCCCCTCTGTCTGGGTCCGTAGAATGTTGGAGTTCTGAGGCTGGCCAATCGGAGCCCTTTATGCAAATAATCCCACAGTGGCAGCCAATCGAAACGCTGGCACATTTTCCTCCTGCTGCACCACCGCACCACCACCCGCAAACACTGACTTTTATTATATACATAGATAGATAGATAGATAGATAGATAGTAGGCTTGGTCTCTGCGGTTTAAAAATTATTTGAAATCGGATTCGATTCGTTAAAAAAGCTAATTTTGATGTTTACCGCACATTGAGTGCCAACCCGGAAGTGGACTTTGTTCACCGAACCTGGGGGCCGGCATTTTTCTGAATTACTGTAATTAATTCTTTTTTTTTGTGAATATTTTTTATTTGATTTTACAGCAGTATAAAAACAAAAGATTGGGAGAAAAGGGTGTGGGAGGGAAGGGGGTAGGGGGTAGGGTGTAGATAGGGGGAGTGATAGGATTGAGAGAAAGGCAGAACATAGAGAAATACACAACAAAACGTCTTCCAGTCGGTTCGGCGGAGAAATTGCCTAATTGACACTTACACATCGAGTTTTTTAGAATCCTTCACCTGTTAGGGATCATAATGCACGGTCTATCACTTAGCACATCTTCTTTTCTAAATAAAGCCTTACTGGCTGCCAATCCACCATTTTCTTTTTACTTCTCTCATATATCCTACTATACAAATTGTCAGATTCCATTAGGTCACTTAACCTATTCATCCAATCCGCTATCGGTGGAACCTCCTCCTTTTTCCACTGTTTGGCTAGAACTAGCCTAGCGGCTGCAGAAGTAAGATAAAGTAGTTTAGCCTTGTTTTGATCAAACCCCTCTTCTATCAAATTTAGTAAGTAGGTTTCGGGCTTAAAATCAAATTTCTCCATCAGTATTTTTTGAGAGTGTTTGTGGATAGCTTTCCAATATCTTTGGATTTTGGCACATGACCACCAACAGTGTATGAACGTCCCCACCTGGTTTTTGCATTTCCAACATTTATTGTTGGTATTTTTATAATATGTTGCTATCTTCTGCGGGGTCATGTGCCATCTATAAAACATTTTGTACCAGTTTTCTGCTGGTGCTGTGGATCCTAAGGTCTTAATAGTTCCCTTCCATACCCTCTCCCATTCATGCATTGATATCGTGTGGCCAACATCTTGCGCCCATGCGATCATCACCTGTTTTACCGCTTCTGTTTCTGTCTCAATCTCCAGCAGTTTGTTATACAATATTTTATATGTTGTTTCTTTTGTTTGAGCACACGTTCCCATGTATTTTCATCTGTGTTGAACTCTTTTTTGGAATCCATCCTAAAACAATCCTTTAATTGTGCGTATTGAAACCATGTGATTTCAACCCCTGAATCCCTCAAGTTGTCCAAAGACTTCAATTCCCATTTTGCATTAATTTTCTTAATCAATAAATTATATGTGTACCATCGGGACATAGGAATTTCTTTCTTGTGTTGGGCCTCCAACGGCGAGATCCAGAGGGGGGTCTTTCTGTATAATGTATCCTTATATTTATCCCATACCTTTAATAGGGCTGCCCTTATGTGGTGGTTGTTAAAAGTTCTTTCTACTTTGGCTTTCCCATACCACATGTATGAGTGCCAGCCTCTATTGGTATTGAAACCCTCTAGATGCAGTAACCTTGTTTTCTTTAGAAGAGCCCAGTCTCTTACCCAACTAAGGGCAGCGGCCTCATAGTATATTTGGAGGCTCGGAAGGGATAAACACCCCCCTTCCCTTTTATCTGTAAGGATTCTATAGTTTATCCTGGGTCTCTTTCCTTCCCTGTAATTAATTCTTAATTATTGTAATCACACACCTTCTCCCTGTCTTCTCCTGGCTCCCCCTCGGTTCCCACCTCCATTCATCTTATTGCTACAGCCTTCCTAGCACCTTCACCTCACCACCCGGTCCTCCTGTTCCTGTGAAGCTGCAGGAATCCTGTTATTTTTGAAAAAAACACCGAAATAGCAAGTGTCGCAAAAGTTTTCCTACGCGACCAGAGAGCTGATTTACGGCGCTAGCTAACAACCGCGACTTTGACGAACCGTCGCAAAAGTTTTCCTGTCTTGTATGCCGGCAAGCTAGAAAGAAGTGCGCAGAGGACAGCAGCCAAACAAAGCCTCACTTACTTGAGAGTGAGTCAGTCCCTCTCAATCTTTGGTTCTCCATGGCTTTGGCTGTTTTAACCCAAAGACTTCAACTCCCAGAAGCCTCAGCCAGCTTGGTCAGTGCTGAGGGGTTCTGGGAAATGAAGTCCAGACAAAGAAAGCACACTTGGAAGATCACAGAGAGCCACTGTCGGATATCTGGATCCTATCCTTTTAAATAAGTATGCACACACTTGGGGTGGGAATAAAACTAATCCTGACTGCACGGCTGGGGGGCCTTCGATTCCCACAATCCCTTTCTTTTGGGTCTAAGTGCCGAGGCTACTGGGAATTGAAGTTCTTTTGCACTCTTCAGGGAGGTCTTTCTGCTTCTGCCAGAGCTAGTACTCAGGAGTGAGGGGGTTGTCTTCTCTATACAAATATTGATCTTCTCGTACTCCTTTCCGCTTTCCTTGCAAGCTGCTTTTGTGTGGATAGACTACTACTCTTGCAGAAACCACCCCTGTAGACTTGCTTGCTTTCCCCTCACACCTTGCCGATACATTGCGATTGCACCAGCCTCCTCCTCCTTCCTATTTGGGGTCCCATCTAGAATTCAGTGTGGCTTATTCCAGTTTTGGCCTACAACTCCCAGAAATCGCAGCCAGTTTACCAGCTGTTAGGATTTCTGGGAGTTGGAGGCCATAACCTCCTGGAATAAGCATGCGCTGGAATAAGAACTAATAACGAATTTCGTTATTAATAACATATCAAATAAGATTTTTTTGGAATTTTTTTGTAAGTATTTCTATTACTAATTTTAAAAAATCCCCCCCCCCAATTTAATTTTAGAACCACGATTTCTTTTGGATCAACCAACCCTAATAGATAGATAGTAGGCATGGTTTAGAACCCAAAAATAGGAAATAGGAAATCTAATGGGGGATTTTTTGACTAGTAAAAGAAAGACTTACAAAAAAATTTCCAAAAATTTCTAAAATGTAACTTAATTACTAACGAAATTCGTTAGTAGTTCGTATGCCAGATGGTTTTGGCCTACAACTCCCAGAAATCCTAACAGCTGGTAAATTGGCTGGGATTTCTGGGAGTTGTAGGCCAAAACTTGAATAAATCACACTGAATTCTAGATGGGACTCTCCAAATAGGAAGGAGGGTGGGAAGGAAGGAGGGAGGGAGGGAAGGAAGGAGGGAGGGAGGGAGGGGGTATTCTATTATTGGAAGCAGAAAAAAAAGGAGGAGGAGCCCCCCCCTCGCTCCTCGCTGCCTCTCTCTCACCCCGATCCTGAGGGAGCGAGGGCCCAAGTTTGCCCAGGCTGAGAGGAAAAGGAAGAGGCCGGAGGCTGTGAGGAATGGTGGGAGTTGAAGTCCAAAACACCTGGAGGGCTGAAGTTGGCCCCTGCGGTGGGGCAGGACAGAGCAACGGGGAATAGAAGGGAGGGGGAGAAGCATCTGAGAGAGTGCAGAGAGAGAAAGGAGGAGAAGTGTGTGTGTGTGTGTGTGTGTGTGTGAAGTTGGCCCTGCGGTGGGGCAGGACAGAGCAACGGGGAAGAGAAGGGAGGGGGGAGAAGCATCTGAGAGAGTGCAGAGAGAGAAAGGAGGAGAAGTGTGTGTGTGTGTGTGTGTGTCTGTGAAGTTGGCCCCTGCGGTGGGGGCACGACAGAGCAACGGGGAAGAAAGGGGGGAGAAGCGTGGAGGACTACACTTTCCAGAATGCCTAGCACAGCAGCGTCACTTCCAGTTCCCCATAGAAATGCGGGGAAAAGAAGAAGATGAATGAAGGCGGGACGGAAATGAGGGGGAGACGACAGGGAGAAGTGAGTAGTACAATCATTAAGAATTTATTACGATCATAACGCAAATTGTTGCCCTCAAGGACCGTAAAAGGAAGTCGACTTCCTGGTTAGCTGCCGTGATGCGTATAAACTAGAAAGTCCCATTACATACGAATCACTTACGATTTCTTTTCATTTTCATAACTTTTTTCTCATGCCTAATAGATAGATATATCTTCAAAATTATGTACTGAATCCCCAGCATCCCCTAGCAGGCTATGACTCTGGGCATTTAATCTCGGCCCTCATCGGTCCCAGAGGTTGAAAAGTATTTGAACTGGAACACGTCAGCTTGGAAGTTTTGAGAGTTTCAGACCCCCAAAAGTAACTTTCCTAAGCCTTTCCTAAGCTGTCACTCAGCAGCACATTGGTTCTCTCTCTCTCCCCTGAAAGTGGAAGCTCGCATTGCCTTTGGGCATGAAACGTCCATTTTTTTAAAAAAAATTCCTCAAAGGGAAACATGTGTGAGGTTTTTTTTTTGGTGAAAAAAAAATAATATGATGATTGAATATGAATATTTTACACATCCAAATTTTAAAACATTGTTTTTCTTGGACGCCTTTGGAGGCTTTCGTTACGGCGCAACCCGACGTTGCATAACCGAGACGTATCCCCTTTCATATTTGGGGCTTGGAAAGCGAAAGGCTAATGAATCTCAGGGAAGCCAACTTGCCGCACAGGGTGGGAGGCAATCAAAATGTTTCCAAATTAAATATATATGTACACAATGGAACGGATTAATGAAGCCGGGTGGCAGCTGCAGGCGGCAATGAATGCCCAGTGTTCCTCGGCGCACGGGCTCCGTGTCCCGGGTTCAGCAGTTCAGGTGTGAGCAAGGTTCCAGATCCCTTTCTGCGGAACGCGTAATTCAGTGTTTTTCAACCTTTTTTGAGCCGCGGCACATTTTTTTACATTTACCAAATCCTGGGGCACACCACCAACGAAAATGACACTCTAACACAGTAATACGTATAGTTAATATGTTTTTAAATGTATTTATACACCACCAACCAAAATGACACAAAATGACACTCTAACACAGAAATACGTATAGTTAATATGTTTTTAAATGTATTTATACACTCAGTGTGAAACCTGGGCCTGTTTCGATGAACACAACAAAATCCTGGGGCACAACACCAACCAAAATGACACAAAATGACACTCTAACACAGTAATACATACAGTTAATATGTTTTTAAATGTATTTATACACCACCAACCAAAATGACACAAAATGACACTCTAACACAGTAATACATATAGTTAATATGTTTTAAAATGTATTTATACACTCAGTGTGAAACCTGGGCCTGTTTCGATGAACACAACAAAATCCTGGGGCACACCACCAACCAAAATGACACAAAATGACACTCTAACACAGTAATACATACAGTTAATATGTTTTTAAATGTATTTATACACCACCAACCAAAATGACACAAAATGACACTCTTAACACAGTAATACATATAGTTAATATGTTTTTAAATGTATTTATACACCACCAACCAAAATGACACAGAATGACACTCTAACACAGTAATACATACAGTTAATATGTTTTTAAATGTATTTATACACCACCAACCAAAATGACACAAAATGACACTCTTAACACAGTAATACATATAGTTAATATGTTTTTAAATGTATTTATACACCACCAACCAAAATGACACAAAATGACACTCTAACACAGTAATACATACAGTTAATATGTTTTTAAATGTATTTATACACCACCAACCAAAATGACACAAAATGACACTCTAACACAGTAATACATATAGTTAATATGTTTTAAAATGTATTTATACACTCAGTGTGAAACCTGGGCCTATTTCGATGAACACAACAAAATCCTGGGGCACACCACCAACCAAAATGACACAAAATGACACTCTAACACAGTAATACATACAGTTAATATGTTTTTAAATGTATTTATACACCACCAACCAAAATGACACAAAATGACACTCTAACACAGAAATACGTATAGTTAATATGTTTTTAAATGTATTTATACACTCAGTGTGAAACCTGGGCCTATTTCGGTGAACACAACAAAATCCTGGGGCACAACACCAACCAAAATGACACAAAATGACACTCTAACACAGTAATACATACAGTTAATATGTTTTTAAATGTATTTATACACCACCAACCAAAATGACACAAAATGACACTCTAACACAGTAATACGTATAGTTAATATGTTTTAAAATGTATTTATACACTCAGTGTGAAACCTGGGCCTATTTCGATGAACACAACAAAATCCTGGGGCACACCACCAACCAAAATGACACAAAATGACACTCTAACACAGTAATACATACAGTTAATATGTTTTTAAATGTATTTATACACCACCAACCAAAATGACACAAAATGACACTCTAACACAGAAATACGTATAGTTAATATGTTTTTAAATGTATTTATACACTCAGTGTGAAACCTGGGCCTATTTCGATGAACACAACAAAATCCTGGGGCACAACACCAACCAAAATGACACAAAATGACACTCTAACACAGTAATACATACAGTTAATATGTTTTTAAATGTATTTATACACCACCAACCAAAATGACACAAAATGACACTCTAACACAGAAATACGTATAGTTAATATGTTTTTAAATGTATTTATACACTCAGTGTGAAACCTGGGCCTTTTTCGATGAACACAACATAGATACCCTGCCTTGTGTGCTTCAGACATAAATATCCCGCCTTGAGAAGGGCGGAATAAAATGAAGTAAATAAATAAATTGAGGCAAGTGTGAATGTTGTCGTTGCCACAGCTCCCCCTGGTGTCCAGACGTTAAATTGCCTCTGTCTTGTGTGTTTGTGTGTCTAAATGTGATGTGTACATTATAATCCGTCCTGACTCCCCTGCGGGGTGAGAAGGGCGGAGTAGAAATGAAGTCAATCAATCAATCAATCAATTAGTAGAGGCAAGTGTGAATGTTGTTGTTGCCACAGCTCCCCCTGGTGGCCAGACGTTAAATTGCCTCTGTCTGTCTTGTGTTTGTGTCTCTAAATGTAATGTGTACATTGTAATCCGCCCTGAGTCCCCTGCGGGGTGAGAAGGGTGGAATAGAAATGAAGTAAATCAATCAATCAATCAATCAATAGAGGCAAGTGTGAATGTTGTCATTGCCACAGCTCCCCCTAGTGGCCAGATGTTAAATTGCCTCTGTCTGTCTTGTGTTTGTGTCTCTAAATGTAATGTGTACATTGTAATCCGCCCTGAGTCCCCTGCGGGGTGAGAAGGGTGGAATAGAAATGAAGTAAATAAATAAATAAATAAATGTACATGGCAAACATTCAATGCCAATTAGACATACAACATATATAGACAGGCACGGAGGCAATTTAACATTCCAGCTTTTTCCGGCTTCATGAGGATATGCTCGATTCTGGCAACAGGAGGGGCTGCTGCTTCACCGTCCATTTGTGGCACCGAGTCCTTTGATGGAGGACTTTCTCATTCTTCTGCACGCTGCTGGAAGGTTCTATGGCGTCGTAAATTAGTTAAATTAGCCTCCCCGCATAAAGTGGTACCTAATTTCCTACTTGACAGATGCAACTGCCTTTCGGGCTGCATAGGTCAATAGCAAGCTAGACTAATGGCCAGAAGCACACTCCAACCCAGGCTGGCTTCGAACTCATGACCTCTCAGTCAGTAGTGATTTAATGCAGCTGGCTCCCGGTCCATATAGTATCTCCCAGTTTCCATCTGTTGACTTATAAGAAATTATTATAACCATATCTAAAAAATTAGAGCTTAAGAGCTTAAGAGGACACTATCAGTGAGGGTGTGTCCTAGACCTTTTTTGAGCTGTGGCACACTTTTTACATTTACCAAATCCTGGGGCACACCACCAACAGAAATGACACAAAACGACACTCTAACACAGTAATACATATAGTTAATATGTATTTAAATGTATTTATACACTCAGTGTGAAACCTGGGCCTGTTTCGATGAACACAACATAGATATCCTGGCAGGAATGGCAGAAAGACACAAACTTCCCACACAGAACTCCCATAACCAAGAGAAAATACTATAAGAGTTTGGTGGGCATTGACCTTGAGTTTGGGAGTTGTAGTTCACCCACATCCAGAGAGCACTCTGGACTCAAACAATGTTGGATCAGGACCAAACTTGGCATGAATACTCAATATGCCCAAATGCGAACACAGATGGGGTTTGGGGAAAATAGACCTTGACATTTGGGAGTTACAGTTTCTGGGATTTATAGTTAACACACAATCAAAGAGCATTCTGAACCCCACCCATGATAGAACTGGGCCAAACTCCCCACACAGAACCCCCAGGAGGCAAGAGGAGGTCTCTACTTGCGGAAAGGGAGGCGGGCCTTCCCAATGCATGGAGAGGGAGAGAACAAATAGACAACGGGTGGGGAGGGGGGTGGTTGTAATTGTGTGCCTTTATCGAGGTACGTTTCTTAGGGTTTTTATACTTCAACACACTAGACTCTCCACCTTCTCCCCCTGGAGGTTCCAATTTCCCACGGCACACCTGATGCTTGCTCACGGCACACTACTGTGCCCTGGCACACTGGTTGGGAAACACTGTCCTAGATCATGTTCCCATTGAGGGTTGTTATTATTATTATTATTATTATTATTATTATTATTAGCTTATTTATTCAAATAGAGCAGGGGCCGGGAACCTTTTTGACTCAGAGAGCCATGAAAGCAAAATATTTGGGAATGTATTTCAGTGAGAGACATAGAATAGATATAATACATTTCAAGACTGAATTCAACTCAATGTGAGTCTCTACGGACATACGATGAGGAAAGGATTCCCCAAAAGGCAGAATGAGGGGACATTTCAGACCTGGCTCTGCAAAAGGCACGCTCAGGACTCTGGGAAGGAAGAGAAGGCGGAATGAAGGAAGGAAGGAAGGAAGGAAGGAAGGAAGAGAAGGCGGAAGGAAGGAAGGAAGGAAGGAAGAGAAGGCGGAAGGAAGGAAGGAAGGAAGGAAGGAAGGAAGAGAAGGTGGAAGGAAGGAAGGAAGAGAAGGCGGAAGGAAGGAAGGAAGGAAGAGAAGGTGGAAGGAAGGAAGGAAGGAAGGAAGGAAGGAAGAGAAGGCGGAAGGAAGAGAAGGCGGAAGGAAGGAAGGAAGGAAGAGAAGGCGGAAGGAAGGAAGGAAGGAAGAGAAGGCGGAAGGAAGGAAGGAAGGAAGAGAAGGTGGAAGGAAGGAAGGAAGGAAGGAAGAGAAGGCGGAAGGAAGGAAGGAAGGAAGGAAGAGAAGGTGGAAGGAAGGAAGGAAGGAAGGAAGAGAAGGCGGAAGGAAGGAAGGAAGGAAGGAAGGAAGAGAAGGCGGAAGGAAGGAAGGAAGGAAGGAAGAGAAGGAAGGAAGGAAGGAAGGAAGAGAAGGTGGAAGGAAGGAAGGAAGGAAGGAAGAGAAGGCGGAAGGAAGGAAGGAAGGAAGAGAAGGTGGAAGGAAGGAAGGAAGGAAGGAAGGAAGAGAAGGAAGGAAGGAAGGAAGGAAGGAAGGAAGAGAAGGCGGAAGGAAGGAAGGAAGGAAGGAAGGAAGAGAAGGCGGAAGGAAGGAAGGAAGGAAGAGAAGGTGGAAGGAAGGAAGGAAGGAAGAGAAGGCGGAAGGAAAGAAGGAAGGAAGAGAAGGCGGAAGGAAGGAAGGAAGAGAAGGCGGAAGGAAGGAAGGAAGAGAAGGTGGAAGGAAGGAAGGAAGGAAGGAAGAGAAGGCGGAAGGAAGGAAGGAAGGAAGAGAAGGCGGAAGGAAGGAAGGAAGGAAGGAAGAGAAGGCGGAAGGAAGGAAGGAAGGAAGGAAGAGAAGGTGGAAGGAAGGAAGGAAGGAAGGAAGGGGGAAAGAAAGAAAGAAAGAAAGAAAGAAGGAAGAGAAGGCGGAAGGAAAAATGCATCAAAATGCCGGCAGAAGCGGCAGAGCGAGGCTGGGAAGAAGGGAGCCCGAGTGGAGAAGAAAAAGTGTTTGGCAGGAGGGGGAAGAAAGGGGATCGGAGGTTCCCATTTCCCACGGCACACCTGGTGGTCGCTCACGGCACGCTAGTGTGCTGCGGCACACCAGTTGGGAAACACTGGCGTAGTTCACTAAGATTGTGAGTTTGGGCATTTCCATCCTTCCCCCTTCCACCACATCCGAGAGGGGGCGGGGGCCGCCTTCATCCTGGCGTCCTGCACGGCACCCGCCCCTTTTCGGCAGCGGCGTCTGCGGCCAATGGCGTGCCTCTCCTGCAATCAACTTGCAGGGCAGGGTGACGTCAGGCACCGCGGCGGCGGCCAGGAGGAAGAGGCGGAGGGAAGCCCCACCCCCGCGGCCGTTGCTGCTGGGCATGCGCGGCAGGAGGGAGGGCGCGAGTGCCACGTCCTTTCTGCCTCCTCCGCCATGTTTCTGGGTGCCGCAGCGGCTGCCTGGGGTCTTCCCTTCCTTCCTCTTCCTTCTCCGGGGGCGGGGCTTTCCTCCACCTATTCCTCCTGGCCGCCGCGGTGCCTGACGTCACCCTGCCCTGCAAGTTGGTTGCAGGAGAGGCACGCCATTGGCCGCAGACGCCGCTGCCGAAAAGGGGCGGGCGCCGTGCAGGACGCCAGGACGAAGGCGGCCCCCGCCCCCTCTCGGACGTGGTGGAAGCGGGAAGGAATGAAAGAGAGGGAGGAAGAAAGAAAGAAGGAAGAAGAGAAAGGTTTTGGGGTATTTTGGTCCGTGATTTGGTGCCCTCCTATGCCTGCGCCCATAGGCCATGGCCTATGTTGGCCTTATGGGTGATCCGGGCCTGGCACTAGCTTGTGTTTCCGGATCACATTCAAGGGTAGGCCAATGTAAAGAGCGTTACAGTAGTCAAGTCTTGAGATGACCGTGGCTTGGATTACCAAGATCGTTCCGTGAGAGATAGGGAGCCAGACGCTTCGCCTGTCGCAGATGGAAGAATGCGATTCTGCTGACCTTGGAGATTTGAGTCCTTGCAAGCGAACGACCCTGCTAGTGGCAAGTCTGGCCCACGCCACCGCCCCCTTCCAGGGGTTCAGCGCCGCCCAAATTCTCCTGAGCCTTCCAGCACCCACTTGGATTGCCCCACCGCCCACCAAGGGGCGGTAGCGCCCACTTTGGGAACCACTGGCTTAGATCAGGGCTGTCCAACTTCTACCGGCCCAGGGGCCTGAATTCCGGTCACTGATGACCTGGGGGGCCGTAGGGTCTGCTCCTGCCCCCGGCTCCGCCCTCTCCTCCAGCGCCCTCTCCCCTTATTATTATTTAATATTAAATATATTTAATTCCATCCTCCCCTCCCCCTTATTTTTATTTAATATTAAATATATTTAATTCCATCCTCCCCTCTCCCCTTATTTTAATGTATCCCATCTCCCCTTATTTCATCTTTAAATATATTTAATTTTATATTTAATACATGAGGGGAGATGGGGGGAGGGAGTGAGGAGCCCCCTGAGGAGCCCCCTGCTTCGGCCTACCTTTTCCAACCGCGCAGGATCCAGAAGTACCCGGACGACGAGAGAGGCGACGACCGACCGAGTCGAAGAAGGTCCTAATCGCGTCTGTGGGCCTCAGCGATCCAGTAGTAGAGTAGCCGAAGAGTATCGCGAGAATACGCAATCCACACGGGATTTCGCTGTCAACGCCGGCGTGCTCTCGCGTTGACAGCGAAATCCTGTGTGGATTCCATATTCTCGCGATACTTGCTCCGAACCCGGAAGTAGGTATTTTTTTAAAAAATATTATTCATTTTATTTTTCAATTTTTATGTTTTATTAAAAAGCGTATACGGCCCGCGGGCCGCTAGTTGGACAGCCCTGGCTTAGATCAATACGGCTTATTATTCTCGAAGCTTGTGGTCCCTGCTAACAACAAAAAATCGAAGTGGCCCTTGGTCAAAAAAAGGTTGGGAACCCCTCTTGCAAACACTTCCCCTCCTCTTAGGATCCTCAGTCCAGAATGTAATGTTTTGCGGTGCAGTTGATTTGGGTTTGCAGGCAAAACGGAGTTGGTGGCATCTCTTCACCCCGATTTGTCTCCGTTCCAGCGCCGGGCTCCTTGGTGATGTCAGATTTCCAAGGCGGTGTGTTTTGCATTTGTCTCTGTGTTGCATTACTGGCACAGGAGTCGAGCCCGTTAACGTTCCTGCAAATCCTCTCTCATGTGGAAGTCAGTGAGCTGTAAAATATTTAAACTGGCAACAGTTGTACCTCATTTGTTTGCACGTTTTCCAGCAGGCTGCGAAAACGTCGCGCGCCGGACGGGAAACAAAGGTGGGGGGTGGCTGAATCGAGTTTCATAACAGCCCTATCCCATGCGCATTGATCCAATTGGCAACGCGAGGAAGTTTCTGAGATCTTTCGTTGACAACCTGGAAGGTACGAGGGCGGGTCAATAAGTCCGTGACTTTTTGAATTTCCCGCCTCTGAACTGAAAGGGCGACACAGCTCCTGTCGACAGGCACCTGTCAGTTGACTCCTGTCAAAATTTGATAGCAGACGACCGCGTGATTGGAGGAGAAAATGGGAAAAAGTGAATTTTGTGTGCGCATTAAGCATTATTTTTTTGCGGGGAAAAAAACCCATCCCTCAAACCAAAGCTTGGCTTGATCAATATGATGGGGACTCTGCACCATCCATTTCAAGGGTAAAAAAAGTGGTTTGCTGAATTTCGTTGTGGCCGTACAAGCACGGAAGATGTCGCACGTTCTGGATGCCCATGTGAGGTCTCTACACCCAAACCAATTGAAAAAAATCACAATATGGTGTTGGCCGATCGGAGAATGAAAGTGCGAGAGATTGTGGAAGCCATAGGCATCTCACGTGGCTCAGTGGTTTCTATTTTACCACATGGCTCAGTGGTTTCAATTTTACCACATGGCTTAGTGGTTTCAATGTTACCACATGGCTCAGTGGTTTCTATTTTACCACATGGCTCAGTGGTTTCTATTTTACCACATGGCTCAGTGGTTTCTATTTTACCACATGGCTCAGTGGTTTCTATTTTACCACATGGCTTAGTGGTTTCAATTTTACCACATGGATCAGTGGTTTCTATTTTACCACATGGATCAGTGGTTTCTATTTTACCACATGGATCAGTGGTTTCTATTTTACCACATGGCTCAGTGGTTTCTATTTTACCACATGGATCAGTGGTTTCTATTTTACCACATGGATCAGTGGTTTCTATTTTACCACATGGCTCAGTGGTTTCTATTTTACCACATGGCTTAGTAGTTTCTATTTTACCACATGGATCAGTGGTTTCTATTTTACCACATGGCTCAGTGGTTTCTATTTACCACATGGCTCAGTGGTTTCTATTTTACCACATGGCTTAGTGGTTTCAATTTTACCACATGGCTCAGTGGTTTCTATTTTTACCACATGGCTCAGTGGTTTCTATTTTACCACATGGCTCAGTGGTTTTCTGTTTTACCACATGGATCAGTGGTTTCTATTTTACCACATGGCTCAGTGGTTTCTATTTTACCACACGGCTTAGTGGTTTCAATGTTACCACATGGCTCAGTGGTTTCTATTTTACCACATGGCTTAGTGGTTTCAATGTTACCACATGGCTCAGTGGTTTCTATTTTACCACATGGCTAAGTGGTTTCAATTTTACCACACATGGCTCAGTGGTTTCTATATTTTACCACATGGCTCAGTGGTTTCAATTTTACCACATGGCTTAGTGGTTTCAATTTTACCACATGGCCCAGTGGTTTCTATTTTACCACATGGCTTAGTGGTTTTCAATGTTACCACATGCTCACTGGTTTCTATTTTACCACATGGCTCAGTGGTTTCTATTTTACCACATGGCTTAGTGGTTTCAATTTTACCACATGGCTCAGTGGTTTCTATTTTACCACATGGCTTAGTGGTTTCAATTTTACCACATGGCTCAGTGGTTTCTATTTTACCACATGGCTTAGTGGTTTCAATTTTACCACATGGATCAGTGGTTTCTATTTTACCACATGGCTCAGTGGTTTCAATTTTACCACATGGCTTAGTGGTTTCTATTTTACCACATGGCTCAGTGGTTTCTATTTACCACATGGCTTAGTGGTTTCTATTTTTACCACATGGCTTAGTGGTTTCAATTTTACCACATGGCTCAGTGGTTTCTATTTTACCACATGGCTTAGTGGTTTCAATTTTACCACATGGCTCAGTGGTTTCTATTTTACCATGGCTCAGTGGTTTCAATTTTTACCACATGGCTCAGTGGTTTCTATTTTACCACATGGCCTAGTGGCTTCTATTTTACCACATGGCTTAGTGGTTTCAATTTTACCACATGGCTCAGTGGTTTCAATTTTACCACATGGCTCAGTGGTTTCAATTTTACCACATGGCTTAGTGGTTTCAATTTTACCACATGGCTCAGTGGTTTCTATTTTACCACATGGCTTAGTGGTTTCAATGTTACCACATGGCTCAGTGGTTTTTATTTTACCACATGGCTTAGTGGTTTCTATTTTACCACATGGCTTAGTGGTTTCAATGTTACCACATGGCTCAGTGGTTTCTATTTTACCACATGGCTCAGTGGTTTCAATTTTACCACATGGCTCCGTGGTTTCAATTTTACCACATGGCTCAGTGGTTTCTATTTTACCACATGGCTCCGTGGTTTCTATTTTACCACATGGCTTAGTGGTTTCAATTTTACCACATGGCTTAGTGGTTTCAATTTTACCACATGGCTCAGTGGTTTCTATTTTACCACATGGCTCAGTGGTTTCTATTTTACCACATGGATCAGTGGTTTCTATTTTACCACATGGATCAGTGGTTTCTATTTTACCACATGGCTCAGTGGTTTCTATTTTACCACATGGCTTAGTGGTTTCAATGTTACCACATGGCTCAGTGGTTTCTATTTTACCACATGGCTTAGTGGTTTCAATGTTACCACATGGCTCAGTGGTTTCTATTTTACCACATGGCTGAGTGGTTTCATTGTTACCACATGGCTCAGTGGTTTCTATTTTACCACATGGCTCAGTGGTTTCAGATTTTCCACATGGCTTAGTGGTTTCAATTTTACCACATGGCTCAGTGGTTTCTATTTTACCACATGGCTTAGTGATTTCAATGTTACCACATGGCTCACTGGTTTCTATTTTACCACATGGCTCAGTGGTTTCTATTTTACCACATGGCTTAGTGGTTTCAATTTTACCACATGGCTCAGTGGTTTCTATTTTACCACATGGCTTAGTGGTTTCTATTTTACCACATGGCTTAGTGGTTTCTATTTTACCACATGGCTTAGTGGTTTCAATTTTACCACATGGATCAGTGGTTTCTATTTTACCACATGGCTCAGTGGTTTCAATTTTACCACATGGCTTAGTGGTTTCTATTTTACCACATGGCCTAGTGGTTTCTATTTTACCACATGGCTTAGTGGTTTCTATTTTACCACATGGCTTAGTGGTTTCAATTTTACCACATGGCTCAGTGGTTTCTATTTTACCACATGGCTTAGTGGTTTCAATTTTACCACATGGCTCAGTGGTTTCTATTTTACCACATGGCTCAGTGGTTTCAATTTTACCACATGGCTCAGTGGTTTCTATTTTACCACATGGCCTAGTGGTTTCTATTTTACCACATGGCTTAGTGGTTTCTATTTTACCACATGGCTTAGTGGTTTCAATTTTACCACATGGCTCAGTGGTTTCAATTTTACCACATGGCTCAGTGGTTTCAATTTTACCACATGGCTTAGTGGTTTCAATTTTACCACATGGCTCAGTGGTTTCTATTTTACCACATGGCTTAGTGGTTTCAATGTTACCACATGGCTCAGTGGTTTTTATTTTACCACATGGCTTAGTGGTTTCTATTTTACCACATGGCTTAGTGGTTTCAATGTTACCACATGGCTCAGTGGTTTCTATTTTACCACATGGCTCCGTGGTTTCAATTTTACCACATGGCTCCGTGGTTTCAATTTTACCACATGGCTCAGTGGTTTCTATTTTACCACATGGCTTAGTGGTTTCTATTTTACCACATGGCTTAGTGGTTTCAATTTTACCACATGGCTTAGTGGTTTCAATTTTACCACATGGCTCAGTGGTTTCTATTTTGCTCAGTGGTTTCTATTTTACCACATGGCTCAGTGGTTTCTATTTTACCACATGGCTTAGTGGTTTCAATGTTACCACATGGCTCAGTGGTTTCTATTTTACCACATGGCTCAGTGGTTTCTATTTTACCACATGGCTTAGTGGTTTCAATGTTACCACATGGCTCAGTTGTTTCTATTTTACCACATGGCTTAGTGGTTTCAATGTTACCACATGGCTCAGTGGTTTCTATTTTACCACATGGCTTACTGATTTCTATTTTACCACATGGCTTAGTGGTTTCAATTTCAAATGATCCCTTGGGTATGAGAAAGCTTTCCGCAAGACGGGTGCCATGTTTGCTCACAATCGACCACAAATGCAATTGTGTGACAATTTCGCAGGAGTGTTTGGCGTTGTTCAACTGCAATATGGACGGGTTTTTGCACCATTTCATAAGTGTGTACGAAATGTGGATCCACGACAACACACCAGAGACCAAACAGCAGTCACAACAGTGGGTTTCTCGGGGTGAATTAGCGCCAAAGGAGGCCAAGGTGGGTTTGTCAGCCAATGAAGTCACGACGACCTTTTTTTTGGGAAGCACGCGGTATAATTCACATTGACTCCCTTCAAAAGGGTAAAACAATCCATGCCGAATATTATGCCAACCTATTGGGTCGATTTAATGAGGATTTGGGGGGAAAACACGACCGCATTTGGCCCAAAAAAAAAATTCTTTAGCACCAGGACAATGCTATGGCAACAGTCCATGAATTGGGATATGAATTGCTAGACCAGTGTTTCCCAGCCTTTTTTGAGCCGCGGCACACTTTTTATATTTACAAAATCCTGGGGCACACCACCAACCGAAATGACACAAAACGACACTCTAACACAGTAATACATATAGTTAATATGTTTTTAAATGTATTTATACACTCAGTGTGAAACCTGAGCCTGTTTCGATGAACACAACATAGATATCCTGGCAGGAACGGCAGAAAGACACAAACTTCCCACACAGAACTCCCACAACCAAGAGAAAATACTGTAAGAGTTTGGTGGGCCTTGACCTTGGGTTTTGGAGTTGTAGTTCACCTATATCCAGAGAGCACTGTGGACTCAAACAATGTTGGATCAGGACCAAACTTGGCATGAATACTCAATATGCCCAAATGTGAACACAGATGGAGTTTGGGGAAGATAGACCTTGACATTTGGGAGTTACAGTTTCTGGGATTTATAGTTAACACACAATCAAAGAGCATCCTGAACTCTTGCAACAATGGAATTGAACCAAACTTGGCCTATTGAACTCTCATTACCAACAGAAAGTACTGAAAGGGTTTGCTTGGGAATTGACCTTGAGTTTGGAAGTTGTAGTTCACCTATATCCAGAGAGCACTGTGGACTCAAACAATGTTATGTTGTGTTGTTGTTTGTTTTCTATCCAGAATCACAATGTTGGAAGGAGGCTCACCACTTTAAGGTCCCTAAAACAGGCATGGGAAAACTTCGGCCCTCTGGGTGCTTTGGACTTCAACTCCCACCATTCCTCACAGCCTGAGGCTCTTTCCTGCTTAAGTGCCTGAGGGGGGGGGGGAGGAAAAGGGCCTACTGCGCAGACTCACCCCAGAGCAAAGCGAGGCAAAGCAAACAGAGCGAGGCTGGGAAGAAGGGAGCCCGAAGGGAGAAAGTGATCGGCAGGAGGGGGAAGGAAGGGTATCGGGGGGTCCAATTTCCCACGGCACACCTGATGATCGCTCACGGCACACAGAAACACTGGTCTAGACCAGGGGTGGGCAATTATTTTTTCCAAGGGGCCACATGAGAGCCAAAAAATATTATGGAGGGCCGCGCCTAGAGACGGAAGTACATGCTAATCTACTTTATTTATTTATTTATTTATAATAATAAAAAATAAATATATTTACTATATATTACACATCATTAATATTAACATATTAATATATTTATTTATTTCCGTCATTTATTTTCCGCTCTTCTCACCCCGCAGGGGACTCAGGGCGGATCACAATGCACATATACAGGCAAACATTCAATGCCATAGATAAACAACATATATAGACGGACAACGAGCTGCACAATTGGTCGAGAGCTCACCCCAACCCAGGCAGGCCTTGAACTCATGACCTTCTGGTCAGTGGAGATCTTATGCAGCTGACTCCCAGCCAGCTGCGGCACATTCCCGGTGCTATATCAAGAAATATTCATATATTATTAGTATTAATATCATAATTATTATATTATAGTATATATATAGAGAGAGAGAGAGTCTATATATATATATATACTTACATATACACACACACTTTTATATATAGACATTATAATATAAACAAACTAGAGGGGTCCTGAAAACATACAGGCAGTCCCCAAGTTACGAACAAGAGGGTCCTGAAAACATACAGGCAGTCCCCAAGTTACGAACAAGAGGGTCCTGAAAACATACAGGCAGTCCCCAAGTTACGAACAAGAGGGTACTGAAATAATACAGGCAGACCAAAATACAAGTTACGAACAAGAGGGTCCTGAAAACATACAGGCAGTCCCCAAGTTACGAACAAGAGGGTCCTGAAAACATACAGGCAGTCCCTGCTACGAACAAGAGGGGTCCTGAAAACATACAGGCAGTCCCCAAGTTATGAACAAGAGGGGTCCTGAAAACATACAGGCAGTCC
This sequence comes from Anolis apletophallus, assembly GCA_030556195.1. NCBI lineage: Eukaryota > Metazoa > Chordata > Lepidosauria > Squamata > Anolidae > Anolis > Anolis apletophallus. Next base: position 24,103,156 of record JARBWK010000017.1, on the reverse strand, counting down.
CAAAGTACGAACAAGAGGGGTCCTGAAAACATACAGGCAGTCCCTGCTACGAACAAGAGGGTCCTGAAAACATACAGGCAGTCCCCAGGCAGTCCCTACGAACAAGAGGGGTCCTGAAAACATACAGGCAGTCCCTCCTGCACGAACAAGAGGGTCCTGAAAACATACAGGCAGTCCCTGGGTTAGAGGGTCCTGAAACATACAGGCAGTCCCCAAGTTACGAACAAGAGGGGTCCTGAAAACATACAGGCAGTCCCCAAGTTACGAACAAGAGGGTCCTGAAAACATACAGGCAGTCCCAAGTTACGAACAAGAGGGGTCCTTGAAA
>JARBWK010000017.1:24054522-24102728 GCA_030556195.1 Anolis apletophallus | reverse complement strand
CCACCGCCGCCATCAAAATTTTGGGAGTGGGGTGGAAGGAGTTGCAAGAGCACACGCACAACAAGCAAAGCCAACCTCATTCTTTGACAACGCCGGGCGCTGGACGTGAGCCACCTCTGCTCTGCCCCGTCTCCCCTTGAACTTTCCTTCCTTCCAGCCCTTCCCTTTTAATCAGTCCGGGTCAGTCCCTCTCCCTTTCCCTGACAACAAATCACTTCCCCCCTGCGAGGAGGAGGGACGAAGAGGCAGGCAATCTGCCTTTGAGGCCTGGGCTGCCCAGCACTCGACAGGACCAGGAACACCCAGGCCAAAGACTCTCAGGCGACCTCCAAGAAGACGCCATCAATCATGCCCTGCTATGGGAGACCTCGTAGGGGAGGTGCCTTGCTCCGGAAAGCCAGGGGAGAGGGACCCTCTGGACAACCCTCACTCAGTCCAACTGCACTTCACCTAGGCCAGGGCTTCTCAACCTTTTGAGCCAGGCACATTTTTACATTTCCAAAATCCTGGGACACCACCAACCAAAATGACACGAAATGACACTCTAACACAGTCATACATATAGTTAATATGCTTTGAAATGTACTATACACTCAGTGAAACCTGGGCCTGTTTGAAGAACACAACATAGATATCCTGGCAGGAATGGCAGAAAGACACAAACTTCCCACGAGAACTCCGTAACCAAGGAAAATGCTATAAGGTTTGGTGGGCATTGGCGCTGGGTTTTGGAGTTGTAGTTCACCTATATCCAGAGAGCACTCTGGACTCAAATAATGTTGGATCAAGGACCAAACTTGGCATGAATACTCAATATGCCCAAATATGAACGCAGATGGAGTTCAGGGAAATAGACCTTGACATTTGGGAGTTGTAGTTGCTGGGATTTATAGTTCCCCTACAATCAAAGAGCATTCTGAACCCCACCAATGATAGAACTGGGCCAAACTTCCCACAGAGAGCCCCCAGGAGGCAAGATGAGGTCTCTACTTGGGGAAAGGGAGGCTGGCCTTCCCAATGCATGGAGAGGGAGAGACCAAGTAGACAACGGGTGGGGAGGGGTGTTTGTAATTTTGTGCCTTTATCGAGGTACGTTTCTTAGGGTTTTTATACTTCAACACACTAGACTCCCCCTTCCTGAAGGTTCAATCTTCCATGGCACACCTGATGATCGCTCATGGCACACTAGTGTACCGGCACACTGGTTGGGAAACACTGGGTAGTAGGCATGAAAAAAGTTATGAAAATGAAAATGAAATCGGAAGGGATTCGTATGTATGGGACTTTCAAGTTTATACGGATCGCAGGCCAATCCCGGAAGTGGACTTTCTTTCGCACTCCCTGGGCCCAAAATTTCATTAGATTACTAAATATTTCCGGATGCCCCCAACAGGAAAATTTCCCCCTCCAAAAAAGCTTTGCAGACATAACTCACAGTCAAATCAGGGCCTTTCCATGCTTGAAGCCTAATTAGAGTGAGAAAGGCCTCTTCAGGAAGTGAAAAAGGAGCCGGAAACCATAGAGAGATCAGATCGGCACTCCTAGAGGGACTGGAGGACTGAGGAAAAAGCGATTTAAACACCCAGGAAGGGGGTTTAGATAGAAGGACAGAGTAGAAGGACATAAGAACTGCTGAGAGAAGGGCAGCAGGAGTGAAAAGAGCACGGAGAGGAGAAGAAAGAGTTCAGAATCAAGAAAAGCCATAGAGTTCAAACGGAGGTCCTAGACTGCTATGGTAAAACTGAATGGGAAAAAGCTGGAGTGAGGAGAATTCTACAGATTAGCAAGGCCTGCACCAGAGGTATTTAATAATATTAATAATAATAATATATTAATGCATTATATCTCCCTGCAAGGAAACCAAGGGAAATGTTGCCCCTTGATTTGCCTGAGCTTAAAACAGTAACAGTCCTGTTTCCCTGCTTTGCCTACTTTAGAACTACTAACGAATTAGTAATTACGTTAAATTTTAGAAATTTTTGGAATTTTTTTGGTAAGTCTTTCTATTACTAATCAAAAAAAAATCCCCCCGCCCCCATTAGATTTTCGATTCCCTATTTTTGGGTTCGAAACCATGTCTACTGGGTAGACTATAACAGCCTCATATGTGCATATTGCAATTCTCTCTGAGTCCCTAAGGGGAGCTAAAACAGAATATAAAGTGTTTTACTACTACTACTACTACTACTACTACTACTACTACTAGGATTGAATGAAAAGTAATGCCTCCGCCTTCGTAACTCCCCAACAGATGGCAGTCCTGGTATGCGGCAGGCACTGGCTTGTTCATTAGACTCTCCTCTACAGTTCCATTTTGGCAGGAAGCCTTAGGATTCCTACGAGGGTTGAATGAAAAGTAATGCCTCCGCCTCGTAACTCCTCAACAGATGGCAGTCCTGGTATGTGGCAGGTCCTGGCTTGTTCAGTAGACTCTCCTCTACAGTTCCATTCTGGTGGAAGATCGTGTGGGTCACATCATTGCTTTCCTTGGCTATCGGGAGATCTGTGCATGATGGGTACACAGCAGAACATTAAAGACTGAATCTCACCACCGTACGGCATCCTCCATGCAGTCCAGATTTCGCACCGCCTGACTTAGAAGTTCATTATCTCTTCCTGATAATGAAAGAAGATCTGCGGGAACATCATGATGCTTCTGGGGTCGGAGAGATAGCAGAGCGGTAACAACAGCAGTGTTTGCAATCAGAAGGTTGCATGTTTGATTCCCGGGCTGGTCTAGACACCCAGCGGTGAGCCCTGTCCACTGTCCACCTAACAGATCGAAAGCAAGCCAGCTGTGAGTAGATGAACTTGCCTCCGCCCCCTCCTCCCTCTGGCTTCAGCATTTCCACTGCTTCTCCTGGGTAGAAGAGGGTAATGCCAAGCCAGTGGTGGCATAGATAGCCACCACTGGCTGGCATTACCCCTTCTACTGAGAAAGCTGTGGAAAATGCTGAAGCTGGCGGAGGGGGGCTTGGCGGGGCTTAGGTCCGCCCCTCTTCCTCTGGCTTTAGCATTTCCACAGCTTCTCCAGGGCACAGAAGGTTATGCCAAGCCAGTGGTGGCTATCTATGCCACCACTGGCTTGGCATTATCCTCTTCTACCCAGGAGAAGCAGTGGAAATGCTGAAGCCGAGAGCGGAGGGGCGGGGCTTGGTGCGACATGGCTCCGCCCCCTCAGAAGCGTCCCATCCAACTGGGATCGACCTCCCTGGGTCCCAAGATCGAACAGTCGATCGCGATCGACTTTCTGAGCACCCCTGATGTATTGTAATTGTATGTCAGTCGGCAGGGACTGTCTGCCGTATGTGTAATGTAATCCGCTCTGAGTCCCCTTTGGGACTCAAAGTGTAAATAAAGTGTATTATCTATATATATATTTTTCCAACGTCCGTGCAATGTCGTATATAGACAACGAAACTATGGCTCGCAGAACCACCAAACTCGACAACCGAATGAACCATAGCACGAGGTACATACAACGCCAAAAAACCGGACATACGTACCTCCCAACACCCCCAAAAAAGATCCCCCCAAAACTGGCAACGGAACTCCCACTCCGGCCTCTCCGTTGCCAGCGCGAACGTTTAGAACGTTCGCACATGGCAGCCAGAGTGCGTCTTCCGCCTCCTCCTTGGATCAGGAACACAAGCCGATCTGGGACGGCCGGGGGGGAAGGGAGGAGGGCTGAGGAGGAGCACGGGAGCCGGTTCCCGTCCTCCCTCCTCAGCCCCTCCCACTCCCCCGCCTCCCCCGCCGCCGTGCCGATCTGGCGGCACAGCAACGCGTGCACGGGTACAGCTAGTTATTATTATTCTGACGAAGACGGTGAGAGAACAGTGAGACGCTGGTTGCGGAAACAGAGCGTCGACTTCTTCCGTGACGGCTTCAGAAAACGTGTTCATTGCGTGTGTATGGGTGATACAACCTCCCCAATATTACCAAGAAGACACCGACACAAGTATTTGGAGTAAAATTGGCCACAACTCATTTATTGATAACAGAACGAGGGCTGGCAGTCCTGGATCAGGGTCGGACAGCCCGCTCCCGTCCGAAGATGCTTACATCCCTGGGTGCCACCGGCACGCTACCAGTTCCTGTATGCTCAGCACTCCAGGGGCCAAGGCGTTATCCCCCCTTCCCACAAGGGGGGATACACCACCCCGACCGAGGGGCCATGCCTCACACCTCACACCCAACACAGAGTTGCGACAAGATATGGGGCCAGGGAGGTTTGGAGGCACGCAAGTACCCCCCACACACACATACACACCGAGCAAGGACAGTGGCGAAAGGAAGGAGGAGGGATGACTGGCGAGGGTCTGCTGCGAGCACGGCAGGGGTGCAGGCAAGAGGAAGGGAGAGCCAGTATGGGTCTGCCTTACTCTAGCTGGCCACCGCCCAGAGGCCGATACTGGCCTGTGATGTACCAGGCTGGGGTAGGGGCCCCACGCACATGCAGGTTGAGCCACGCTCGGGACAAGGGAAGCTTGAAGGCGCAAGGCCTGCGCCCAGGCCGGGCACAGCGGGAACAGGGCCAAGGGCCAGAGGGACAAGCAGAAACCCACCCACCCCCGTTCCTCTGGACCTCACCAGGTTGTGAAGTGGGCCATTGGGCCTCTGTGTGCCAAGTGTGGTCCTGATCCGTCATTGCTGTGGGCCGCAGTAACTGACTGTCTGAGGCCTTTCCTTTTCCCCTCTGTGTCACCTTAGAATGTTGGAATGTAGATGGCCAATCAGATTCCTTTATGCAAATACTTCCTCAGTGGCAACAAATCCCCTCTGTCTGGTGCCTTAGAATGTTGGAGTTATGTGGTTGGCCAATCAGAGTCCTTTATGCAAATAATCCCACAGTGGCAACCAATCGAAACGCTGCCACATATTCCTCCGCACCTCTGCACCTCCGCCCTCCGCAAACACTGACTTTTATTCTATATATAGATTCCCATCCAAACCCAAGTAGCGAAGGCATTACTTTTCATCCAACCCTCGTACTATTGATGGATGGGAACCCTACCCGTTCATTTCGACCACATCCTAACCGACTTGCATTTTCTTCACTTCTGGGAGGAAGTGAGCGAAAGAGCCCCATTTCCCCGATGCATACGGTTAAATAGAGTGAGCGGAGAAGTTTCCCAAAAGTAATTGAGTGAGATCGCCCGTGCGGCCGCCTTTAAGTGTCTTTAATGGAAGACACTCTCGTCTCTTACATTCCCGTCGGAAATGGAAATTTACAGTCTTGGAGGGAAATGCACCAGGTCTGTTGGAGGTGCAATCGCATGCGCAATGGAACTGGCACATGAGATTGTGCATATATATATATATAAGCTGTACCTGGCACGCGTTGCTGTGCCCTATTTAGGAGATGCGAGAAAGTCTGAGTATGTAAGGGTTGGAATTGATGTTACTCCTCTGAACTGCAGTCGGATGGAGTGTGGGTCATGGGGGCATTGTGTGCCAAGTTTGGTCTTTATCGGTCTTGGTTCTGGGCCACAGTGGTCTGTGGGGGAATGATGAGTTTTGAAGTACTACAAATCCCATTATCCATGGAGGTACTTCAGGTCCCATAATCCATGGTCCACCCTCCTCCAAACTGCAGTAGACTGTAGCGTGGGTCATAGGGGCTCTGTGTGCCAAGGTAGGTTACTGTAAATTCAGGCCATACACAATGTCCCATGAGCTGAGGCCTAGTCAGGAACAGCAAGTTAATGAAGCCTTACTGTCAATTCAGGCCAAAACACTTTGCCTTATCCTCCTCTGACAGTTTAATATGGGTCGGAATGTTCATGTTGGCTGGCCAGTACAGGAGATATGCAAATCCGCCCTTATTGGCAGCCAATCATGTTGTCAGAATGTAGAGGCTGGGAGAGTCGTTGGCAGCCCCGGAGGATGCTGGGAAATGTAGTTTTTTTTTACTCGTTGTTTTGGGGGCCTTTTAGGTTCTGGGGGGGAAGTTTCTTTGCTACAAACGTACCTTGCTTGAGGCCTATTTCTGTTGGCAAGTTTTGTGTTTCTGCGTTGTAAGGTTTCTCTGTTTGGGACGGTCGTTCCATGACGGGGTATAAGTTGACCTTACGTATAAGTCAAGGGCAGGGTTTTTTTGGGGGGGGGGGGACGGGACGGGACAAAATTATGGATTTTGACATCTTAGAGGCTGTGCTTGGTTCACTTAGCAACAGCCAACCCAGTGATGCCACAGGTGGTCACTTCACCCAGCGACAGCCAACCCAGTGAAATCACAGGTGGTCACTTCACCCAGCAAGAGCCAACCCAGTGATGCCAGAGGTGACCACTTCATCCAGCGACAGCCAACCCAGTGATGCCACAGGTGGTCACTTCACCTAGCAAGAGCCAACTCAGTGATGCCACAGGTGACCACTTTGCCCAGCGACAACCAACCCAGTGACATTTACAGGTGGCCACGTCACCTAGCAACAGCAACAGCTGGCCACTTCACCTAGGCAGAGCCAAATCAGTGATGCCACAGGTGGCCAGTTCATCTAGCAACAGCCAACCCAGTGATGTCACAGGTGGCCACTTCACCCAGCAACTGCTTTTATGGTACAGACAGACAGAGAAATAGACAGGCAGATAGACATGTTTTGATAGAGGATGGTGGGGGATATTTTATATATATATATACACACACACACACACACACTAGCTTGGGGACCCGGCGGTGCCCGGGTTATTTGAGGAAGGCCTTGTGTGCCAAGGTTGGTTCCTATCAGATGTGTATGTGGCTTGCAGTGATCTCGGGAACTTAGTGAAGGTACTGCGAGTCCCATTGGCCATGGTCCATCCCCCTCCAAACAGCACCAGGGTGTAGAGTGGGTCATGGGGGCTCTGTGTGTCACATTTGGTCTTGATCATTCTCTGGGTGAGGTTGCAGCGGTCTCGGAAGGTGAGTGAAGGTATTTCAAGTCCCATCATCTGTGGTCCATCCTCCTTGAAACAGCACCAGGGTGTTGAGTGGGTCAAGGGGGCTCTGTGTGCTAATTTTGGTCTGTAGTGGTCATTGGGTAAGGGTCACATTGTTTTCAGGAAGTGAGTGAAGGTACTGCAAGTCCCATCATCCATGGCCCGTCGTCCTTCAAACTGCAGCAGGATGTAGGGTGCATCTTGGGGGATCTGTGTGCCAAGTTTGGTCTTGTCCTGTCATTGTTGGGGGCCTAGTCAGGAAAATCAAATTGAGGAAGCCTTACTGTCAATTCAGGCCCTAAACAATATCCCATGAGCTGAGGCCTAGTCAGGAAAATCAAGTTGAGGAAGCCTTACTGTCAATTTTGGGCCTGGTCTATGATTTATAGGGGCTCCAGTGTTGTTTGAGAAGTGAATCAGGTGAAGGTACTGCAAATCCCATCATTCATGGCCCATCCTGCCATTGGGCCCCTGTGTGCCAAGTTTGGTCCTGATCCGTCATTGCTGTGGGCCGCAGTGGCTGACTGCCCGGGGCCTTTCCTTTTCCCTCTGCGTCACCTTAGAATGTTGGAATGTAGATGGCCAATCGGAGTCCTTTATGCAAATACCATTTCAGTGGCAACCAATCCCCTCTGTCCGGGTCCGTAGAATGTTGGAGTTCTGAGGCTGGCCAATCGGAGCCCTTTATGCAAATAATCCCACAGTGGCAGCCAATCGAAACGCTGGCACATTTTCCTCCCGCTGCACCACCGCACCACCACCCGCAAACACTGACTTTTATTAGATAGATAGATAGATAGTAGGCTTGGTCTCTGTGGTTTAAAAATTATTTGAAATCGGATTCGATTCGTTAAAAAGCTAAACGGCGAAATAGCAAGTGTCGCAAAAGTTTTCCTACGCGACCAGAGAGCTGATTTACGGCGCTAGCTAACAACCGCGACTTTGACGAACCGTTGCAAAAGTTTTCCCGTCTTGCCGCTTGTATGCCGGCAAGCTAGAAAGAAGTGCGCAGAGGGCAGCAGCCAAACAAAGCCTCCCTTACTTGAGAGTGAGTCAGTCCCTGGAGAGCGGCTCTCAATCTTTGGTTCTCCATTGCTTTGGCTGTTTTAACCCAAAGACTTCAACTCCCAGAAGCCTCAGCCAGCTTGGTCAGTGCTGAGGGGTTCTGGGAAATGAAGTCCAGACAAAGAAAGCACACTTGGAAGATCACAGAGAGCCACTGTAGGCTATCTGGATCCTATCCTTTTAAATAAGTATGCACACACTTGGGGTGGGAATAAAACTAATCCTGACTGCACGGCTGGGGGGCCTTCAATTCCCACAATCCCTTTCTTTTGGGTCTAAGTGCCGAGGCTTCTGGGAATTGAAGTCCTTTTGCACTCTTCAGGGAGGTCTTTCTGCTTCTGCCAGAGCTAGTACTCAGGAGTGAGGGGGTTGTCTTCTCTATGCAAATACTAGCTGAACCCGGCACGCGTTGCTGTGCCCTATTTAGGAGATGTGTGGCAGTGTGGGTATGTAAGGGTTGGAAATGATTTGACAATGTGTTTTGTGTGTGTATATATGTGTATGTGTGTGTGTATGTGTATGTATGTGTGTGTGTTTGTATGTGTGTGTCTGTGTCTGTTGTGTGTGTGTGTGTGTGTGTGTGTGTGTGTGTCTGTGTATGTATATGTGTTTGTGTATGTATGTGTGTGTGTATGTATGTGTGTGTGTATGTGTATGGATGTGTGTGTGTATGTTTGTGTGTGTGTGGCTGTGTATGTATGTGTATGTATGTGTGTGTGTATGTATCTGTCTTTCAGGCGCGGCCGCTGGAACCGCGGGGGACACGGCGGAGGGCGGATCGGTGATCTCCGGGCCTGCCTCCCGCCCTGCCGCGCATGGCCAGCGTCGTACGCGGCCCGCCCCTTTTTGGCTGTGCTGGGTGGCGTCAGGCCCCTTTTGGGAAGTCCCGCCTTTCGGACTACACTTCCCAGAAGGCCCCGCATGGCCACTTCCAGTTTATGCGGAGGTTTCTGGGAAGTGTAGTGCGGCGCCCCAGAGCTGCTCTGGGACCGGGGACGTGTGGGCATGGGCAAGGATGGCGAGGAGGCGGTTAGGGCGCCGCCGTTGTGGCTGCGAAGGTCCCGGTGAGTGGGGAGAGAGGGTGACGGGATGGGTTGGGGGGTTGGGAGGGAGTGGTCGGAGTGCACCTGCGCGATTGCTCTCCCTCTTTGCAGCGCTCGCGGCCAGCGCAGAACGGGAGGCAATGGGCGGTTTTTGGGGGCTGTTTTTGGGGGGGTTGCAAGGTAGGGAGGTGGGTTTTTTTGTGTTATGTATGTACCTCGTGGTCTGGGGGAATGTGTTTCGTGGGATTTGTATTAGTGGGGTGTATAGTTTGGCCGTGCATAACGGACAACCCACGACCACTCGATTTTTATATATATAGATTGATCTTCTCGTCCTCCTTTCCGCTTTCCTTGCAAGCTGCTTTTGTGTGGATAGACTACTACTCTTGCGGAAACCACCCCTGTAGACTTGCTTGCTTTCCCCTCACACCTTGCCGATACATTGCGATTGCACCAGCCTCCTCCTCCTTCCTATTTGGAGTCCCATCTAGAATTCAGTGTGGCTTATTCCAGTTTTGGCCTACAACCCCCAGAAATCCCAGCCAGTTTACCAGCTGTTAGGATTTCTGGGAGTTGTAGGCCAAAACCATCTGGAATAAGCATGCGCTGGAATAAGAAGTAATAACGAATTTCGTTATTAATAACATATCAAATAAAATGTTTTTGGAAATTTTTTTGTAAGTATTTCTATTACTAATTTAAACCCCCCCCCCCATTTAATTTTAGAACCACGATTTCTTTTGGATCAACCAACCCTAATAGATAGATAACTAATAGATGTACAGAATCCCCAGCATCCCCTAGCAGGCTATGACTCTGGGCCTTTAATCTCGGCCCTCATCAGTCCCAGAGGTTGAAAAGTATTTGAACTGGAACACGTCAGCTTGGAAGTTTTGAGAGTTTCAGACCCCCAAAAGTAACTTTCCTAAGCCTTTCCTAATCTGTCACTCAGCAGCACATTGGCTCTCTCTCTCTCCCCTGAAAGTGGAAGCTCGCATTGCCTTTGGGCATGAAACGTCCAATTTTTTTAAAAAAAAATCCTCAAAGGGAAACATGTGTGAGGTTTTTTTTTTTGGTGAAAAAAAAATAATATGATGATTGAATATGAATATTTTACACATCCAAATTTTAAAACATTGTTTTTCTTGGACGCCTTTGGAGGCTTTCGTTACGGCGCAACCCGACGTTGCATAACCGAGATGTATCCCCTTTCATATTTGGGGCTTGGAAAGCGAAAGGCTAATGAATCTCAGGGAAGCCAACTTGCCGCACAGGGTGGGAGGCAATCAAAATGTTTCCAAATTAAATATATATGTACACAATGGCGAGATGGAACGGATTAATGAAGCCGGGTGGCAGCTGCAGGCGGCAATGAATGCCCAGTGTTCCTCGGCGCACGGGCTCCGTGTCCCGGGTTCAGCAGTTCAGGTGTGAGAAAGGTTCCAGATCCCTTTCTGCGGAATGCGTAATTCAGTGTTTTTCAACCTTTTTTGAGCCGCGGCACATTTTTTTTACATTTACCAAATCCTGGGGCACACCACCAACCAAAATGACACAAAATGACACTCTAACACAGTAATACGTATAGTTAATATGTTTTTAAATGTATTTATACACTCAGTGTGAAACCTGGGCCTATTTCGATGAACACAACAAAATCCTGGGGCACACCACCAACCAAAATGACACAAAATGACACTCTAACACAGTAATACATACAGTTAATATGTTTTTAAATGTATTTATACACTCAGTGTGAAACCTGGGCCTGTTTCAATGAACACAACATAGATACCCTGCCTTGTGTGCTTCAGACATAAATATCCCACCTTGAGAAGGGCAGAATAAAATGAAGTAAATAAACAAATTGAGGCAAGTGAATGTTGTCATTGCCACAGCTCCCCCTGGTGGCCAGACGTTAAATTGCCTCTGTCTGTCTTGTGTGTTTGTGTGTCTAAATGTGTACATTGTAATCCGCCCTGAGTCCCCTGCGGGGTGAGAAGGGCGGAATAGAAATGAAGTAAATAAATAAATAAATAAATGTACATGGCAAACATTCAATGCCAATTAGACATACAACATATATAGACAGGCACGGGGGCAATTTAACATTTCAGCTTTTTCCGGCTTCATGAGGATATGCTCGATTCTGGCAACAGGCGTAGCTGCTGCTTCACCGTCCATTTGTGGCACCGAGTCCTTTGATGGAGGACTTTCTCATTCTTCTGCACGCTGCTGGAAGGTTCTATGGCGTCGTAAATTAGTTAAATTAGCCTCCCGCATAAAGTGGTACCTAATTTCCTACTTGACAGATGCAACTGCCTTTCGGGCTGCATAGGTCAATAGCAAGCTAGACTAATGGCCAGAAGCACACTCCAACCCAGGCTGGCTTCGAACTCATGACCTCTCAGTCAGTAGTGATTTAATGCAGCTGGCTCCCGGTCCATATAGCAACTCCCAGTTTCCTTCTGTTGACGTATAAGAAATTATTATAACCATATCTAAAAAATTAGAGCTTAAGAGGACACTATCAGTGAGGGTGTGTCCTAGATCAGGGCAGTCCAACTTCTGCCGGCTCAGGGGCCGGACTTCTGGTGAGTGATCACCTGGGGGGCCACCCGGCCACGCCCCCGGCCATGCCCCCGGCCACGCCCCCCAGCCATGCCTCTGGCCACGCCCCCGGCCATGCCCCTGGCCATGCCCCAGCCATGCCCCTGGCCACGCCCCCGGCCACGCCCCTGGCCACGCCCCAGCCATGCCCCTGGCCATGCCCCAGCCATGCCCCTGGCCACACCCCCCAGCCATGCCCCTGGCCACACCCCTGGCCACGCCCCTGGCCACGCCCCCAGCCATGCCCCTGGCCACGCCCCCAGCCATGCCCCTGGCCATGCCCCAGCCATGCCCCCTGGCCACACCCCCAGTCATGCCCCGGCCACGCCCTGGCCATGCCCTCGGCCACACCCCTCGGCCACGCCCCGGCCATGCGGCTCCGCCCCCTCTCCCAAAGTGTCAGAACAGTTGTTCTGATGCTTTGGGAGAGAGGGAGACGCCACGGGGGACCCCCCTCCCTTCCAAGGCATCATAGGCAGCCGCGGAAGCCGGCCATTCGCCCGGCTTCTGCGGCTGCTGTGACACTTTGGGAGAGAGAGGGAGCCACACTGGGGGCTCCCTATGGCTCCGCCCCCCCCAAAGCGTCACGCCAGTGTCAGAAGCAGGCGAAACCGCGCGCATGTGCACTTTTTTTTGGGATTTTTTTTCCGGGAATTTTTTTTTGGGAATTTTTTTTACAGAGGGTAGGGGGCCACCTGTTGGACAGCCCTGTCCTAGATCATGTTCCCATTGAGGGTTATTATTATTACTACTATTATTAGCTTATTTATTCAAATAGAGTAGGGGTCGGGAACCTTTTTGACTCAGAGAGCCATGAAAGCAAAATATTTGGAAATGTATTTCAGTGAGAGACATAGAATAGATATAATATATTATAAGACTGAATGCAACTAAACGTGAGTCTATACGGACATACGATGAGGAAAGGATTCCCCAAAAGGCAGAATGAGGGGACGCTTCAGACCTGGCTCTGCAAAAGGCACGCTCAGGACTCTGGGAAGGAAGAGAAGGTGGAAGGAAGGGAGGAAGGAAGGGGGAAAGAAAGAAGGAAAGAAAGAAGAGAAGGAAGAGAAGGAAAAATGGATCAAAATGGCGGCAGAAGCGGCAGAGCGAGGCTGGGGAGAAGGGAGCCCGAGTGGAGAAGAAAAAGTGTTTGGCAGGAGGTTCCAATTTCCCACGGCACACCTGATGGTCGCTGACGGCACACCGGTTGGGAAACACTGGCTTAGTTCACTAAGATTGTGAGTTTGGACATTTCCATCCCTCAAAAAAACAACAGCATTCAGCTTAAGCATTGCATTATTTGCGATGAGAGTAAAGAGATGCTCCTGACAAAAGTTTTATGTAATATGACAAACAATATTGCAGTATAGTGGTATTGTACAAAATAGTAATATATAGTATTTTATTTTACTTTATTTTGGGTTATTTGAGTTTTATAGGAGTCATGAAAATATTTAGTAGAGGATAATTTTATTTAAATAAATAATGTTATTATTTTATAATAATAATATAATAGAATGTTACATTCTATTATAATGTCAATATATTATAATATAATTATATTGTAATGTAGTATAATATAATTATGATATACCGTATTTTTCGCACCATAAGACGCACCGGATGATAAGACGCACCTAGATTTTAGAGGAGGAAAATAGGAAAAAAAATATTTTCGCTCCCCCTCTAAAATCTAGGTTAGTCTTTTCAGCAGGTGCGTCTTCTCAGAGGGCTCGCTGGTTCGCTCACCCTCTGCCTCCTTTTCCTTCCCCCCTCCTTGAGGGAAGAAAAGGTGGGGGGAAGGAAAAGGAGGCAGAGGGCAGAGTGAACCGCGTCGCGTCAGCTCTGACGCGACGCGGTTCGCCGCCTCCGCCTCCTTTGCTTCCTCCGCCCTTTCCTTGAGGGCGGGGAAGCAAAAGGAGGCGGAGGGAGAGCGAACTGCGCCGTCAGCTGTGACACGACGCGGTTCGCTCCGCCTCCGCCTGCTTTTGCTTCCCTCCGCCCCCTTTCCTTGAGGGCGGGAGAAGCAAAAAGGAGGCGGAGGGAGAGCGAACCGCGTCGCAAGGCTGTGACGCGACAGCGGTTTAAAACGCAAGCCCTCCGCTTTCCTTTTGCTTCCTCCGCCCCTTTCCTTGAGGGAAGCAAAGGTGGGGGAAGCAAAAGGAGGCAGATGGCGAGCGAACCAGCGTCCCTCCGCCGCCGCAACGGACCACAGAAGAGGAGGCGGCGACAGGGTGAGTATATCGCCGCCTCCCTCTGCTCCAGCGCCTCCCCCGCCTGCATATTCGCACCATAAGACGCGGCTGATTTTTTCTCCCACTTTGGGAGGAAAAAAAGTGTGTCTTATGGTGCGAAAAATACGGTAATATAGTATGAGTATGGTATAATATATTGTATATACATTGATACAATATAATACTACTAATGGTATTGTGAGATTATAATTGTATATTTGTTTTACATAGGGGGCGGCAAAATAATGTTCGTCCACCATTTAAAATTACCTTAGACCGCCCCTGGTGGTACCACACACTTTGGGAGCCACTGGCGTAGATCAATACAGCGCATTATTCTCGAAGCTTGTGGTCCCTGATAACAACAAAAAGTCAAAGTGGCCCTTGGTCAAAAAAAGGTTGCACACACTTCCTCTTAGGATCCTCGGTCCAGAATGTAATGTTTTGCAGCGCAGTTGGTTTTGGTTTGCAGGCAAAACAGAGTTGGTGGTACCACTTCACCCCGATTTGTCTCAGTTCCAGCGCCGGGCTCCTTGGTGATGTCAGATTTCCAAGGCGGTGTGTTTTGCATTTGTCTCTGTGTTACATTATTGGCGCAGGAGTCGAGCCCGTTAACGTTCCTGCAAATCCTCTCTCATGTGGAAGTCAGTGAGCTGTAAAATATTTAAACTGGCAACAGTTGTACCTCATTTGTTTGCACGTTTTTCAGCAGGCTGCGAAAACGTCACGCGCCGAACGGGAAACAAAGGCGGTGGGGGGGGGGGAGGCGAATCGAGTTTCATAACAGCCCTATCCATGCGCATTGATCCAATTGGCGGCGCCAGGTCTCTCTCGGCCACCTTCGGTCCTTGAGGCCATGTGGCGTCACCTGTTTCCATGCTTCCACTTTCCAAAGGCTTCTTCGGATTTTTCAAGAACTTTGCTGAACTTCGTTAGACGTTTGAGGAAGTTCCTGAGATCTTTCGTTGACAACCCGGAAGGTACGAGGGCGGGTCAATATGTCCGTGACTTTTTGAATTTCCCGCCTCTGAACTGAAAGGGCGACACGGCTCCTGTCGACAGGCACCTGTCAGTTGACTCCTGTCACAATTTGAACAAGCCGCGTCATTTAGTTTGTGTTTGACAGCCGTTGATAGCAGACTACCGCGTGATTGGAGGAGAAAATGGGAAAAAGTGAATTTTGTGTGCGCATTAAGCATTATTTTTTTGCAGAAAAAAACCCATCCTTCAAACCAAAGCTCAGCTTGATCAATACGATGGGGACTCTGCACCATCCATTTCAAGGGTAAAAAAGTGGTTTGCTGAATTTCGTTGTGGCCATACAAGCACGGAAGATGTCGCACGTTCTGGATGCCCATTTGAGGTCTCTACACTCAAACCAATTGAAAAAAATCACAATATGGTGTTGGCCAATCGGAGAATGAAAGTGCGAGAGATTGTGGAAGCCACAGGCATCTCACATGGCTCAGTGGTTTCTATTTTACCACATGGCTTAGTGGTTTCAATTTTACCACATGGCTTAGTGGTTTCAATTTTACCACATGGCTCAGTGGTTTCTATTTTACCACATGGCTTAGTGGTTTCAATTTTACCACATGGCTTAATAGTTTCAATTTTACCACATGGCTCAGTGGTTTCTATTTTACCACATGGCTTAGTGGTTTCAATTTTACCACATGGCTCAGTGGTTTCTATTTTACCACATGGCTTAATGGTTTCTATTTTACCACATGGCTTAGTGGTTTCTATTTTACCACATGGCTTAGTGGTTTCAATTTTACCACATGGCTCAGTGGTTTCTATTTTACCACATGGCTTAATGGTTTCTATTTTACCACATGGCTTAGTGGTTTCAATTTTACCACATGGCTCAGTGGTTTCTTTTTTACCACATGGCTTAGTGGTTTCTATTTTACCACATGGCTTAATGGTTTCTATTTTACCACATGGCTTAGTGGTTTCTATTTTACCACATGGCTTAGTGGTTTCAATTTTACCACATGGCTCAGTGGTTTCTATTTTACCACATGGCTTAATGGTTTCTATTTTACCACATGGCTTAGTGGTTTCAATTTTACCACATGGCTCAGTGGTTTCTATTTTACCACATGGCTTAATGGTTTCTATTTTACCACATGGCTTAGTGGTTTCAATTTTACCACATGGCTTAGTGGTTTCTATTTTACCACATGGCTTAATGGTTTCTATTTTACCACATGGCTTAGTGGTTTCAATTTTACCACATGGCTCAGTGGTTTCTATTTTACCACATGGCTTAGTGGTTTCAATTTTACCACATGGCTCAGTGGTTTCTATTTTACCACATGGCTTAATGGTTTCTATTTTACCACATGGCTTAGTGGTTTCAATTTTACCACATGGCTCAGTGGTTTCTTTTTACCACATGGCTTAGTGGTTTCTATTTTACCACATGGCTTAGTGGTTTCAATTTTACCACATGGCTCAGTGGTTTCTATTTTACCACATGGCTTAGTGGTTTCAATTTTACCACATGGCTCAGTGGTTTCTATTTTACCACATGGCTCAGTGGTTTCAATTTTACCACATGGCTCAGTGGTTTCTATTTTACCACATGGCTTAGTGGTTTCTATTTTACCACATGGCTTAGTGGTTTCTATTTTACCACATGGCTTAGTGGTTTCAATTTTACCACATGGCTTAGTGGTTTCTATTTTACCACGTGGCTTAGTGGTTTCTATTTTACCACATGGCCCAGTGGTTTCAATTTTACCACATGGCTCAGTGGTTTCTATTTTACCACATGGCTTAGTGGTTTCAATTTTACCACATGGCTCAGTGGTTTCAATTTTACCACATGGCTCAGTGGTTTCTATTTTACCACATGGCCCAGTGGTTTCAATTTTACCACATGGCTCAGTGGTTTCTATTTTACCACATGGCCCAGTGGTTTCTATTTTACCACATGGCTTAGTGGTTTCTATTTTACCACATGGCTCAGTGGTTTCTATTTTACCACATGGCTTAGTGGTTTCAATTTTACCACATGGCTCAGTGGTGTCACGATTGCTACAAGTGGTTTCTATTTTACCACATGGCTTAGTGGTTTCAATTTTACCACATGGCTCAGTGGTTTCAATTTTACCACATGGCTCAGTGGTTTCAATTTTACCACAAGGCTTAGTGGTTTCAATTTTACCACGTGGCTCAGTGGTTTCACCTTTTACCACATGGGCTTAGTGGTTTCACCTTACCACATGGCTCAGTGGTTTCACCTTTACTTTACCACATGGCTTAGTGGTTTCAATTTTACCACATGGCTCAGTGGTTTCAATTTTACCACATGGCTCAGTGGTTTCAATTTTACCACAAGGCTTAGTGGTTTCAATTTTACCACGTGGCTCAGTGGTTTCAATTTTACCACATGGCTTAGTGGTTTCAATTTTACCACATGGCTCAGTGGTTTCAATTTTACCACATGGCTCAGTGGTTTCAATTTTACCACATGGCTCAGTGGTTTCAATTTTACCACAAGGCTTAGTGGTTTCAATTTTACCACGTGGCTCAGTGGTTTCAATTTTACCACATGGCTTAGTGGTTTCAATTTTACCACGTGGCTCAGTGGTTTCAAATTTACCACAAGGCTTAGTGGTTTCAATTTTAAATGATCCCTTGGGTATGAGAAAGCTTTCCGCAAGACGGGTGCCACGTTTGCTCACAATCGACGACAAATGCAATTGTGTGACAATTTCGCAGGAGTGTTTGGCGTTGTTCAACTGCAATATGGATGGGTTTTTGCGCCATTTCATAATTGTGTACGAAATGTGGATCCACGACAACACACCAGAGACCAAACAGCAGTCACAACAGTGGGTTTCTTGGGGTGAAACGGCGCCAAAGGA
The DNA here is from genome assembly GCA_030556195.1 of Anolis apletophallus. Taxonomy (NCBI): domain Eukaryota; kingdom Metazoa; phylum Chordata; class Lepidosauria; order Squamata; family Anolidae; genus Anolis; species Anolis apletophallus. The sequence continues at coordinate 24,084,971 of JARBWK010000017.1, read as the reverse complement.
GGCCAAGGTGGGTTTGTCAGCCAATGAAGTCACGACGACCTTTTTTTGGGAAGCACGCGGTATAATCCACATTGACTCCCTTCACACGGGTAATACAATCCAGGCCGAATATTATGCCAACCTAGTGGGTCGATTTAATGCGGATGTGGGGGAACACGACCGTATTTGGCCAAAAAAGTTCTTCAGCACCAGGACAATGCCATGGCAACAGTCCATGAATTGGGATATGAATTGCTAGACCAGTGTTTCCCAGCCTTTTTTGAGCCGCGGCACACTTTTTATATTTACAAAATCCTGGGGCACACCACCAACCGAAATGACACACAATGACACTCTAACACAGTCATACATATAGTTAATATGTTTTTGAATGTATTTATAGACTCAGTGTGAAACCTGGGCTGTTTCAATGAACACAACATAGATATCCTGGCAGGAATGGCAGAAAGACACAAACTTCCCACACAGAACTCCCATAACCAAGAGAAAATACTAAGAGCTTGGTGGGCATTGACCTTGGGTTTTGGAGTTGTAGTTCACCTATATCCAGAGAGCACTGTGGACTCAAACAATGTTGGATCAGGACCAAACTTGGCATGGATACTCAATATGCCCAAATGTGAACACAGATGGAGTTTGGGGAAGATACACTCAAATCACACCAGGGACTTGTCCCTCAGAAACAAGAACACAATAAGCTGACAGTATAAATGAACATATAAAGCATGCACAAGGTCTGCACAATGGATGTAAAGGGGGGTAAGGGCTATCCCCCGGATGGGAGAAACCCCACCCGGGCCCCAAATAATACAACAAGGAAGTGTCACAAGCGTGTAGCCAGGGAGGATCGATGACGTGATCTGGGAATCCCAATGAGTTCCTACGGCAAGGGGGGAGTAGCTCCAGTCCGTCGCAGGAAAGGCAATCCTACATGCCCCGGCAGGCGCGCGAGGAGGCCAGAAGGTATATCACTCAGGGGAAGCAGCGGTGGCGATGGGGGTGGCCCCCTCCCGAAGCCCCTGCCCGGTGACGTCACCTGGAAGCCGGTGCCTCAGGACGCCGAGGAGGTAGCTCCAGGAAGTCGGCTATAGATGACGTGCATCGTAAAGGCCGCGTCGTATGGTGACGTGGCGGAAGCCTCCAAAACGCCGCCTGGGAATGATGACGTGGATGACGCCGATGCAAGGCGTAAGGCGTGCCTTACGTCAAGAGGCGTGGTGACGTGTCGGGCACAGGAGAAAGCGGTCCTTTGAGTTTAAAGGAACCGTAAGCTGCCGGGGCGGGGGTTGTGCGGATGAACGAAACCCAAAATGGGGAGCACCCCTGGCGAAGTCTTGTGGCAAATGAAGAAGCCTAGTGGCCGTGGGTCAGGCTGGGGTCCCGGCCGGAAATGCTCAGGAGGGGGTACTGGTGGGAAAGGCCCACGGTGTCCCCAGGGGTCCCGGGAACCAGAACAGCAGACGCCCTTGCCCAAATAGACAAAAAATAACAGCAATAGCAGACTTCGGATGGAGAATTCCAGCAGCTCCCACCGCCGTGGCACACACGCCAACGGGTGATCTCAAGGTGTATGGAGGATCCACAATCCCGTTTCGCTAGTAAACAATGTCCGCTTCATCAGGGCGTATACAATCAACAATAAAAGGTATTGGACACACTGTCAAAATATAACCCATATATGGAGAATCATGGATATCACAAATAGTGGATGGATTCCACAGAGTCAAGGTTGACCCAAAGGTTGACCCCCGGCCCCACGGGGGATAGCCCTTACCCCCATTTACATCCATTGTGCAGACCTTGTGCATGCTTTATATCAGTGCTGTCCAACTTCTGGCGGGTCCAGGGCCGGATAAGAGGTCACTGATGACCTGCGGGGCCGCTCGGCCCCGCCCCAGGCCCTCCCGCCCAGCCCAGGCCCCCGCCCCTCCTAAAGTCGCCGAAAAAGAGAGAGGGGCGGCGCCAAGAGCAGCGCGTCACAGGCCTGGCGTGACGCGCTGCTGCCCTGGCACGCTACCTCCTTTTCGGCGCCCTCCCTCCCTTCCTAGGGCCGGGAGCCGCCGAAAAAGGAGGAGTAGGCGGTGCCAGAGCAGCGTCACGCCAGGCCTGTGAGACGCTGCTCTTGGCGCCGCCTTCTGCCCTTTTCGCGGCTCCCTGCCCTAGGTAGGAGGGGGCCAAAAGGAGGAGCTCGTCTTCTTCCTCCTCCCTGCCCCGCCTCCCCCCCCGGCCGCCATTTTTTTAATCGATTTTTTAAAAAAAATTTAAAATGGCGGCTGAGGGCATAGGTGGGGCTGTGTCCAGGCTACGGGGCCGATCCGGCCCCGGGCCGCCAGTTGACAGCCCTGCTTTATATGTTCATTTATACTGTCAGCTTATTGTGTTCTTGTTTGGGGAAGATAGACATTGACATTTGGGAGTTACAGTTTCTGGGATTTATAGTTAACACACCATCAAAGAGCATCCTGAACTCTTGCAACCATGGAATTGAACCAAACTTGGCCTATTGAACTCTCATTACCAACAGAAAGTACTGAAAGGGTTTGCTTGGGAATTGACCTTGAGTTTGGAAGTTGTAGTTCACCTACACCCAGAGAGCACTGTGGACTCAAACAATGTTGTGTTATGTTGTTGTTTGCTTTCTATCCAGAATCACAATGTTGGAAGGAGGCTCGCCACTTTAAGGTCCCTCAAACAGGCGTGGGAAAACTTCGCCCCCTCTGGGTGCTTTGGACTCCAACTCCCACCATTCCTCACAGCCTGAGGCCCTTTCCTGCTTAAGTGGCTGAGGGTGGGGGGGGGAGGAAAAGTGCCTACTGCGCAGACTCACCCCAGAGCAAAGCGAGGCAAAGCGAGCAGAGCGAGGCTGGGAAGAAGGGAGCCCGAGGGGAGAAGAAAAAGTGATCGGCAGGAGGGGGAAGGAAGGGTATCGGAGAATCCAATTTCCCACGGCACACCTGATGATCACTCACGGCACACTAGTGTGCCACGGCACACTGGTTGAGAAACACTGGTCTAGACCAGGGGTGGGCAATTATTTTTCCCAAGGGGCCACATGAGAGCCAAAAAATATTATGGAGGGCCGCACCTAGAGACGGAACTACATGCTAATCTACTTTATTTATTTATTTATTTATTTATAATAATAATAAATAAATATATTTACTATATATTACACATCATTAATATTAACATATTAATATATTTATTTATTTCCGTCATTTGTTTTCCGCTCTTCTCACCCCGCAGGGGACTCAGGGCGGATCACAATGCACATATACAGGCAAACATTCAATGCCATAGATAAACAACATATATAGACGGACAACGAGCTACACAATTGGTCGAGAGCTCACCCCAACCCAGGCAGGCCTTGAACTCATGACCTTCTGGTCAGTGGAGATCTTATGCAGCTGACTCCCAGCCAGCTGCGGCACATTCCCGGTGCTATATCAAGAAATATTCATATATTATTAGTATTAATATCATAATTATTATATTATAGTATATATATATATATAGAGAGAGAGTCTATATATATATATATATATATATATATATATATACTTACATATACACACACACTTTTATATATAGACATTATAATATAAGCAAACTAGAGGTGTCCTGAAAACATACAGGTAGTCCCCAAGTTACGAACAAGAGGGTCCTGAAAACATACAGGCAGTCCCCAAGTTAACTGTGTTAGAGTGGGATATCTATGTCTGAAGCACACAAGGCAGGATATCTATGTTGTGTTCATCGAAACAGGCCCAGGTTACTATATGTATTACTGTGTTAGAGTGTCATTTTGTGGTCGTTTTAGAATTGGTGGTGTATTACTGCATTTTGTGTCCCAGGTGGTTTTTTTGCTCAAAAAAGGTTGAAAATCACTGCCGTATGCTGCTGTATTCTTCAAGGGTATCCCCTCGCTTGTTTGTGTGTGTCTTTGTGTGTGCGTTGGGGTGTGTGTGTGTGTGACTTCAGCAAAAACACCATTCTGTATTAGTGGTTGGGTTTTTTTATATATATATATCCTCTTGATATTTATGGCGAATGGCAACGAGCCAAAGCCCAAGGGCACCGAAGCCAAGGTGGGTTTCGCTCTCCGGAGTTTTAACAGTTCGGCAAACAAACAATGTTGCTATTCCAGTATTTTTCAACACCCCCCACCCCAGCACGCATATATATATATATATATATATATATATATATATATATATAGGAGAGAGAGAAGGCAACTTACGGGGTCGTCAAAATATACTAAACAAGGGCTCTTTCTTTCGCCGAGCGCACAAGGGACCGTTTCCGACCATGTCATAAAACCGAACACACATGGACTCTTTGTGAAAAGGTTTACTAGCCGCTCCCTAGCTGTTCCAATTGACTAATTTTTTTTGGTCATTTATTCTTCTCAGATGCATTTCTTCTTCAGGACCGTGGCGCCCACTTCTTTGTACTCCTTCTGGGTCACCCACCTCTCCTGGAAGGACGGCAAGCTGGTGAGCACCGACGCGCCGATCCAGACGGAGTGCATCCGATCCTCGGGCGCCTCGACGTTGGGCAACATCCGTTTTGGTGCGAGGGCGTGGAGCTCTTTCAGAAGCCTTTCGCTGAGGCCGGCGAATAGTGTGGATCCGCCTGCGACGACCACGTTCTTCCAGATGTCCTGGTGGATGCTCCCGTCGCACCTGGAGATGCTATCCAAGATCATGTGCTGGATCCCCGGAGCGGCGACGCCGGCGTCCGTCGGGCGGAAAAGAGACTCCGGAGCTTTGAAGAGCTGCTCGCCGATCTTGACCGGGCTCCCGTCCGGGAGCGTATACGTATGAACCGAGCCTTTGTCCTTCTGGTTGTTTGGGTCCGAAGAGACGTAGCACAGGTTCTCCTTGATGTCCTTGACGATCTCCTGCTCCGAGGAGCTCAGGAAGCTGTGCCCGGTGTCCAAGAGGAGCGTCGCCAAATACTTGGTGATGTCCCGGCCGGCGAAGTTGATCCTCGAGATGGCGTGAAGCAAGCAGTGCCCTTTGTAGATCGGGACGGTCAAGGTGACGCCGTCCCCGCTGTCTAAGACCAGGCCCGTCGTGCGCGCGGACGCGTAGAGCGCCATCAGGGGTTGCAGGGCCACGAAGAGGGCCGGGACCTGGAAACGCTCGAACATGACTTCGGTCATTTTTTCCCGGTTGGACGCGGGGTTCATGGGAGCTTCGGTCAACAACGCCGGCCGGTCTTGTGCCCTCATCCGGAGACCCCGGCTGTAGATGTAGCTCCAGATCTTCTCCATGTCGTCCCAGGAGGTCACTATGCCATGCTCGATTGGGTATTTGAACGATAAGATGCCTCTCTTGGCGTGGGCTTCTCTCCCGACGTAGTACTGCCTCTGCACCGGGCCGAACATAATGGCTTTCGATTTGGGGTAGCCGACGACGGACGCGACCACCGTTCTTGGCGCCTGCTCTCCCGAAACCCCGGCCTTGCACAACCCGGATCCATTGTCGATAATGACGGCTGGGAGCGGTGTTACCCTTGGGCGAGACATCTTCGCTCCAAACAGAAAGGTTTCCAACCTCTCAAGTCTCGGTGCACCGACGGAACGGAACGCCTGGCTACCAATATTCTAGATTCCTAGGAGTCATAAAAGGGGATCTTCCTTTCCCTCCTGGCTTATGTTGTACACAAGCATGGTGCGCAGGTTTTAGGGAAAAAGGGTTGGCTTTGGGTAACCAACAACGTCGGAAAATGGATGCCCGCGGTTGACGGCCGGTCGCCCCCTTTTTATTCCTGTCTCAAGGGAGAAAGTTCAGCACCCCCGGCACAGGACAGCGCCATCTCCAAAATGGTGAAAAGGGAGCCCAACGTTCGAGAGGAGCATTATGTTCTTAACCATCCAAGAGAGAAGTCCGCCCGAACCATCATCTTCTTCCCTTCAAGGACGGGTTCGCTCACATTCAGAAAAGGCCTCGATGGACACTATGGGCACCAAACCAATCTTGTCTACGTTGTGTCTCCCTTGGAGATTAGGATCAAGGTGACCTCAGAGAAGCTCTGTGATGTCAAAAAAAAAAGGGATCATGAATAAAGAAATGATTTTTTTTTAAAAATGGCTACGGTTCCAAACTCACCAAATGTTATGTTTTAAAATGTTATTTATTTATTTACAGTATTTATACCCCGCCCTTTTCATCCCAAAGGGGACTCAGAATGGCAAACATTCAATTTCACAGACAAGATCTTGCTCCTCCCAGGACCTCCCCAAACACACAAGACAGGCAGAGGCAATTTAACACCTGGCCACCAGGGGGAGCTGTGCCAATGACAACATTCACACTTGCCTCAATTTATTTATTTATTTACTTCATTTCCATTCCGCCCTTCTCACCCCGCAGGGGACTCAGGGCAGGTCACAATGTACACATTACGTTTAGACACACAAACACACAAGACAGACAGAGGCAATTTAACACCTGGCCACCAGGGGGAGCTGTGGCAATGACAACATTCACACTTGCCTCAATTTATTTATTTATTTACTTCATTTCCATTCCAGCCTTCTCACCCCGCAGGGGACTCAGGGCGGATCACAATGTACACATTACGTTTAGACACACAAACACACAAGACAGAGGCAATTTAACACCTGGCCACCAGGGGGAGATGTGGCAATGGCAACATTCACACTTGCCTCAATTTATTTACTTATTTATTTACTTCATTTCCATTCCGCCCTTCTCACCCCGCAAGGGACTCAGGGCAGATCACAATGTACACATTACATTTAGACACACAAACACACAAGGCAGGCAGAGGCAATTTAACATCTGGCCACCAGGGGGAGCTGTGGCAATGGCAACATTCACACTTGCCTCAGTTTATTTATTTATTTATTTACTTACTTACTTCATTTCCATTCCGGCCTTCTCACCCCACAGGGGACTCAGGGCGGATCACAGTGTACACATTACATTTAGACACACAAACACACAAGACAGACAGAGGCAATTTAACACCTGGCCACCAGGGGGAGCTGTGGCAATGGCAACATTCACACTTGCCTCAATTTATTTATTTATTTACTTCATTTCCATTCCAGCCTTCTCACCCCGCAGGGGACTCAGGGCGGATCACAATGTACACATTACATTTAGACACACAAACACACAAGGCAGGCAGAGGCAATTTAACATCTGGCCACCAGGGGGAGCTGTGGCAACGACAACATTCACACTTGCCTCCATTTATTTATTTATTTACTTCATTTCTATTCCACCCTTCTCACCCCGCAGGGGACTCAGGGCGGATCACAATGTACACATTACATTTAGACACACAAGACAGACAGAGGCAGTTTAACATCTGGCCACCGAGGGGAGCTGCCTGTATATGTATACGTGCATTGCAATCCACCCTGGGTGCCCTGCGGGGTGAGAAGGGTGGAATATAAATACCGTAAATAAATAAATACGTTCTGTATCTCAAAAACTAGAGTTGATAGGGGAAGACGGTTTTCATTTTTGGAATCAGCCTGTCAAACATACCCAGAAACGGGTCTAACATGTGATGCCCCCAAATGTGTGTTGGGCAGTGCTACAACCAAGACATAGTTGGCCAAGGAAATGCAGCAGTTCCTTGAGGACAGAGCCGGCTTAGATCCCTTCCAGTCTGGCTTCCGCTTGGGGCACGGGACGGAGACCGTCTTGGTCGCCATTTCAGATCAGCTTCTTTGCCAACTGGACAACGACGGATCAGCACTGCTTGTGTTATTGGTCCTCACAACAGCTTGGTCAAGCTCACAACAGCTTTTGAGATACGTGGCTGGGCTGCCCGGTGGGTGGGGATCCTGGCTCTTTGCCCGGCATCCTCAGTTAAGCTTGCGGTCATCTTAGGCCCGTTGCTGGAGGAGGCCCAGGTCTCCAGCGGGAACAGCCTTGGAATGAATGCTAGGCGTCTGACCCTACCTGTAGCAACCTGCCCAAGCTCCAAGCCACGGTCATCTCAAGACTAGACTACTGCAACGCCCTATCCAGCCCTTGATGACCTGGGAACACTCGGAATGCCGCCAATCACGGTCATCTCCAGAGACCTGGCCACGGTGCTCCAGACTATCTCGAACGCCAACGCCCTTTACATTGGCCTGCCCTTGTCAGTGATCCGGAAACTTAAGCTCGTCCAGAATGCCGTTGCACGACTTCTCACTGGGACCCCAGGTGAGGCCCCAGGGCACCCTTCCCCTCGGCCTGGCCCCCCCAAAGCCCTCGGGGAGGAAGGGCCCCAAAGGGGAGAAGGGGCCTTCCTTCACGGGAGGAAAGGGTCGGGGCCTGGCAGGAGGGCCCTTGAAGGAAGGAAAGGCAGGCGGGATTGTGTGAGGGACTCCCTCACCAGACTTCCTCAGCCTTCCTCCCAAATGTCAAGGTCTATTTTCTCCAAACTCCATCTGTTTCACATTTGAGCATATTGAGTATTCATGCCAAGTGTGGTCCTGATCCATCATTGTTTGAGTCCACAGTGCTCTCTGGATGGAGGTGAACTACAACTCCAAAACTCAAGGTCAATGCCCAGCAAACCCTTATAGTATTTTCTCTTGGTTATGGGGGTTCTGTGTGGGAAGTTTGTGTCTTTCTGCCATTCCTGCCAGGATATCTGTGTTGTGTTCATCGAAACAGGCCCAGGTTTCACACTGAGTGTATAAATACATTCAAAAACATATTAACTATATGTATGACTGTATTAGAGTGTCGTTTTGTGTCATTTTGGTTGGTGGTGTGCCCCAGGATTTTGGAAATGTAAAAAATGTGCTGCGGCTCAAGAAAAAGGTTGGGAAACACTGCTTTAGGAGTTGTAAAAGCATTTTTATTTAACCCTTTAAAGGAGGCAAATGCGTCATTTCCAAACAACCTCTGGCTGTGACTGCGTGTCAATTCTCTTCGCGAGTGGGCAACGTGCCCCCCGAACTCTGCTTAAAAGCACCGCCTGTGCACAATGTTGGGCCCGAATTCTCTGTAGTCGGCAGCGGTGACCCACATCTGCTTGAAGGTGCCCAGCGACGTCACGATGGAGGCCCCGATCCACGTGGCGAACCACCGGTCCGGCGGCGCGATGACTTTGATGGGGACGCCTTGGGGCACTTGCGTCTCCAGCCCCTTGAAGACCCGCTCGTCCAACCCGGGGAACAGGGAGGAGCCTCCGGAGAGCAACACGTTCCCGTAGAGCATGTTGCGGATGCTGGAGTCGCACTTCTTGATGCTCTTGGCGATCATTTTGTGGATCCCGTAACCGCCTCGGTTGATGTTGCCGGGCGTGAAGAGGATCTCCGGCGCCAGGAAGAGCGGGTCGTCGATTTTGATCCGGCTGCCGTCCGGAAGCTGGTACTCTTTCACGAAGGGCTCCGAACTTCGGTGCGGATCGCCGGAGAGATCCGGAGCCACGAAACACAACTTCACCTTGATGTCTTCCACGACGTTGCTGCCTTCCGGAAAATTCCGGAAGTAGTGCCTCTTGTCCAGAAGAAGGTTTCGGAGGAGCTCGGTGATGTCCCGGCCGCCGACGTCTAGCCGGGAGACAGCGTGGGGCAAAGAGTATCCCTCATAGACAGGCACCACGTGGGTTGACCCAAAGCCGCTGTCCATGACTATCCCGGTGTAGCGCGCCGACGCATAGAGAGACAATATCGCCTGGACGGAGAGGTAAAAGGCCGGGACTTTGAAGTGTTCGAACATCACCTGGGTGATTCTGGCTCTATCCTCCTTCGGATTCAGGGGGGACTCGGTCATCAACACAGGCCTCTCGAAGGCTCGTATGGCCAACCCTTTGTCGTAAATGTGCTTCCAGATCTGCTCCATATCGTCCCATGACGCAATGACGCCGTTCTCGATGGGATATCGCAACGTCAGCGCTTCTCGTCGATCTTGGGCATCGTTCCCGACGTAGCATTCTCTCTTCCGGGCTCCGGAGAGCGTTAGTTTGCTTTTGGGGCAGCCGATGACGGAGGCGATGACGTGCCGCGGGCCGACTTCTCCCGAGACCCCGGCCTTGCACAGCCCCGAGCCGTTGTCGATGATGACCGCCGGCACGCTGAAAACCCGGCTCTTGAAACCTTCCCGTTGGTGCACCATTTCAAACCACCACCGAACCCAAATTATAGTCGTGGAAATTCAAGCGCATGTCTTCCGACGTCTGACAAGGTCATGCGCAGGTGGAAACCCTTTCATGCTCAACCCAGTCCGGCAGCACCAATGGCACCAGCCTCTCCCCTGAGGCAGCCAGGCACTCAGGCCTGCACGTCACAATGGACAATTGTTTTGTGCGATCTCTAGGAAACCAGGAGGCTTTGGTGAAAGTTCAAGGTGCAAAGCTGTCTTGGGGAGGCAAGTGAGAACACTGTTCAGGACCGGATTAACGCTTTTTTGGACCCTAGGCCACACTTTGGAATTACGCCCCCCCCACACACACACATACACACTCACACACCACTCAGACCCACACTTGGCTGGCTTTCGCTGTGGTGCCTCCGGAGCAGAAGAGAAAGGCGAGTAGGCACCACCCTGCCACCTCCAAGGTCCCCATTCCCACCGGCTGGAAAGCTCCGCTGTGCTCTGAAGGTCTCCTCGGGTGTCGGGAGGCTTGGGGAGAGCGCAGCAGGTGCAAACTTGCTCCAAAGGCACGCACGAGAGAGAGAGACAGCGAGAGAGATAGCGCACCAGAGAGCGAGAGAGAGAGAGTGCGCATGAGAGAGAGAGACAGCGAGAGAGAGAGAGCATGCATGAGAGAGAGAGTGCGCGAAAGAGAGAGAGAGACAGCGAGAGAGAGAGCAAGAGAGATAGCGCACAAGAGAGAGAGAGAGAGAGTGCGCATGAGAGAGACAGCGAGAGAGAGAGAGCATGCATGAGAGAGAGAGTGCGCGAAAGAGAGAGACAGCGAGAGAGAGCAAGAGAGATAGCGCATGAGAGAGCGAGAGAGAGAGTGCGCATGAGAGAGAGACAGCGAGAGAGAGAGAGAGAGAGAGAGAGAGAGAGAAAGAGTGTGAGAGAGAGAGCACGAGCGAGAGAGTGAGAGAGCGAGGAAGAGAGTGCGAGAGAGAGCATGCGAGAGAGAAAGAGAAAGAGAGAGAAAGAGAGCGTGCGTGAGAGAGAGAGCGCATGAGAGAGAGAGAGAAAGAGAGCATGAGAGAGAGCGCAAGAGAGCGAGAGAGAGAGCAAGAGAAAGAGAGCGAGAGAGAGAGAGCAAGAGAGAACACACGAGAGCGCGAGAAAGAGCGCGAGAGAAAGCATGCGCGAGAGAGCGCACGAGAGAGAGCGTGCGTGCGAGGGAGAGAAAGAGAGAGCGTGCGAGAGAGCGTGTGCAAGAGAGAAAGCCCGTGCGAGATAGCGTGTGCGAGAGAGAGAGCGAGAGGAAGTGCGAAAGTGCGAGAGAGAGAGAGAGAACGAGAGAGAGAGAGAGAGAGAGATGGAGCAGAGACTTTGCCGGGAGAAGGAGCCAGGAGGGGCATGAGAAAGAAAGGGGGAAAGAGGGGCACGGACCAGGTATTTTTTTGGTCCATGATCTGCCCCCCTCCCCGGCTTCCACCCCTAGGCCATGGCCTTGTTGGCCTTATGGGTAATCTGGGCATGAGGCTGTTACTTCATTGGGAGCTGTGTTCCGTCGTTACATCTCATTGTCCACAGACACCTCCCTGATCTAATGGCTGGCATGTTTTCATCTTCCCACCAAAGCGGTTCCTATTTATCTACTTACATTGCTGCTTTCGAACTGCTAGGTAAGCAGAAGCTAGGGCTGATGGCGGGAGCTCACCCCGACCTGCTGCTTGAACTGCCGACCTTCCGGTTGACAAGATCTTCTGTAGCTGCCGGTTTAACCTGCTATGTATGTCGATTTATACCAGGGGCGGGGAACCTACGGCTCGGGAGCCAGATGTGGCTCTTTTCATGATTGCATCTGGCTCTCCAGAGCAGCCCGGGCCTCGGTTTCCCAGCATGCAGCATGGAGGAGTGACACATTCTCCCTCTTCCGTCATTCCTTCAGCATGGAGGAGTGACATTCTCCCCCCTTCCTTCCTTCCTTCCTTCCTTCCTTCCTTCCTTCCTTCCTTCCTCTCTCCCCTTCACCCTTTCCTTCTCCTTCTCTCCTTCCATTTCCCTCCCTCTCTCCCCTCTTTCCTCCATTCTCCCTCTTCCTTCCTTCCTTCGTCTTCCTTCCCCTTCCTTCCTTTCTGTCTCCCCCTTCACTCTTTCCTTCTCCTTCTCTCCCTCCTTTCCCCTCCCTTTCTCCCCTTCTTTCCTCAATTCTCACTCTTCCTTCCTCTTCCTTCCTCTCTTTCTCCACCCTTTCCTTCACCTTCTCTCCTTCCTTTTCCCTCCCTCTCTGCCCTTCCTTCTTTCTTCCATTCTTCCCCTTCCTTCCTTCCTTCCTCTTGTTTCCTTTCTTTCTCCCCTTCACCCTTTCCTTCTCTCCTTCCTTTCCCCTCCCTTTCTCCCCTTCCTTCTATCCGTCATTCTCCCTCTCACTTCCTTCCTTTTCTTTCCTTTCTTTCTCCCCTTCACCCTTTCATTCTCCTTCTTTCCTTCCTTTTCCCTCCCTCTCTCCCCTTCCTTCTTTCCTTCATTCTCTTCCTTCCTTCCTTCCTTCCTTCCTTCCTTCCTTCCTTCCTTCCCAGGTGACCCAGTCCAAAGCACCCAAGGCAGGATATCTATGTTGTGTTCCTCGAAACAGGGCCAGGTTTCACACTGAGTGTATAAATACATCTAAAAACATATTAACTATACGTATTACTGTGTTAGAGTCTCATTTTGTGCCATTTTGGTTGGTGGTGTGCCCCAGGATTTTGGAAATGTAAAAAGTGTACCGCGGCTCAAAAAAGGGGCCAGTGCCAAGTTTTGTGCCATTTTGGTTGGTTGTGTAAATGTAAAAAATGTGCCGCGGCTCAAAAAAGGTTGGGAAACACTGCCCCAAATAACCCCGGGGGCAGACCGAAAACCAAGAGTCCACCCTTCAACTTGTCATCTGCATGCCTTGAGATGATGCCCATTATCTAATTTTGGTTGCCTTGGACACCTGTAACGGCCTTTCAGTACAGGCCACATGACTTTCTCCCCATGCCCATGCTTGCGTTGGCCATGGTTCTGTTGTGTATGACATCACCGCTCTAGAACCACTCTAGAACCTTTGTTCCCGGGCATTCAGGTCTGTGGCCAATCCCATCGATATACTGGCAAGCGTCAGAAGGAGAAGCAGGCGGTCAAAAGCATGTCCGACCCCAAAGCTTTTGACCTCCCCGCCATCATTTTCGACAATGGGTCTGGACTCTGCAAGGCCGGGGTCGCTGGCGACAACGCCCCGCGGTCCGTCATCACTTCTATCGTGGGCCGCTCCAAAGCCAAAGCCACCATGTTGGGAGCGGGCCAGAAGGAGTTCTACATCGGAGAAGCCGCCCAGTCCAAGAGGGGGGTCTTGTCGTTGAACTATCCCATCAACCACGGCATCGTGACCTCCTGGGACGACATGGAGCGCATCTGGAGACACGTCTACGAGTGCGAGTTGAGGGTCTCCTCCGGCGACCGGCCGGTGCTGCTCACGGAGGCCCCTCTGAACCCTCTGCAGAACCGGGAGAAGATGACGGAGATCATGTTCGAGCACTTCAACGTCCCGGCGTTGTATGTGGCCGTCCAGGCCACGCTGGCGCTCTACGCTTCGGCCCGCACCACTGGCATCGTCTTGGACAGCGGCGACGGCGTCACGCACACCGTCCCGATCTACGACGGCTACTGCTTGCCTCATGCCGTGGCCAGGTTGGACATCGCCGGGCGGGACGTCACCGAATATTTCATGAAGCTCCTTCTGGAAAGCGGCTACTCGTTCGTCAGCACGGCGGAGAGAGAGATCGTCAGGGACGTCAAGGAGAAGCTCTGCTACGTGGCTCTGGATCCGTCCCAAGAGATCAAAGCCAAGCCGGAATACCTTCTGCGGGACTACAAGCTGCCCGACGGAAACGTCATCCGGATCGGCAACCAGCTGTTCCGAGCCCCGGAAGCCCTTTTCGCTCCCGCCGACATCGGCATCGACGCCCCCGGCATACACCGCATGATCTTCAACAGCATCATGAAGTGCGACATCGACGTGCGGAGAGACCTTTACGACAATATCCTCCTTTCGGGCGGGTCCACCTTGTTCTGCGGGTTGGACGAGCGCATCTTGCAGGAGATGCAGCTCCAAGTGCCCATTGGGATCGCGGTCAGGATCATCGCCCCGCCGGAGAGGAAGTACTGCACCTGGATCGGGGCCTCGATCCTGGCTTGCTTGAAGGCCTTCCGGTTCATGTGGGTCACGCTCAGCGACTATAAAGATTTCGGCCCCGGAGTGGTCCACCGGAAATGTTTCTAAGAGTCCGTATTTTAAACTGTAGGGGGAATGCTACAGAATCTATATGTGTATGTATTGATGTATGTATATATGGACGATTTCATAGTTGTTGTTTTTTTTTTGAAGTTACTGCTGATCAGAATTTACAAGAAAATAAATAATTTGAATTATGGCGACTTTTTTCTGATTCTTATAGACCAGTGTTTCCCAAGCTTTTTTGAGCAGCGGCACACTTTTTACATTTACCAAATCCTGGGGCACACAAAATGACACTCTAACACAGTCATACATATACTTAATATGTTTATAAATGTATTTATACACTCTGTATACAAAATGACACTCTAACACAGCCATACATATAGTTAATATGTTTATAAATGTATTTATACACTCTGTATACAAAATGACACTCTAACACAGCCATACATATAGTTAATATGTTTATAAATGTATTTATACACTCTGTATACAAAATGACATTCTAACACAGCAATACATATAGTTAATATGTTTATAAATGTATTTATACACTCTGTATAAAAATGACACTCTAACACAGTTTTTATAAATGTATTTATACAATGCATATAGTTAATATGTTTATAAATGTATTTATACACTCTGTATACAAAATGACACTCTAACACAGTCATACATATAGTTAATATGTTTATAAATGTATTTATATACTGTATACAAAATGACACTCTTAACACAGTCATACATATAGTTAATATGTTTATAAATGTATTTATACACTCTGTATACAAAATGACACTCTAACACAGCAATACATATAGTTAATATGTTTATAAATGTATTTATACACTCTGTATACAAAATGACACTCTAACACAGCAATGCATATAGTTAATATGTTTATAAATGTATTTATACACTCTGTATACAAAATGACACTCTAACACAGCAATACATATAGTTAATATGTTTATAAATGTATTTATACACTCTGTATACAAAATGACACTCTAACACAGCAATACATATAGTTAATATGTTTATAAATGTATTTATACACTCTGTATACAAAATGACACTCTAACACAGTCATACATATAGTTAATATGTTTATAAATGTATTTATACACTCTGTATACAAAATGACACTCTAACACAGTCATACATATAGTTAATATGTTTTTAAATGTATTTATACTCTCTGTATACAAAATGACACTAACACAGCAATACATATAGGTAATATGTTTTTAAATGTATTTATACACTCCGTATTCAAAATGACACTCTAACACAGTCATACATATAGTTAATATGTTTATAAATGTATTTATACACTCTGTATACAAAATGACACTCTAACACAGTCATACATATAGTTAATATGTTTATAAATGTATTTATACACTCAGTGTGAAACCTGGGCCTGTTTCGATGAACACAACATAGATAATATCCTGGCAGGAATGGCAGAAAGACACACACGAAGGTCTTGCTCAACAGCTGTCAGTCTCTACTGACCCAAGGAGGGACCATCAATCAAAAATTGGTTTTGTCATTTGGGAGTTGTAGTTGCTGGGAGTTATAGTTCACCCGCAATCAAAGAGCATTCTGAACTCCACCAATGATGGAATGGAATCAAGCTTCCCACACAGAACTCCCATAACCAAGAGAAAATACTATAAGAGTTTGGTGGGTATTGACCTTGGGTTTTGGAGTTGTAGTTCACCTATATCCAGAGAGCACTCAAACAATGTTGGATCAGGACCAAACTTGGCGTGAATACTCAGTATGCCCAAATGTGAACACAGATGGAGTTTGGGGAAAATAGACCTTGACATTTGGGAGTGACAGTTTCTGGGATTTATCGTTAACACACCATCAAAGAGCATCCTGAACTCTTGCAAAAATGGAATTGAACCAAACTTGGCATATTGAACTCTCATTACCAACAGAAAGTACTGAAAGGGCTTGCTTGGGAATTGACCTTGAGTTTGGAAGTTGTAGTTCACCTACACCCAGAGAGCACTGTGGACTCAAACAATGTTATGCAACATTTGTTTGTTTTCTATCCAGAATCGCAATGTTGAAAGGAGGCGCACCACCGTAAGGTCTCTAAAACAGGCACGGGAAAACTTTGGCCCTCTGGGTGCTTTGGACTCCAACTCCCACCATTCCTCACAGCCTGAGGCCCATCTTGGCAACTATTCTAAGAGAAGGAAAACTCTAAATTCAAACCCGGGCAGATGGTGCTCGCCTAACCCTGTAAGGTCACCCATCTAAGAGTGCTTCCCAGAGTGGGCGGTACCACCCCTAGGTGGGCGGTGGGGCGATCCAAGGGGGCGCTGGGAGGCTCAGGAGAATTTGGGGGGCGCTGAACAGGGGTAAAGGGGCGGTGGCGTGAGCCAGACTTGCTTGCCACTTGCAGGGTCGTGCGCTTGCGAGGATGTCCCCGTTGGAAGAAAGAGGCCGATACACAGGACTGCGCTGTGGGCGGGGTTGACAAGAGGACGGAGGTTCGTGCTGCAGTTTCCATGGCAACGCCTGCCCGGGGATTCCAACTCACAGAGACACAGTCCCAAGCGCGCAATCCCCAGGCAGGGGTTGCCGTGAAAACCGCAGCGTGCGCCTCCTTCCGCAGGGCATTACGGGAACAAGGAAGCCCGGCCTCGCACTGCTCTGTGAAAGGAACGCCACTCGGGGGAGCGGGGCTCTTGTCGCCACTCGGGAGGAGTGGCGCGTGGAGCCTCCGCAGCCAGTGAGTGAGGAAGGAAAGCCACTCGGGAGGAGGGGGGTGTGAAAGGAACGCCACTCGGGAGGAGGGGCGGAGGCCCCAGAGGAGTGGCGTGAGGAAGGAACGCTCCCTCGTGTCAAAGGAACGCCACTCGGGAGGAGGGCCGTGCGGAAGGAACGCCACTCGGGAGGAGTGGCGCATGGAAGGAACGCCGCTCGAGAGGAGTGGCGTGAGGAAGGAAAGCCCTCCCTCGTTCGCTGCAAGGAGGGGCGCGCAGAAGGAACGTCGCTTGGGAGGAGCGGTGCGCGGAAGGAACGCCACTCGGGAGGAGGGGCGCACAGAAGGAAGGGAAGGAAGGAACGCCACTCGGGAGGAGCGGCGCGTGGAAGGAACGCCGCTCGAGAGGAGTGGCGTGAGGAAGGAAAGCCGCTCGGGAGGAGGGGTGTGTGAAAGGAACGCCACTCGGGAGGAGGGGCGCGCAGAAGGAACGTCGCTTGGGAGGAGCGGCGCGCGGAAGGAACGCCGCTCGGGAGGAGGGGCGTGTGGAAGGAACGCCACTCGGGAGGAGCGGCGCGCGGAAGGAACGCCACTCAGGAGGAGTGGCGCATGGAAGGAACGCCGCTCGAGAGGAGCGTCGCAAGGAAGGAACGCCGCTCGAGAGGAGTGGCGTGAGGAAGGAACGCTGCTCGGGAGGAGGGGCATACGAAAGGAACGCCACTCGGGAGGAGGGGCGCGCAGAAGGAACATTGCTTGGGAGGAGCGGCGCATGGAAGGAACGCCACTCGGGAGGAGCAGCGCGCGGAAGGACCGCCTCTCAGGAGGAGCGGCGCAAAGTGCTCGGGAGGAGGAACACCACCTTCAGGAGGAGCGGCGTGAGGAAGGAACGCCACTCGGGAGGAGTGGCGCGCGGAAGGAACGCCGCTCGGGAGGAGTGGCGCATGGAAGAAACGCCGCTCGGGAAGAGGGGCATGCGAAAGGAACATCACTCGGGAGGAGGGCGCGCAGAAGGAACGCTGCTCGGGAGGAGCAGTGCGCGGAAGGAACGCTGCTCGGGAGGATTGGGGCACGGAAGGAACACCGCTTGAGAGGAGCGGTGTGAGGAAGGTACGCCACTCGGGAGAAGCGGCGCGCGGAAGGAACGCCGCTTGGGAAGAGGGGCATGCGAAAGGAACATCACTCGGGAGGAGGGGCGCGCAGAAGGAACGCTGCTCGGGAGGATTGGGGCACGGAAGGAACACCGCTTGAGAGGAGCGGTGTGAGGAAGGTACGCCACTCGGGAGGAGCGGCGCATGGATGGTGCTCGCGTGTGGAAAGTGTGCCGCGCTGAAGGTGGATCTTTTTGACTTGGTTGTTGTAAAAGCAGCTCACATGCTTCAAAAGTGTGGGCACCCTTGCTCTATACATACTGCAGACAGGAGTAGGGTCCCATCGACATTGCCATATAATTCAGTCTGAATCTGCATTATATGGTCAGTGCAGACGGGGGGGGGCCCCAAGTCAATTGCATTCATTTTGCGCCTCAATGGACACCCCTTGAAAAATGATGGAAGAGACCCTTTATGGTGATGGTAAGCCACCACAACAAGGCTTCACCTCCGAGTGTGCTTTGGAAAGCGATCAAGTGCGACTGCGAAATGTAAACCAGAGCAAGGAAATCTATAGATTGGTTTTAATAAGTCACCTGTGAGCATGCGGTTCATGGCGGCGATCTGTGGCCGTTGTGCTTTAATTGCTGCTCTCAATAGCCTGAGGTTACGAGAGGCTTCAAAGCAAAGGTAGCCTCCATTAAATTTAACGACTCTCCCTTTGAGCCAAGGTGCCCCCCCCCCATTAAGAGGGGCCGAGACACAGAAGCAGGTCGCGGCCCAAAGACCCCAGATAAGGAGGCACCTCGAAACATGAGCTGATGTTCGTGCCAAACTCCACTCTTTGGAGGAGAAGGGAGAGCTTAAACCTATTATTATTATTATTATTATTATTATTATAAACACAAGATTAGTACACAGCATCTCCGAGATGGCTGTTGTCTTGGATCACACGTCGGACACTTCCCAAGTGTCTAGGACTGTGTGGTGTATTGACGAATAATGCGTGCAGACCCCAATATTTATTTATTTATTTACTTTATTTATATTCAGAGGCAAACTCTGGCCACCAGGGGGAGCTGGCTCACTCCCCATACACACATAGAGATGAACAGAGGCAAACTCTGGCCACCAGGGGGAGCTGGCGCACTCCCCATACAAACATATAGACGAACAGAGGCCAACTCTGGCCACCAGGGGGAACTGACGCACTCCTTATACACACATATAGACGAACAGAGGCAAACTCTGGCCACCAGGGGGAACTGACGCACTCCTTATACACACATATAGACGAACAGAGGCAAACTCTGGCCACCAGGGGGAGCTGATGCACTCCCCATACACACATATAGAAGAACAGAGGCAAACTCTGGCCACCAGGGGGAGCTGGCGCACTCCCCATACACACATATAGAAGAACAGAGGCAAACTCTGGCCACCAGGGGGAGCTGATGCACTCCCCATACACACATATAGACGAACAGAGGCAAACTCTGGCCACCAGGGGGAGCTGACACACTCCTCATACACACATATAGACGAACAGAGGCAAACTCTGGCCACCAGGGGAAGCTGATACACTCCTCATACACACATATAGACGAACAGAGGCAAACTCTGGCCACCAGGGGGAACTGACGCACTCCTCATACACACATATAGACGAACAGAGGCAAACTCTGGCCACCAGGGGAACTGACGCACTCCTCATACACATATATAGATGAACAGAGGCAAACTCTGGCCACCAGGGGAGCTGATGAACAGAGGCACTCCCCATACACACATATAGACGAACAGAGGCAAACTCTGGCCACCAGGGGAAGCTGACACACCCCTCATACACATATATAGATGAACAGAGGCAAACTCTGGCCACCAGGGGGAGCTGGCACACTCCCCATACACACATATAGACGAACAGAGGCAAACTCTGGCCACCAGGGGCAGCTGTCACACTCCTCATACACAGATATAGAGGAACAGTGGCAAACTCTGGCCACCAGGGGAGCTGATGCACTCCCCCATACACACATATAGCAACTCCCCATGACGCACTCCTTATACACACATGTAGACGAACAGAGGCAAACTCTGGCCACCAGGGGGAACTGACGCACTCCTTATACACACATATAGACGAACAGAGGCAAACTCTGGCCACCAGGGGGAGCTGATGCACTCCTCATACACACATATAGACACAGAGGCATATAGACTCCTCATACACACATATAGAACAGAGGCAAACTCTGGCCACCAGGGGGAGCTGGCACACTCCTTATACACACATATAGACGAATAGAGGCAAACTCTGGCCAACAGGGGGAGCTGACGCACTCCTCATACACACACATAGACAAAAAGAGGCAAACTCTGGCCACCAGGGAGCTGATGCACTCCTCATACACACATATAGAAGAACAGAGGCAAACTCTGGCCACCAGGGGGAGCTGGCACACTCCTCATACACACATATAGACGAACAGAGGCAAACTCTGGCCAACAGGGGGAGCTGGCGCACTCCTCATATACACATATAGACGAACAGAGGCAAACTCTGGCCAACAGGGGGAGCTGACGCACTCCTCATACACACACATAGACAAATAGAGGCAAACTCTGGCCAACAGGGGGAGCTGGCGCACTCCTCATACACACATATAGAAGAACAGAGGCAAACTCTGGCCACCAGGGGGAGCTGGCACACTCCTCATACACATATATAGATGAACAGAGGCAAACTCTGGCCACCAGGGGGAGCTGATGCACTCCCCATACACACATATAGACGAACAGAGGCAAACTCTGGCCACCAGGGGGAGCTGATGCACTCCTCATACACACATATAGATGAACAGACGCAAACTCTGGCCACCAGGGGGAGCTGGCGCACTCCCCATACACACATATAGACGAACAGAGGCCAACTCTGGCCACCAGGGGGAACTGACGCACTCCTTATACACACATATAGACGAACAGAGGCAAACTCTGGCCACCAGGGGGAGCTGGCGCACTCCTCATACACACATATAGACGAACAGAGGCAAACTCTGGCCACCAGGGGGAGCTGGCGCACTCCCCATACACACATATAGACGAACAGAGGCAAACTCTGGCCACCAGGGGAAGCTGACACACTCCTCATACACATATATAGATGAACAGAGGCAAACTCTGGCCACCAGGGGGAGCTGATGCACTCCCCATACACACATATAGACGAACAGAGGCCAACTCTGGCCACCAGGGGGAACTGACGCACTCCTTATACACACATATAGACGAACAGAGGCCAACTCTGGCCACCAGGGGGAACTGACGCACTCCTTATACACACATATAGACGAACAGAGGCAAACTCTGGCCACCAGGGGGAGCTGATGCACTCCTCATACACACATATAGACGAACAGAGGCAAACTCTGGCCACCAGGGGGAGCTGATGCACTCCTCATACACACATATAGAAGAACAGAGGCAAACTCTGGCCACCAGGGGGAGCTGGCACACTCCTTATACACACATATAGACGAATAGAGGCAAACTCTGGCCAACAGGGGGAGCTGACGCACTCCTCATACACACACATAGACAAATAGAGGCAAACTCTGGCCAACAGGGGGAGCTGGCGCACTCCTCATACACACATATAGAAGAACAGAGGCAAACTCTGGCCACCAGGGGGAGCTGGCACACTCCTCATACACACATATAGACGAACAGAGGCAAACTCTGGCCACCAGGGGGAGCTGGCGCACTCCTCATATACACATATAGACGAACAGACGCAAACTCTGGCCAACAGGTTGAGCTGACGCACTCCTCATACACACACATAGACAAATAGAGGCAAACTCTGGCCAACAGGGGAGCTGGCGCACTCCTCATACACACATATAGAAGAACAGAGGCAAACTCTGGCCACCAGGGGGAGCTGGCACACTCCTCATACACACATATAGACGAACAGAGGCAAACTCTGGCCACAAGGGGGAGCTGGCACACTCCTCATACACACATATAGACGAACAGAGGCAAACTCTGGCCACCAGGGGGAGCTGGAGCACTCCTCATCTCTCAGCGTTCCCAGCGTCCCTTGTTGTTCCTTCCGCATTCCTCGGCGTTCCTGGAGTTCTTTAATGGCCTCTTAATTCAGTCAAAATTTGCCTCCCCACTTAATGCAACTGTCTTTCTCCTACTGCAAATGCAACTGTCTTTCAGGCTACACGTCGACACAGGCTCGAGCACCCACCTCGACCCGGGCAGGCCTCGAACCCATGACCTACTGGTCAGAGAGATCTTCTGCAGCTGACACTTAGTCAGCTGCGCCACATTCCCGGTGCAATAGATTGGTCATTGCTCAAAATATCTATTGAGCTGGTGGGGCGAGCAGGGCACTCGAAGTGGCCAGTTTCTGGTCAAAGGATATTTAGTACTAGCTGTACCCGGCAGGCGTTGCTGTGCCCTATTTAGGAGATGCGAGAAAGTCTGAGTATGTAAGGGTTGGAATTGTTGTTAGTTATGGTGTTGTTGGGGCCATGGCTGTGTCGTTGTGGGTTGTTCTGGTGGGTGGGATGTTGGAGTCCTGTGGAGTTGTTGGTGTGTGGTTGCTGGCGTTCTGCAGAGCTTGTGGATATGCAATGTTTTTGTCTTTCCGTCTGCTGTGTTGATGTAGAGGTTGATGCGTGTGTGGGTGGGGTACTTTGGAAGTGAGTGGAGGTACTTGAAATCCCATCATCCATGGTGTGTCCTCCTCTGAACTGCAGTCGGATGGAGTGTGGGTCATGGGGGGCATTGTGTGCCAAGTTTGGTCTTTATCGGTCTTGGTTCTGGGCCACAGTGGTCTGTGGGGAATGATGGGTTGTGAAGTAGTACAAATCCCATTATCCATGGAGGTACTCCAAGTCCCATAATCCATGGTCCACCCTCCTCCAAACTGTAGTAGAATGTAGCGTGGGTCATAGGGGCTCTGTGTGCCAAGGTAGGTTACTGTAGATTCAGGCCATACACAATGTCCCATGAGCTGAGGCCTAGACAGGAACAGCAAGTTAATGAAGCCTTACTGTCAATTCAGGCCATACACAATGTCCAATGAGCTGAGGCAGAGTCGGAGAATCAAGTTAATGAAGCCTACTGTCAATTCAGAACGGCATTCCTTTAAGTGAGGCCTAGTCAGGGAAATTAAGTTAATGAAGCCTTACTGTCAATTCAGAACGTAAACAGCATTCCATTAAGTGAGGCTTAGTCAGGGAAATTAAGTTAATGAAGCCTTACTGTCAATTTTGGGTGTGGTCTGTGATTTGTAGGGGTGTAAATTTTCTGTGGGAAGTGAATGGGGTGTTTGTGTTTGTGCCTCAGCCCTTTGCCTTATCCTCCTCTGACAGTTTATTATGGGTCGGAATGTTCATGTTGGCTGGCCAGTACAGGAGTTATGCAAATCCGCCCTTATTGGCAGCCAATCATGTTGTCAGAATGTAGAGGCTGGGAGAGTCGTTGGCAGCCCCGGAGGATGCTGGGAAATGTAATTTTTTTAACTCGTTGTTTTGGGGGCCTTTTAGGTTGGGGGGGGGAGTTTCTTTGCTACAAACCTACCTTGCTTGAGGCCTATTTCTGTTGGCAAGTTTGGTGTTTCTGCCTTGGAAGGTTTCTCTGTTTGGGACGGTCGTTCCATGACGGGAACCCCTTTATATAATAGATAATGC
Organism: Anolis apletophallus; assembly: GCA_030556195.1. Lineage (NCBI taxonomy): Eukaryota > Metazoa > Chordata > Lepidosauria > Squamata > Anolidae > Anolis > Anolis apletophallus. The sequence continues at coordinate 24,061,113 of JARBWK010000017.1, read as the reverse complement.
CAAGTGTCTTTGTTGTTGATGATGATGTTGTTTTCACTTTGTTTGTGGGTTGTTATGCATTGTTACTGTCTCCTCAATTTGCTTCTGCCAAGATAAGTAAATCGATCGATTGCTGAGATATATGGCGAGAAAGAGAAGAAAGTTGTAACTATTTCCCCAAAGTAGGAAATAATTGAGTGCCTTTTTTGAGATGGTTTGGAATTGAACGTGAACCCCGTTGGGGACCCCAAACCTTCCTGGTTGTTCATCATTTCAGATGAGACGATTAAGGCCGGCTTCTCTCCAGAGAAAGCAGATAGAGGTATTGAGCTTTAAGAGGTAGGACGCCCACGTCGGGGGGTCCCAAAGAGACCCCCAAGTTGCCATATCAGTAATTACAATTTCCAATTAGAAGGACGACACTCTATGCGTTCCCCCTGCGACTCTTCCCCCTTCAATGGATTTGTACCGCTGATAAAGTAAGTTGTTTCTCTTCTCCCTTTGCCACGGTCTTGCGCCTTCAGACGAATTGTCGTAAATGGTTCCTTCTTGCATCTATTCTTTTCTTGATTCCTTCTTCCCAGGATTTAGATCTAATAATATTAATGATATAATATAATATTAATATCAATAAAATGTGTATAATAATAATATTAATAATAATAATAACAAAGCTTTCCGCAAGATGGGTGCCGTGTTTGCTCACAATCGACCACAAACGCAGTCGTGTGACAATTTCGCAGGAGTGTTTGGCGTTGTTCAACTGCAATATGGAAGAGTTTTTGCGCCATTTCGTATCCGTGGACGGAACGTGGATCCACCACAACACACCGGAGACCAAACAGCAGTCACAACAGTGGGTTTCTCGGGGTGAATTGGCGCCAAAGAAGGCCAAGGTGGGTTTGTCAGCCAATAAAGTCATGGCGACCGTTTTTTGGGATGCACGCGGAATAATCCACATTGACAACCTTCAAAATTGATCAATCTATTGATCCACCGCCTGGCCGTGGCTGGAGTGAGGGGGACTGTCCTTAAATGGCTGACCTCCGTCCTCCAGCAGCGGTCTCAGCGTGTGAGGAGGGCGAGGTGGTCTCCGAGGGCTCCCACTACTCTGTGGGGTCCCCAGGGGCCATCCTCTCCCCTCTGTTATTTAACATCTACATGCATCCGCTTGCACAGCTGGTGCGGAGTTATGGGCTGGAGTGTCACCAGTACGCTGACGACACCCAGCTCATTCTGAGGCCAGGTTCTGTCCCCGATAATTTCCAACACTGCCTCGAAGCCGTTACTGGATGGCTGCGAGCCAGTAGGTTGAGGGTGAATCCGGCGAAGACGGAGATCTTGTGGCTGGGTCGCCCGGGTGATGTTAATGTCCAGCTTCCGAGCCTGGACGGTGCGGTGTTATGCCCATCGCCTTCCGTCAAGCGCCTGGGGGTCCATTTGGACTCCCAGCTGACCCGGGAGGCCCAGGTCTCTGCGGTCAGCAAGATCGCTTTTTTCACCTGCGACAGGCAAGGAGGCTGGCCCCTATCTCTCCCGGAACGATCTGGCCACGGTGATCCAAGCCACAGTCACCTCAAGGCTGGATTACTGCAACGCGCTCTACATTGGCCTTCCTCTGTCGGTGACCCGGAAGCTCAGGCTAGTGCAGAACACTGCCGCCCGGCTCCTGTCTGGCACGCCAGCTGGCGCCCACATAACGCCTGTTTTGCAGGATCTGCACTGGCTGCCAATTGAGCACCGGATCACCTTCAAAGTGTTGGTCCTCACCTTTAAGGCCTTACACGGCCTGGGGCCAGCGTATTTGAGGGACCGTCTCACCCCATATTGCCCTCCGAGATCACTTCGGTCTGAGGACTCCAATCTCCTGGAGATACCTTCAGCTAAACTCGCAAGGCTGACTGCTACCCGCCGGAGGGCGTTCTCTGTCATAGCACCTACGCTGTGGAACGCCCTCCCGGCCGGAACCCGGGTTATGAAGGACTTGCTCCCGTTTAGACGGGCCTGTAAAACATACCTGTTTAAGCAGGCCTTGGGTGAGTAAGTCCTGCCCATGCCCCGCCATCTATGCGTTCTTCTGAGGATGATGTGCTGTTCATTGTGTTAACTGTGTTATTAATTACTGTACTGCTGTTGTTTTTAATTGTTTTTAACTGCTTATTGCCTGTATTTTACTGTGCCCTTCGGCTCCTGTAAGCCGCCGCGAGCCTCAGGGAGTCGGCGGCATAGAAGCCCGAATAATAAAATAATAAATAAAAAAGGGTAAAACCATCAATGGTGAATATTATGCTAATTTATTGGGTCGATTTAATGAGGATTGGGGGAAATGACCGCATTTGGCCAAGAAAAAAGTTATTTTGCACCAGGACAATGCAAGGGTGCACACATGTGCAACAACCCATGAATTGGGATACGAATTGCTCCCTCATCCGCCCTATTCTCCGGATTTAGCCCCGAGTGACTATTTTTTTTGTTTCCAAACCTGAAGAAATGGCTCGGCGGAAAGAGATTCGACTCCAACGATGAAATCATCTCACAAACAAATACCTATTTCGATGACCTCGACAAATCTTATTTTTTTTTGGAAGGGATTAAAAAAAATTGGGGAAACGTCGGACGAAGTGTAGAGTGCTCAAAGGAGATGATGTGGAAAAAATAAAATGGTTTTTTTAATCCAAAAAACTGTGTTTTAGTGAAAAAGTCACGGACTTATTGACCCGCCTTCATACCAATAGGCCAAAGCTCTGCCGGGGGCAGTAGTAGTACCTTTCGCTTCAGCGGAGAATCCCTCCAGCCTTCCTAAGCAAACTCTGCAGCTGCGTCACAGAGAAGTTCATTAACAGCCAGGGAGGTTACGAAAAGTTTAGTGATGAAAAAAAAACACACACCTCGTTTGGGAAATGCCACTCGTAAATCCAGCCGCAAGGAAGAGCCCCGACCCATCCGCCGGGCGGAAAGTGCGATGCCCTCCGAAAACGGATCCTCTTCCGCTCCGACCGTTTCGGACACCGCGAGTGAATGCCTGGCCTCTTTGGAAAGTGTTTACTTTTGCCTTTCTAAATATTTGAAAACCCATCTGCCAAAAAGGAAAGACCAAAATGTCCGGGCTCTCGCTTCCCGGCTTGGAGCTCGGCTCTCCCACGCAAATATGACATGGCAGAACCACAGTAGCCCGCTGGGAGGGATCGAGTTGGATCCCCCACTTCGGAAACGGGTCGGTAGCGATCCCCGATCCCCCAAAAGCCTGGGAATTGACCTGACTTTGCAGCCTGATCTTCGGCCCAAGGAGACATTATCTGGGAAACTGAAGTCGGAACCGGAGCGACCGGAGAGGTACTGGGTCCTCCGACCAGTAACTGCAACTACTGCTAAAATATTAAGGAAGCTGGGAAAGAGAGAGCCGCCGGACCAAACCCCCCCCCCTGAAGTGGGGGAAGCCGACCGTACCGGCTACTTGCGGGGCTCCTGGGCAGCCCCCCTTCAACGGGTTGAGCGCCGGGAAGATCGATCCACCCACTATTGAACATCTCCGAGCCGAATTCAGCCAGTGTTAAGAAATTTGGAGATATGTTGATGGAACTTGACATTCGACATCTCCGCTACACCTGTGCTGAGCCGAAGACCCCCGCAGACCCTCCTACCAGTCGGTGAGAGTCCCCAGAGATGGATTGGGACCCTCATGGAGAGCCTCACGGAAAGATGGACGGCGAAGGAGGAGAGGCTAGCGGCGGGGGGCTACGTGTCTCTTTGGAATCCCCAGAGGCTCAGTGGCTTGGGATTAGAGACGCCGGATGTCCCCGGGGCGCCGGAGGTGGACTTTGATTTTCCAATAGCGCTTCGAACGCTGGAGAATCGCCGAAGGCGTCGCTGTCTCTCCCTATCGGAAAGACAGGCTTTGGGAAGACAGCAGAAGATGGCGGCTGACCTTGGGGATGCCGAGGAGGAGGCCACCCTTGGGCCTTTCCCCCAACGAAACCCTAGAGGTCGCCGTCGCAGGCGCGGTCGACGAGCGGAGAGGAAACGAAGGCGGTGTCTGTCAGATTATTGCATTTTGAATAGCAATTCATGAGTCAGCACAAGATATATTTTCGCAGTTTGAGATGACCTGCAGTGTGACATGTTTGACACCAGATGGCGCTGTCTCAAGACTGCTAAATGGAACCTTGAGGAATGTCAGTTACAAAGTGACAGTTGGGATTTGTCAGTTGGGATTTAATATCTGTGAGGAAAGGATGTTTAGAAAGGTAGCTGTGATGGCTGTTGTTTTTCGATGTTTTGCCAGTTATTGTTAAATACAATTCAATACAAAGTTATATATTTACCTTGTGAATTGAATGAGAGTTTCATTATTCACTCGAACAGAGACTGGAGTTTTTGGGCCGATGGGGAATTAAACTTCTATATTTCTGTTGCCTATCCGCTGTGACATAAATACTCAACGCCGAAGAGTGTCTGCCTAGGACCTCGACTTCCGGCACCCTTCACCAAGGACTCCCGGGCTCCGGAAGCGGAACAGGAGCTCCCCCAGAGCATTCTGGGAGCCATTGCAAGGACATCGGAAACCAAGTCGAGGTTTCCCCTTGGATATGGACTTCAGCGAGGTGATGCCCGCCATCGACACTTTGGCACCAGGGTTTTCTGGGGCGTGAGCTCCGGGTGCTGGAGCCGAGCGGCAACACCCGGAGTGAAACTAGCGAGGTCATCGTCCTCCCAACCGGGAGTCTACCTTCCATCTACAGGTGGTGCGCCCCCCATTCCTGGAGCTCAGAGGAAACCATCTATAGCCAAGAGTCAGGGTTTGTCAACAGCAATGTATACAAAAAGAAGTCAGCACCAATATATCATTCAAAATATATATCTCTTAATCATAGGTAAACATATCGACATACATAAGTAGAAAATAGAACATGTCCAACACTATACCGTATCCAGGGCGCAGCCAGGAAAGACGCAATGTCCCATATAATTCGAACGATAGGTAATAGTAAGTCTGTGTCCCATCTAGTGATCTAGACCAGTGTTTCCCAACCTTTTTTGAGCCGCGGCACACTTTTTACATTTGAAAAATCCTGGGGCACACCACCAACCAAAATGGCACAAAATGACACTCTAACACAGTAATACATATAGTTAATACGTTTTCGAATGTATTTATACACTCAGTGTGAAACCTGGGCCTGTTTCGATGAACACAACATAGAAATCCTGGCAGGAATGGCAGAAAGATACAAATTTCCCACACAGAACTCCCATAACCAAGAGAAAATGCTGTAAGAGTTTGGTGGGCATTGACCTTGGGTTTTGGAGTTGTCGTTCACCTCCATCCAGAGAGCACTGTGGACTCAAACAATGTTGGATCAGGACCAAACTTGGCATGAATACTCAATATGCCCAAATGTGAACACAGATGGAGTTCAGGGGAAATAGACCTTGACATTTGGAAGTTGTAGTTGCTGGGATTTATAGTTCCCCTACAATCAAAGAGCATTCTGAACCCCACCAATGATAGAACTGGGCCAAACTTCCCACACTGAACCCCCAGGAGGCAAGAGGAGGTCTCTACTTGGGGAAAGGAGGCAGGCCTTCCCAATGCATGGAAACAGAGAGACCAAGTAGACAACGGGTGGGGGTGGTTGTAATTTTGTGCTTTTATCGGTTTCTTACGGTTTTTATACTTCAACACACTAGACTCCCCCCCCCTATCCTATACTGGAGATCAAGAAATGTTTAGAGCCACCAAATCCAGGCTCCGGGAAGAGAGAATCCAATGGAAGACAAGGCACCAATCCAGGCGGAAGGTAATCCAAAAGCATCGGGGCCACTGTATTTCCGTTTCGAGGTATTTTTCAAGGCTAGATGTCCATATTAAAGGTTCTTGTCCATAGTAGAAGCAGTTCCTAGCATGACCCCGTCTTGATCTGGCGGGGTGACCACAAAGGCCTTGAAAAAGACCTCGAAACGGAAATACAGCGGCTCCGATGCTTTTGGATCACCTTCCCGTTGGCTTGCCTTCCATTGGACCGGGGCTGTCCAACTGGCGGCCCCAGGGCCGTACACGGCCCCCCAGCCCCTTTCCTACGGCCCCCTCATCTTTTTAAATAAATAATAAAAATAGAAAAATAAATTAAATAAAATAAATTACCCACTTCCGGGTTCCGGAGAAAGTCTCGCGAGACTACACCAGCCACGCGGGATTTCGATCTCAACGCGAGATCACGCCTGCTTTGATATAGAAATCCCGCGTGGCTGGCATAGTCTTGCGAGACTCCTCCTGTTGCCGAAATCTCGGCTACTGAAGCCCCCATGGCCCACACAGGCGCGATTTGGATGCGATCTCTCCATCCTTCTTCGGCTCCTGGCTCGGTCGCTCGTCACCTCTTTCGTGGTCCGGCTACTCCTGGGTCCTGCGCGTTTGGGAAGGTAGGCTGAAGCAGGGGGCTCCCTTGGTTATTATTAATATATTTAATGGTATATTTTGGCCCCTTTATGTGTTCCATGCATCCATCCGTCTCCCTTTTTTATTAGGAATATATTTAATTGTATATTTTGCCCCTTATTCTTTTGTAATCATTCTGTTCCATTGTTTTATTTATTTATTTTATAATTAATAAT
>JARBWK010000017.1:23834885-24054422 GCA_030556195.1 Anolis apletophallus | reverse complement strand
CTGGCACTTAGAATTTTGGAGTGCCAAGGCTGGCCAATCAAAGGACTTTATGCAAATAGCTGGCACTTAGAATTTTGGAGTGGCGAGGCTGGCCAATCAAAGAACTTTATGCAAATAGCTGGCACTTAGAATTGTGGAGTGGCGAGGCTGGCCAATCAAAGGACTTTATGCAAATAGCTGGCACTTAGAATTTTGGAGTGCCAAGGCTGGCCAATCAAAGGACTTTATGCAAATAGCTGGCACTTAGATTTTTGAGTGCCAAGGCTGGCCAATCAAAGGACTTTATGCAAATAGCTGGCACTTAGAATTTTGAGTGCCAAGGCTGGCCAATCAAAGGACTTTATGCAAATAGCTGGCACTTAGAATTTTGGAGTGCCAAGGCTGGCTAATCAAAGGACTTTATGCAAATAGCTGGCACTTAGAATTTTGGAGTGCCAAGGCTGGCCAATCAAAGGACTTTATGCAAATAGCTGGCACTTAGAATTTTGGAGTGGCGAGGCTGGCCAATCAAAGGACTTTATGCAAATAGCTGGCACTTAGAATTTTGGAGTGGCGAGGCTGGCCAATCAAAGAACTTTATGCAAATAGCTGGCACTTAGAATTTTGGAGTGGCGAGGCTGGCCAATCAAAGGATTTTATGCAAATAGCTGGCACTTAGAATTTTGGAGTGGCGAGGCTGGCCAATCAAAGAACTTTATGCAAATAGCTGGCACTTAGAATTTTGGAGTGGCGAGGCTGGCCAATCAAAGAACTTTATGCAAATAGCTGGCACTTAGAATTTTGGAGTGCCAAGGCTGGCCAATCAAAGGACTTTATGCAAATAGCTGGCACTTAGAATTTTGGAGTGGCGAGGCTGGCCAATCAAAGAACTTTATGCAAATAGCTGGCACTTAGAATTTTGGAGTGGCGAGGCTGGCCAATCAAAGGACTTTATGCAAATAGCTGGCACTTAGAATTTTGGAGTGCCAAGGCTGGCCAATCAAAGGACTTTATGCAAATAGCTGGCACTTAGAATTTTGGAGTGCCAAGGCTGGCCAATCAAAGGACTTTATGCAAATAGCTGGCACTTAGAATTTTGGAGTGCCAAGGCTGGCCAATCAAAGGACTTTATGCAAATAGCTGGCACTTAGAATTTTGGAGTGCCAAGGCTGGCCAATCAAAGGACTTTATAAATAGCTGCCACATATCGCAGTGGCCTGTGAAAGTGGCTGCCACATATCCGCCCTTCCGCCCTCCCGCCCTCCGCACACATACATACAAACATTCCGCTTTATAAAGGTATAGAGATTTAATGGTATACTTTGGCCCCTTTATGAGTTCCATGCATCCATCCATCTCCTTTTTTATTAGTAATATATTTAATTGTATATTTTGCCCCTTATTCTTTTATAATCATTCTGTTCCATTGTTTTATTTATTTATTTTATAATTAATAATGCAACTAGTAATTTGTGGGCGGAGCCGGGGGCGGGGAGGGGGTGGAGCTGGGGAGGGGAGGGGGCAGAGCTGGGGAGGGCGGGCGGGTAGGGGCGGAGCCGGTGAGGTGAGGGGGCAGAGCCGGGGGAGGGGAGGGGGCGGGAGGGGGCAGAGCCGGGGAGGGGCCAGAGTCGGGGGAGGGGCAGGGGCGGGGGAGGGCAGAGCCAGGGGGGCAGAGCCGGGGAGGGAGAGAAGGGCGGGAAGGGGGCAGAGCCGGGGAGGACAGAGCCGGGGGCTTGGCCCCCCAGGTGGTCAGTGACCGGAATTCCGGCCACAGGTCCGGTAGAAGTTGGACACCCTGCATTGGATCATCCACGCACCTATGGACCTGAAACCGGAATTTGGGAAATTTGGCAAATCAGCTTGCAGGTCGCTTTCCATGGGTTTCACATTTCCTGGAGGGATTTTAAAGGAGCAGGAGGAGGCTGGAGATGGCACGGGCGGTCTCTCTGTGGCACCAAAAGCGTGACTCCTCCATTGTCCGGAAAACAACAGTGAAAAGTAATGCCTCCACCGTCGTTACTTGGGTTTGGGTGGGAATATTTTAATATATCAAGCGCAGAAATAATCCTTCGGGCAGTGTTTCCCAACCGCTGTGCTGCGGCACACTAGTGTTCCGTGAGCGATCGTCAGGTGTGCCGTGGAAGAACCGACCACCCCGCCAGGAGTCATCTGGGAAGACTGCCTCTCACTCACTCTCTCTCCACCTCTCTCTCCCTCTCTGGGGCGCCAGCAGGGCCAATCAACGCTGGCCGAGAAGCAAGCCCCGCCTCTCTCAGGGTCTCCCGCCTGGCACCACCATGTTTGTTCAGGGCAGAAGTCCCGAGGGAGGGGAGGGGGCAGGGCCTGGGCTTCCTGGAGAAGCGGTTGGTTGGAGGCTGAGGAAGGGAGCCTCCCTCTCCCTTCCTTCCTCTTCCTTCCTTCCCCCCCTTCACCCTTTCCTTCTCCTTCTCTCCTTCCTTTTCCCTCCCTCTCTCCCCTTCCTTCTTTCCTCCATTCGCCCTCTCCCTTCCTTCCTCTTCCTTCCTCCCCTTCACCCTTTCCTTCTCCTTCTCTCCTTCTCCCTTCCTCCTTCCTCTCCCTCCCCTTCCTTCCTTTCCTCCCTCCATTCCTTTTCCTCCCTTCTCCCCATCCTTCCTCTCTTCCTTCCTCTCCCCTTCACCCTTTCCTTCTCCTTCTCTCCTTCCTTTTCCCTCCCTCTCTCCCTTCCTTCTTTCCTCCATTCGCCCTCTCCCTTCCTTCCTCTTCCTTCCTTCCTCCCCTTCACCCTTTCCTTCTCCTTCTCTCCTTCCTTTTCCCTCCCTCTCTCCCCTTCCTTCTTTCCTCCATTCGCCCTCTCCCTTCCTTCCTTCCTTCCCTTCCTTTCACCCTTTCCTTCTCCTTCTCTCCTTCCTTTTCCCTCCCTGTCTCCCCTTCCTTCTTTCCTCCATTCGCCCTCTCCCTTCCTTCCTCTTCCTTCCTCCCCTTCACCCTTTTCTTCTCCTTCTCTCCTTCCTTTTCCCTCCCTCTCCCTTCCTTCTTTCCTCCATTCGCCCTCTCCCTTCCTTCCTCTTCCTTCCTTCCTTCCTCCCCTTCACCCTTTCCTTCTCCTTCTCTCCTTCCTTTTCCCTCCCTCTCTCCCCTTCCTTCTTTCCTCCATTCGCCCTCTCCCTTCCTTCCTCTTCCTTCCTCCCCTTCACCCTTTCCTTCTCCTTCTCTCCTTCCTTTTCCCTCCCTCTCTCCCCTTCCTCCATCTTCTTTCCTTCCATTCTTCCCCTTCCTCCCTTCCTTCCTCTCCTCCTTCCTTCCTTTTCCTCCCTCTTCACCCTCCATTCCTTCTCCTTCTCTTCCTTCCTTTTCCCTCCCTCTCTCCCCTTCCTTCTTTCCTCCATTCTCCCCCCTTCCTTCCTCCCTTCACCCTTTCCTTCTCCTTCTCTCCTTCCTTTTCCCTCCCTCTCTCCCCTTCCTTCTTTCCTCCATTCGCCCTCTCCCTTCCTTCCTCTTCCTTCCTTCCTTCCTCCCCTTCACCCTTTCCTTCTCCTTCTCCCTTCCTTTTCCCTCCCTTCCCCCCTTTTCCTTTCCTCCATTCCGCCCTCTCCCTTCCTTCCTTCCTTTTCCTCCCCTTCACCCTTTCCTTCTCCTTCTCTCCTTCCTTCCCTCCCTCCTTCCCCTTCCTTCTTTCCTCCATTCACCCTTTCCTTCTCCTTCTTCTCTTTCCCTCCCTCTCTCCCTTCCTTCCTTTCCCTCCCTCTCTCCCCTTCCTTCTTTCCTCCATTCGCCCTCTCCCTTCCTCTCTTCCTTCCTCCCCCTCACCCTTTCCTTCTCCTTCTCTCCTTCCTTTTCCCTCTCTCCCCTTCCTTCTCCCCATTCCTTCTTCCTTCCTCCCTTCCTCCCTCTCCCTTCCTTCCTCTTCCTTCCTCCCCTTCACCCTTTCCTTCTCCTCTCCCTTCCTTCCTCTTTCCCTCCCTCTCTCCCCTTCCTTCTTTCCTCCATTCGCCCCTCTCCCTTCCTTCCTCTTCCTTCCTCCCCTTCACCCTTTCCTTCTCCTTCTCTCCTTCCTTTTCCCTCCCTCTCTCCCCTTCCTTCTTTCCTCCATTCGCCCTCTCCCTTCCTTCCTCTTCCTCCCTCCCTTCCGCCTTCTCTTCCTTCCCAGAGTCCTGAGCGTGCCTTTTGCAGAGCCAGGTCTGAAGTGTCCCCTCATTCTGCCTTTTGGGGAATCCTTTTCTCATCGTATGGACGTATAGACTCACATTGAGTTGAATTCAGTCTTGAAATATAGTATATATATTCTATGGCTCTCACTGAAATACATCTCCACATATTTTGCTTTCATGGCTCTCTGAGTCAAAAAGGTTCCCGACCCCTGATCTAGAGCATGGCATTTGCGTCACTCCTCCGCGCTGCATGCTGGGAAACCGAGGCCCGGGCTGCTCTGGAGAGCCAGATGCAATCATGAAAAGGGCCACGCCTGGCTCCCGAGCCATAGGTTCCCGGCCCCTGGTCTAGAGCATGGCCATACAGCTCAGAAAACCTACAACAACCCTCTATTTCTGGGTTGCTTTGCACATTTTATCAGCAGGAACCCCCTCTTGGTCGCCCACACAGCAAAGGAAGTGATTTCACTCGGGCCCCGCCCCCGGAGGGAGTGGAGGTACTTCAAGTCCCATCATCCATGGTCCATCCTCCTTCAAACTGCAGCAGGGTGTAGAGTGGGTCATGGGGGCTGTGTGTGCCAAGTTTGGTCTGCATTGGTCATTGGATGTGGGTTGCAGTGGTTTCAGTAAGTGAAGGAAGGTACTGCAGATCCCATGATCCATGGACCATCCCCCTTACAACAGCATCAGGATGTAGAGTGGGTCGTGAGTATTCTGTGTGCCAAGTTTGGGCCTGGTGTCTGATTTGTAGGGGCTACAATGTTCTGTGGCAGGGCTGTCCAACTGCCGGCCCGGGGGCCGCATACAGCCCCCCAGCCCCTTCCCTCCGGCCCCCTAAGCTTTTTAATAAAAATAAAATTGAAAAATAAAATAAATAATTTTTTTAAAAAAATACCTACTTCCGGGTTCGAGCAAGTATCGCAAGAATACGCAATCCACACGGGATTTCGCTGTCAACGCGAGATCACGCCGGCGTTGACAGCGAAATCCCGTGTGGATTGCGTATTCTCGCGATACTCTTCGGCTACTCTACTACTGGATCGCTGAGGCCCACAGACGCGATTAGGACCTTCTTCGACTCAGTCGGTCGTCGCCTCTCTCGTCGTCCGGTACTCCTGGATCCTGCGCGTTTGGAAAAGGTAGGCCGAAGCAGGGGGCTCCTCGGGGGGCTCCTCATTCCCTTCCCCCATCTCCCCTCATGTATTAAATACGAAATTAAATATATTTAAAGATGAAATAAGGGGAGATGGGATACATTAAAATAAGAGGAGAGGGAGGATGGAATTAAATATATTTAATATTAAATTAAAATAAGGGGAGAGGGGAGGATGGAATTAAATATATTTAATATTAAATTAAAATAATTTAATATCTTATCCCTGCATTTTATCTCAGTAAAAGATTATATTTGACTGTATGCATGCAGGGGCGGGGGCGAGGCGGGGGCGGAGCTGAGGCGAGGGTGGAGCCGGGGGCGGGGAGGGGGCAGAGCCATGGGCGGAGGTGGAGCCGGGGGTGGAGCCGGGGGCAGGGGCAAATCCTACGGCCCCCCAGGTAATCAGTGACCAGAATTCAGGTCCCTGGGCCGGTAGTAGTTGAACAGCCCTGTTCTGTGGGAAATGAATTGCGTGAAGGTACTGCAAATCCCATCATTCAAGGCCCATCCTGCCCTAAACTGCACCAGGTTGTGAAGTGGGCCATTGGGCCCCTGTGTGCCAAGTGTGGTCCTGATCCGTCATTGAAGTGGGCCGCAGTGACTGCCTGCCTGAGGCCTTTCCTTTTCCCTCTGCGTCACCTTAGAATGTTGGAATATAGATGGCCAATCAGTAACTTATGCAAATTCCCCCACAGTGGCAACCAATCATGTTGTTTGAATGTTGAGGCTTGTATTCTTGGATGCTGGCCAATCAGAGTCCTTTATGCAAATAATCCCACAATGGCAACCAATCGGAAAGCTGCCACATACACACAAACATGCAAACAAACATACAAACATTCTCTTTTAGACCCGTGCGACTTTGCCACCGGGTGGGCCCAGCTGCCCGGGGTCGGTGGTCACCCTATGCGGGGGCGAGGGGAATGTTGGGCGGCCGGAGGCGGATCGCTCCTCCTTTTCGGCATTGTGGCGGGGGACGGTTGGTGGCTCTGGGAGGCTGGGCTCGCCCTGCGGCGATAGCGCATGCGTGAAACCTCCACACGTGCGGCATCGCCGCGGGGCAGGCCTGGCTGTCCGGAGCCGCTGATCGCCCTGCACCGCGGAGCTGGGAAGGAGGAGCGTTTTGCAGCCGGGGGCGCTCCGCCTCTGGACGCCTCCAGAGCGCCCCTCCTTTCCGGCCTCGTGGTGTGGGGCGATGGGGACGACGTAATATGCGCCCCTGAATATTGGCAAGTGGTAAGCAAATGCTTACTTTGCGGAGTGTGAGATCCGGCTCCGATAGGTTTACCGTGACCTCACCTTTGTCTTTGGCAGTTTCCCCGTCCCCGAATCACCTGGAACCGGTTAGGAGAACGGTAATGAAAGGCAACAGGCGGCACCGTGCGCCAAGTACAATGGGAACCGTTCGAGCTCCCGGCCCGAAACAATAAGTGACAGGGAACCTGGTTGGGAATCAGGTGCTTTCTCTCCGAGCATTGTTGCTGACTCTTTGCATCAGGTTACCCGCCCCCGCCCCCCCCCCATCATAAAAAGCCAAGGCGGCCATTAAAAACGAATCAAGGGGCAGCCCTGGTTTTGATCACCCATGCGCTTGGCTTCTCTGTTCCGGCCTTTGCCGCATCTGTTCCAATTAAAAGTGGTTTGGGAGTCCTGAGATGTGGGTCTGATCCGCGGCACGTCTGCTCGGGACGTGAAAGGGGGCATTGTTCTGGCGGGGGGCAGCGCAACAGACTCCGCGGTGTCTATTAAAACGGCTCGTGCCCCAATTAGAGCGGAGGAGGCGGCTCAGGGAGAAGACTAAGCCGCGCATACCTTGGTCCCATATGCATTTTTTTTACATAGATTCATAGTCAATGAAAACTGTTAACTTGGACCATGTGTTTCGAAAACGCAGCCCGGCCTTTGACGAAAAGCATGCCGGGGCATCCGTCAGGATTTAATGGGCACCAAACTTAATTACAGTAAGGGCTCAGGGTGGGGTTTTTTGGGGGGGTGGGGGTAGGGGGCTGTTCAGTGGACAGTTTGTGATTGACGGCCATTGATAGCAGGCTGAGTTGAGGAGAAAATGGGGAAAAGTGAACTTTGTGTGCTCATCAAGCAATATTTTGTGCGGAAAAAAATCCATCCCTCAAAACAAGGCCAAGCTTGATCAATACGATGGGGACTCTGCAGGGCCCGAGCAAAGTCACTCCCTCTGGGGGCAGGGCCCGAGCGACGTCACTCCCTCTGGGGGCAGGGCCCGAGTGACGTCACTCCCTCTGGGGGTGGGGCCCGAGCGACGTCACTCCCTCCGGGGGTGGGGCCCGAGTGACGACACTCCCTCAGGGGGTGGGGCCCGAGTGACGTCACTCCCTCCGGGGGTGGGGCCAGAGTGACATCACTCCCTCCGGGCGGGGCCCGAGCGAAGTCACCCCATACGGGGGCGGGGCCTGAGTGACGTCACTCCCTCTGGGGGCGGGGCCCGAGCGAAGTTACTCCATCTGGGGGCGGGGCCCGAGTGACGTCACTCCCTCTGGGGGGGCCCCCGAGTGACGTCACTCCTCCAGGGGCAGGGCCCGAGCAACGTCACTGCCTCTGGGGGCGGGGCCCGAGCGACGTCACTCCCTCCGGGAGTGGGGCCCGAGTGACATCACCCCCTCCGGGGGTGGGGCCTGAGTGACATCACTCCCTCCGGAGCGGGGCCCGAGTGAAGTCACTCCCTCCGGGGGTGGGGCCCAAGCGACATCACTCCCTCCAGGGGGGGTGCCCAAGCGACGTCACTCCCTCTGGCGGCGGGGCTCGAGCGACGTCACTCCCTCCAGGGTCAGGGCCCGAGCGACATCACTCCCTCCAGGGGCGGTGCCCAAGCGACGTCACTCCCTCCGGGGTCGGAGCCCGAGTGACATCACTCCCTCCGGGGGCGGTGCCCAAGCGACGTCACTCTTTCCGGGGGTGGGGCCCGAGTGATGTCACTCCCTCCAGGGGCGGAGCCCGAGCAACGTCACTCCCTCCGGGGGCGGGGCCCAAGTGACGTCACTCCCTCCGGGGGTGGGGCCCGAGTGACGTCACTCCCTCTGGTGGCGGGGCCTGAGTGACGTCACTCCATCCGGGGGCGGGGCCCGAGTGACGTCACTCCCTCTGGGGGGGCCCCGAGTGATGTCACTCCTCCAGGGGCGGGGCCCGAGCAACGTAACTGCCTCTGGGGGCGGGGCCCGAGCGACGTCACTCCCTCCTGTGGCGGGGCCCGATTTGACATCACTCCCTCCTGTGGTGGGGCCTGAGTGACATCACTCCCTCCGGGGCGGGGCCCGAGTGAAGTCACTCCCTCCGGGGGTGGGGCCCGAGCGACATCACTCCCTCCTGTGGCGGGGCCCGATTTGACATCACTCCCTCCTGTGGCGGGGCCCGATTTGACATCACTCCCTCCTGTGGCGGGGCCCGAGCGACGTCTCTCCCTCCGGGGGCGGCGCCTGAGCGACGTCACTCCCTCCTGTGGCGGGGCCCAAGTGACGTCACTCCCTCCGGGGGCGGGGCCCGAGTGACGTCACTCTCTCCGGCGGCGGGGCCCGAGTGACGTCACTCCCTCCGGGGGCGGAGCCCGAGTGACGTCACTCCCTCCAGGGGCGGGCCCAAGTGACGTTACTCCCTCCGGGGGCGAGGCCCGAGTGACGTCACTCCCTCCGGTGGCGGGGCCTGAGTGACGTCACTCCATCCAGGGGCGGGGCCCGAGTGACGTCACTCCCTCCGGGGGCGGGGCCCGAGTGACATCACTCCCTCTGGGGGCGGGGCCCTAGTGACGTCACTCCCTCCGGGGGCGGGGCCCGAGCGACGTCACTCCCTCCGGGAGCGGTGCCCGAGCGACATCACTCCCTCCGGGGGCGGGGCCCAAGCAAAGTCACTCCCTCTGGGGTCGGGGCCCGAGTGACATCACTCCCTCTGGGGTTGGGGCCCGAGCGACATCACTCCCTCCGGGGGCGGGGCCTGAGCGAAGTCACTGCCTCTGGGGTTGGGGCCCAAGTGACGTCACTCCCTCCGGGAGCGGTGCCCGAGCGACGTCACTCCCTCTGGGGTTGCCCGCCCATCACTCCTCCTGTGGCGGGGCCCGATCATCACTCCCTCCTGTGGCGGGGCCCGAGCAACGTCACTCCCTCCGGGGCCGGCGCCTGAGCGGTCCAGCCCTCCTGTGGCGGGGCCCGAGCGACATCACTCCCTCCTGTGGCGGGGCCTGTGGCACTCCCTCCTGGGCGGGGCCCGATTTGACATCACTCCCTCCTGTGGCGGGGCCCGAGCAACGTCTCTCCCTCCGGGGGCGGCGCCTGAGCGACGTCACTCCCTCCTGTGGCGGGGCCCGAGCGACATCACTCCCTCCTGTGGCGGGGCCCGATTTGACATCACTCCCTCCTGTGGCGGGGCCCGATTTGACATCACTCCCTCCTGTGGCGGGGCCCGAGCAACGTCTCTCCCTCCGGGGGCGGCGCCTGAGCGCGCACTCCCTCCTGTGGCAGGCCCGGCGACATCACTCCCTCCTGTGGCGGGGGCCGATTCGACATCACTCCCTCCTGTGGCGGGGCCCGATTTGACATCACTCCCCTGGGCGGGGCCCGAGCAACGTCTCTCCCTCCGGGGGCGGCGCCTGAGCGACGTCACTTCCTCCTGTGGCGGGGCCCGAGTGACGTCACTCCCTCCGGGGGCGGGGCCAGTGGCCCTCCCTCCGGGAGCCGACATCACTCCCTCCGGGGGCGGGGCCCAAGCAAAGTCACTCCCTCTGGGGTCGGGGCCCGAGTGACATCACTCCCTCTGGGGTTGGGGCCCGAGCGCGTCACTCCCTCCGGGCGGGGCCTGGCGGTCACTCCCTCTGGGGTTGGGGCCCAAGTGACGTCACTCCTCCGGGAGCGGTGCCTGAGCGGTCCTCCCTCCGGGAGCGGTGCCCGAGCGACATCACTCCCTCCTGTGGCGGGGCCTGACATCACTCCCTCTGGTGGCGGGGCCCGAGCAACGTCTCTCCCCGGGCGGCGCCTGAGCGACGCCACTCCCTCCTGTGGCGGGGCCCGAGCGACATCACTCCCTCCTGTGGCGGGGCCCGATTTGACATCACTCCCTCCTGTGGCGGGGCCCGAGCAACGTCTCTCCCTCCGGGGGCGGCGCCTGAGCGACGTCACTTCCCCGAGCACGTCACTCCCTCCTGTGGCGGGGCCCGAGCGACGTCTCTCCCTCCTGTGGCGGGGCCCGGCAACGTCACTCCCTCCTGGGGCGGGGCCTGAGCGCGACATCACTCCCTCCGGGGGCGAGGCCCGAGTGACGTCACTCCCTCCTGTGGCGGGGCCCGAGCAAAGACATCCTCCTGGCGGCCCGGTGACGTCACTCCCTCTGGGCGGGGCCCAAGTGACGCCACTCCCTCCTGTGGCGGGGCCCGAGTCACGTCCGGGGGGGGCCCGAGTGACGTCACTCCTCCTGTGGCGGGGCCCGAGACGGCGGGGCCCCAGAGACGTCACTCCCTCCGGTGGCGGCGCCTGCGCGACGTCACTCCCTCCTGTGGCGGGGCCCGAGTGACGTCACTCCCTCCGGGAGCGGTGCCCGAGCGACATCACATCACTCCATCCTGTGGCGGGGCCCGAGTGACGTCACTCCCTCCGGGGGCGGGGCCCGAGTGACGTCACTCCCTCCGGGAGCGGTGCCTGAGCGACATCACTCCTCCTGGGCGGGGCCCGGCGCCTCCCTCCGAGGGGCCTGAGGGACGTCACTCCCTCCGGGAGCGGTGCCTGAGCGACATCACTCCCTCCGGGGGCGGGGCCCAAGCAAAGTCACTCCCTCTGGGGTCGGGGCCCGAGTGACATCACTCCCTCTGGGGTTGGGGCCCGAGCGACATCACTCCCTCCGGGGGCGGGGCCTGAGCGAAGTCACTCCCTCTGGGGTTGGGGCCCAAGTGACGTCACTCCCTCCGGGAGCGGTGCCTGAGCGACGTCACTCCCTCCGGGAGCGGTGCCCGAGCGACATCACTCCCTCCTGTGGCGGGGCCCGATTTGACATCACTCCCTCCTGTGGCGGGGCCCGAGAGCACGTCTCTCTCCCCGGGCGGCGCCTGAGCGACGTCACTCCCTCCTGTGGCGGGGCCCGAGCGACATCACTCCCTCCTGTGGCGGGGCCCGATTTGACATCACTCCCTCCTGTGGCGGGGCCCGAGCAACGTCTCTCCCTCCGGGGGCGGCGCCTGAGCGACGTCACTCCCTCCTGTGGCGGGGCCCGAGCGACGTCACTCCCTCCGGGGGCGGCGCCTGATTTGACATCACTCCCTCCTGTGGCGGGGCCGATTTGACATCACTCCCTCCTGTGGCGGGGCCCGATCAACGTCTCTCCCTCTGGGGGCGGCGCCTGAGCGACGTCACTCCCTCCTGTGGCGGGGCCTGAGTGACGTCACTCCCTCCGGGGGCGGGGCCCGAGTGACGTCACTCTCTCCGGCGGCGGGGCCCGAGTGACGTCACTCCCTCCGGGGGCGGGGCCCGAGTGACGTCACTCCCTCCGGGGGCGGGGCCCGAGCGACGTCACTCCCTCCTGTGGCGGGGCCTGAGCGACGTCCCTCCCTCCGGGGGCGGGGCCCAAGCGACATCATTCCCTCCGGGGGTGGTGCCCGAGTGGTGGCGCTCGAAATGGGGCATAATTCCCAAGTGCAGCTTAAGGCGCAAAAAGGTCTTAATCCGGGCCTGAGCGCACTCTATGTGAGCAATGCAGAAAATGGAAGGAGGAAAAGTGGGAGCAGGGGAGAGGAAGCGGGGCGTTTTAGAGAAGTTCCTTGCACGATCCCCCTCCGAACCAGGGTAGTCGGCTGGCGTGCAACCCTCTGGCTGGGCAGCCCTGGCCATTTGGACGCGGCCCTCTCGAGAGGCCGCTGGGCACCTTTCCCTCCTGCGTCCTTGCTTTCCGCCTCGGCTCCTGAGTGTCATTCTCCCCCAGATTTCTAATAGAATTACTCTTATCTGCAAGTGATTTAAACCCCGGCGCTTTAGGGAAGATTTAAAGAGTGAGAACGCCGCTGGAATGTTTTAAACCAACAGAACAAGTTGCATTTTGAGGAAAATAATTAACTCCCGGGGGAGGCCCACCGAGTAACGACAGGCTCAAAGGGGGCTGCTCTCCCCTCCCGACGTGGCCTTCCCCAATCATAAAAGGTCTTCGGTGCCCCACTGGTGTCAAATGAGAACCTGTGAGCGTGCTCCTTGCAAGTGGACGCCGGGTGTCGGTGATATTCCCCCCGCCCGCAACCCGTTCCTCTCAGTGGGCCCTTTGGAGTCTTAAAGGCACCACACTTGGTAGGCAACCCTACGCGCAAAGCTTTCACACAACACACTGTAAACGGATTCCTTTTATATGCTACTAGTAGCTTGGGGACCCGGCGGTGCCTGAATTTTTCGAGAAACGTATTAGTTGGTGTGTAGTAGTTATTGATGTGGCTCACAGTGAAGTTAGTGAAAGTACTGCGAGTCCCATCGTTCATGGTCCAACATCCTCCAAACAGCACCAGGACATAGAGTGAGTCATGGAGGCTCTGTCTGTCAAGTGTGGCCTTGATCCCTCATTATTGGGAGTTGCAGTGGTATCCTGAAATTACTGAAGGTACCGCAAGTCCCATCATTTGTGGCCAACCCTCGTCCAAAGAGCACCAGGACGTAGAGTGGGCCATGGAGGGTCTGTCTGCCAATTTTTGCCTTGATCCATCATTATTGGGAGTAGCAGTGGTATCATGAAATTACTGAAGGTACTGCAAGTCCCACCATCTGTATCCCGCCCTCCTCCAAAGAGCACCAGGATGTAGAGTGGGTCATGGAGGGTCTGTCTGCCAAGTGTGGTCTTGCTCCTTCATTCTAATAAGGCGTTGGAGTGGTATTATGGAAGTAGTGAAGGCACTGCAAGTCTCATCATCCGTGGTGCACCTTCCTCCAAAGTGCAGCAGCTCATGGGGGCTCTGTGTGGGCAGTTGGGTCTGTATTAGTTATTGGATGAGGGTCACAGTGGTCTTAGGAAGTTAGTGAAGGTACAGGAAGTCCCGTCATCCATGCCCCCCCCCCCCCAACTGCACCAGGACGTAGAGTGGTTGTTGGGGGGCTGTGTGGCAAGTGTGGTTTTTTTCTGTGTTGTAAGGGGCCTAGTCAGGAGAAATAAGAAAAGTCAGTCTAACTGTGAAATCAGGCTGAGGCCTAGTCAGGAGAATCAAGTGGCGGAAGTGCTGCTGTGTGTGGAGGGCGAGGCCTAGTTGGTAAAAGTAGCTAAAGGAAGCCTGTTTGTAAAGTAGTGTCAGTGAGAGTTTGAGAATAGGGAAGCAGGAATGGTGGCCAATCAGAGCCGGTGTAGCAAATGCTCACTCTGTGGCAACCTATCATGGTGTTTGAGGGAATGGTGGCCAATCAGAGGCGGTGTAGCAAATTCTGCCTCTGTGGGAACCAATCATGATGTTTGAATGTAGGGGGTGGGACTTTAGAGGCTGGGAGCCAATCGGAACGCTGGCACATACAAACCCACAAACATATATACATACAAACATTCTGCTTTATTATATACTAGCTGTACCCGGCACGCGTTGCTGTGCCCTTTTTAGGAGATGCGAGAAAGTCCAATCATCCACGGTGTGCCCTCCTCTAAACTGCATGTTGTTGGAGTGTGGGTCATTGGGGGCATGGTGTGCCAAGTTGGGTCTTTATTGGTCTTGGTTCTAGGCCACAGTGGTCTGTGGGGAATGATGGGTTTTGAAGTACTACAAATCCCGTTTTCCATGGTGGTACTTCAAGTCCCATCATGCATGGTCGGGGCTCTGTGTGCCAAGGTAGGTTACTATAAATTCAGGCCATACACAATGTCCCATGAGCTGAGGCCTAGTCGGGAGAATCAAGTTAATGAAGCCTTACTGTTAATTTAGAGCGTAAACAGCTTCCCAGTAAGTGAGGCCTAGTTAGGGAAATCAAGTTAATGAAGCCTTACTGTCAATTTTGGGCGTGGTCTGTGATTTTTTGGGGTGTAAATTTTCAGTTGGAAGTGATTTGGGTGTTTGTGTTGGGGATTGGCTCAGGCCTTTTCCTTATTCTGTTTTGGCAGTTTAGTATGGATCGGAATTTTCATGTTGGCTGGCCAGTGCAGCAGTTATGCAAATCCGCCCTTATTGGCAGCCAATCATGTTGTTCAGAATGTAGAGGCTGGGTGAGTCTTTGGCTGCCACAGAGGATGCTGGGAAATGTAGTTTTATTTTTACTCGTGGTTTTGGGGCTTTTTAGGTTTTGGGGGAAAGTTTCTTTGCTACAAACGTACCTTGCTTGAGGCCTATTTCTGTTGGCAAGTATTGTGTTTCTGCGTTGTAAGGTTTCTTTGTTTGAGGTATACATCACATGACATGAACCCATTTATATAGTAGATAGAGGGTGGTTGCCTCGCCGTTCCAGGGTTTCCTCGATGACACCAATTTTCTGGACCACTCGCAGTCTGGCTTCAGGCCTGGGCACAGTACCGAGACGGCTTTGGTCGCCTTGGTGGATGACCTCCGCAGGGAACTGGACCGGGGGGGAGTGTGACCCTGCTCGTTCTCTTGGACATCTCAGCAGTTTTCGATACCGTCAACCACGGTATCCTTCTGGGGAGACTCGCCGGGATGGGACTCGGGGGCACGGTCCTTCTGTGGCTCTGATCCTTCCTGGAGAGTCGTTCCTAGTCGGTGAAGCTGGGGGATTCCTGCTCGGACCCCTGGCCTTTGACCTGTGGTGTCCCGCAAGGATCTATTTCATCCCCCATGCTATTCAACATCTACGTGAAACCGCTGGGCGAGGTCATCCGGAGGTTTGGAGTACGGTGCCACCTGTACGCAGATGACACCCAACTCCACGACTCTTTCCCACCAGATCCCAAGGAAGCCCCTCGGATACTGGACCAGTGCCTGGCCGCTGTGACGGTTTGGATGAGGAGGAACAAGCTGAGCATGAACCCCGATAAGACAGAGGTCCTCCAGGTCAGTCGCTCGTCTGATTGGGGTATTGGGTGGCAACCTCTGCTGGACGGGGTTACATTCCCCCTGAAGTCACAGGTCCGCAGTTTGGGGGTTCTCTTGGACTCAGCGCTGACGCTTGATGCTCAGGTGTCGGCGGTGGCCGGGAGAGCCTTCGCACAGTTAAAACTCGTGCGCCAACTGCGACCATACCTCGTGAAGTCTGACTTGACCACGGTGGTCCACGCCTTGGTTACCTCTAGACTGGACTACTGCAATGCGCTCTACGTGGGGCTTCCCTTGAAGACGGCCTGGAAATTTCAACTTGTCCAACACTCGGCTGCCAGACTAATAACCGGGGCAGGCTACAGGGAGTGGTCGACCCCCCCCCCCTGTGTAAAGAGCTCCACTGGCTGCCGTTCATTTTCCGAGAACAATTCAAGGTACAGGTGATCTATTATATAAATGGGTTCACGTCATGTGATGTATACCTCAAACAAAGAAACCTTACAACGCAGAAACACAATACTTGCCAACAGAAATAGGCCTCAAGCAAGGTACATTTGTAGCAAAGAAACTTCCCCCCCAAAACCTAAAAGGCCCCCAAAACAACGAGAAAAAATAAAACTACATTTACCAGCATCCTCCGGGGCAGCCAAAGACTCACCCAGCCTCTACATTCTGAACAACATGGTTGGCTGCCAATAAGGGCGGATTTGCATAACTGCTGCACTGGCCAGCCAACATGAAAATTCCGATCCATAATAAACTGCCAAAACAGAATAAGGAAAAGGCCTCAGCCAATCCCCAACACAAACACCCAAATCACTTCCAACCGAAAAATCACAGACCACGCCCAAAATTGACAGTAAGGCTTCATTAACTTGATTTCCCTAACTAGCCCTCACTTACTGGGAAGCTGTTTACGCTCTGAATTGACAGTAAGGCTTCATTAACTTGATTCTCCCGACTAGGCCTCAGCTCATTGGACATTGTGTATGGCCTGAATTGACAGTAAGGCTTCATTAACTTGCTGTTCCTAACTAGGCCTCAGCTCATGGGACATTGTGTATGGCCTGAATTTACAGTAACCTACCTTGGCACACAGAGCCCCGACCATGCATGATGGGACTTGAAGTACCACCATGGAAAACGGGATTTGTAGTACTTCAAAACCCATCATTCCCCACAGACCACTGTGGCCCAGAACCAAGACCAATAAAGACCCAACTTGGCACACCATGCCCCCCATGACCCACACTCCATCCAGCTGCAGTTTAGAGGAGGGCACACCGTGGATGATTGGACTTTCTCGCATCTCCTAAACAGGGCACAGCAATGCGTGCCGGGTACAGCTAGTTACCTATAAAGCCCTAAACTGTTTGGGACTCGCCTACCTTTGTGACCGGCTCTCCTCCCACGAACCAGCCCGAGCCCTTCGCTCCTCAGGGGGGGGGGGCTCCTTTCGCCCCTTCCAGACTCACAGACCCGGCTTGCGGGCACTAGGAAGAAAGCCTTCTCCTTTTCTTTCCCTTTTCTTTCCCTTCCACTTTCTCCCCTTTCTTCCTTCTCTACCTATTCTTGGACCACAACTCCCAGCCAGGGGTGGATCTAAGTGTAAGCGAAGTAGGCAGCCAATTCCGGGCACCACGTGGCCAGGGGTGCATCCGACCGCAGCCGCCAGTTTCCCCCGTCCTTTTCATCCTCTTGGGAGTGCGTTTAGCAGCTCCGTCCGCCAGAAGTGCTCTGTTCCAATGAAGACAGAAAGACAGAAGGAAGGAGGAAACACACACATACCCACACACATATATACATGCACAAAAATATACAAATATACACATACACACATACATACACACATCTGTACTTACACACATCTACACATATACAAGCACACATATACATAACTACACACATATACACGCAAATACATATACACATATATACACACACATATGTACACATACACACAAATACATATACATACATACATATACACACAGGCAGTCCCCAAGTTACAAACATCCCACTTAGAAACGACTCATACTTATGAACACAGCTGCATTGAATGGCTTTTAGGGGTTGCAAGTCATTTGATTGTTCTTTTCAACAACGCCACAGCAACGCGTGGCCGGGTCAGCTAGTTAGATATATAGATTGGGTCGAAGCGGGAATTTACACCGATCATTCCCACCATTATTCTGAGGGTTTTTTTAGCTGTTGCCTTTAAATAGGGGGCTGGGGGCTGGTTGGCAAACTTACCTTGTTGGGTTATGTGTCAGTGTGGCCTGGTTTTGTGTGTCTGCGTTGTGTGGTTTTGTTGCCTATAAGCTTATAATCATGGATGTTACATTTTTATATATACTAGCTGTACCCGGCACGCGTTGCTGTGCCCTCTTTTGGAGATGCGAGAAAGTCTGAGTATGTAAGGGTTGGAATTGTTGTTAGTTATGGTGTTGTTGGGGTCATGGCTGTGTTGTTGTGGGTTGTTTTGGTGGGTGGGATGTTGGAGTCCTGTGGAGTTGTTGGTGTGTGGTGTTGCTGGCGTTCTGCATGGCTTGTGGATATACAATGTTTTTTGTCTTTCAGTGTGCTGTGTTGATGTAGAGGTTGATGCTTGTGTGGGTGTGGTACTTTGGAAGTGAGCGGAGGTACTTGAAATCCCATTATCCATGGTGTGCCCTCCTCTAAACTGCAGTCGGATGGAGTGGGTCATGGGGGGCATTGTGTGCCAAGTTGGGTCTTTATCGGTCTTGGTTCTGGGCCACAGTGGTCTGTGGGGAATGATGGGTTTTGAAGTACTACAAATCCCATTATCCATGGAGGTACTTCAAGTCCCATAATTCATGGTCCACCCTCCTCCAAACTGTAGTAGAATGTAGCGTGGGTCATAGGGGCTCTGTGTGCCAAGGTAGGTAACTGTAAATTCAGGCCATACACAATGTCCCATGAGCTGAGGCCTAGTCAGGAACAGCAAGTTAATGAAGCCTTACTGTCAATTCAGGCCATACACAATGTCCCATGAGCTGAGGCATAGTCGGGAGAATCAAGTTAATGAAGCCTTACTGTCAATTCAGAGCGCAAACAGCATTCCATTAAGTGAGGCCTAGTCAGGGAAATTAAGTTAATGAAGCCTTACTGTCAATTTTGGGCATGGTCTGTGATTTGTAGGGGTGTAAATTTTCTGTGGGAAGTGAATTGGGTGTTTGTGTTTGTGCCTCAGCCCTTTGCCTTATCCTCCTCTGGCAGTTTATTATGGGTCGGAATGTTCATGTTGGCTGGCCAGTACAGGAGTTATGCAAATCCGCCCTTATTGGCAGCCAATCATGTTGTCAGAATGTAGAGGCTGGGAGAGTTGTTGGCAGCCCCGGAGGATGCTGGGAAATGTAGTTTTTTTAATCGTTGTTTTGGGGGCCTTCTAGGTTTTGGGTGGGAAAGTTTCTTTGCTCAAAACCTACCTTGTCTGAGGCCTATTTCTGTTGGCAAGTTTGGTGTCTCTGCGTTGTAAGGTTTCTCTGTTTGGGACGGTCGTTCCATGACGGAAACTCATTTATATATATAGATAGATTGGATCGAAGTGGGAATTTACACGGATCATTCCCACTATTATTCCGATCCCATTGTTTTTCACTGTGTAGGACAGCCAGCGGACAACTTTACCATCCTTTCAAGCGTGCGATTCTCTCACTTGCTAGAATAAGTATTCCATTTGGGGAAGTCGTGGATTTCGTGCCCTATCGAAAGAGGGCACCTGGAGGCCTAAGCGCCCAATTCCCTGCGCTTCTTGGCTACGAAGAACAAATGTAAGCATCACTCCTTGAATACCTAATAACCTTCCGTCGTGAAATATAATCATGTGTTTTACACCTCTGACCATCCAACGTGGTGTTTAGCTTGGCGGAGAGTGCTCGATATTAGTCCCACCATTCAACTTGAGGGGTTTTACAGGCATTACAAATGGACTCACGAGTTAATGAAAACAGTGCGTAAAGGGGAGGTTGACTCACGGGGCAGCTTGGAGAAGAACGCTAATGTCTCTGAGCGATCAGAATCTTCTCACATCTATTGTGCTCAGGGCTGGAGTGTATGAGAAGAACATCGTCAGAACTTGGATATATGGGAAGGACATCCATGAGGTCCAAAATATCCTTCATCTCCCCATTGGCATTAGGGAATATGGGAAGAACATCCATAAGGTCCAGAATATTCTTCGTCTCCTCGTTGGCATTGAGGTATGTGGGATCTTCCCATTATGGGGGAGGGCTCCCCGGGCTCCCCATTCTTTCAGGCATTTCAGCTGTATTACTCTACAACAGTGTCTCCCAACCTTTTTTGAGCCGCAGCACATTTTTTACATTTCCAAAATCCTGGGGCACACCACCAACCAAAATGACACAAAATGACACTCTAACACAGCCATACATATCGTTAATATGTTTTCGAATGTATTTATACACTCAGTGTGAAACCTGGGCCTGTTTCGATGAACACAACATAGAAATCCTGGCAGGAACGGCAGAAAGACACAAGCTTCCCACACAGAACCAAGAGAAAATGCTATAAGAGTTTGGCGGGCATTGACCTTGCGTTTTGGAGTTGTAGTTCACCTATATCCAGAGAGCACTGTGGACTCAAACAACGTTGGATCAGGACCAAACTTGGCATGAATACTCAATATGCCCAAATGTGAACACAGATGGAGTTTGGGGGAAATACTGACATTTGAGAGTTACAGTTTCTGGGATTTATAGTTAACACACCATCAAAGAGCATCCTGAACTCTTGCAACAATGGAATTGAACCAAACTTGGCATATTGAACTCTCATCGCCAACAGAAAGTACTGAAAGGGTTTGCTTGGGAATTGACCTTGAGTTTGGAAGTTGTAGTTCACCTACACCCAGAGAGCACTGTGGACTCAAACAATGTTATGTTGTATTGTTGTTTGTTTTCTATCCAGAATCGCAATGTTGGAAGGAGGCTCACCACTTTCAGGTTCCTCAAACAGGCGTGGGAAAACTCCGGCCCTCTGGGTGCTTTGGACTCCAACTCCCACCATTCCAAACAGCCTGAGGCCCTTTCCTGCTTGAGTGGCTGAGGGGGGGGGGAGGAAAAGGGCCCGAGGCTGCTAGGAATGGTGGGAGTTGGAGT
The DNA here is from genome assembly GCA_030556195.1 of Anolis apletophallus. NCBI lineage: Eukaryota > Metazoa > Chordata > Lepidosauria > Squamata > Anolidae > Anolis > Anolis apletophallus. The sequence goes on along the minus strand of JARBWK010000017.1, from coordinate 24,034,070 downwards.
CCAAAACACCTGGAAGGCCCAAGTTTGCCCATGCCAGCTTTCGACAGAGACCTCTTCCTCCCCCTCCCCCTTCGCGCCCTTTCTTCCCCCTCCTGCCCAAGACTTACTCTTTCCTTCTCCACTCGGGCTCCCTTCTTCCCAGCCTCGCTCTGCTCGCTTTGCCTCACTTTGCTCACGCTGCCGCTTCTGCCGCCATTTTGATTTGAGGAGACAGCGTGAGCATGTTCAGGAGGGGAGGGGGGAAGGAGGAAGACGTGACCCGTGCGGGCGCTACTGCACAGACTCACCCCACGTCTTCCCCCCTCCCCCCCTCCCCTCCTGAACACGCTCATGGCAGCGTGAGCAAAGCGAGGCAAAGCGAGGAGAGCGAGGCTGGGAAGAAGGGAGCCCGAGTGGAGAAGAAAAAGTGTTCGGCAGGAGGGGGAAGAAAGGGGGTTGGAGGTTCCCATTTCCCACGGCACACCTGAGGATCGCTCACGGCACACTAGTGTGCCGCGGAACAGCGGTTGGGAAACACTGCCCTAGAAGAGAGACTCTCGGATACAGACACGTGTAGGCTTTTGACTTGTTCTACTCTAGAGGAGAGGCACTCAGCTGCGGGTGCGCTTCCTCTCCCTGGTCTGCGTGCTGCACACACACTCTTTCAAAGGCAAGTTAAGCGGTGCTTAGAAAACACAGCTGGACTTGATCCCTTCCAGTCCGGCTTCCGCATTGGGCATGGGACGGAGACTGTGCTTGTCGCCATTACAGACCAACTTCGCCGCCAGCTGGACCAGGGCGGATCAGCCCTGCTTGTCCTGTTAGATCTGACAGCAGCGTTTGATACCGTAGACCATGCACTGTTAGCCCACCGCCTAGCCGTGACTGGAGTTAGGGGGACTGCCCTTAAGTGGGTGGCCTCCTTCCTCCAGGACCGGGGACAGCGCGTGGAGGGGGGAGGGCCCCCTGGGGTCCCCCAGGGGGCCATCCTCTCGCCCTTATTATTCAACATCTATATGCACCCCCTGGCCCAGCTGGCCCGCCACTTTGGTCTGGAGTGTTATCAGTACGCTGATGACACCCAGCTCCTGCTGAGAATGGACGGCAGGCCGGACACCGTACCCGATTGTTTCCATCAATGCCTGGAAGCCGTGACTGGATGGCTGCGTGCCAGCCGGCTGAAGGTGAACCCGTCGAAGACAGAGATCTTGTGGCCTGGTCGACCTGGGCTGGACGAGTGCCGGTTGCCTACCCTGGATGGCGAGCCAATTAGCCCGTCACCCTTGGTTAAGAGCTTAGGTGTCAAGTTGGACTCCCTGCTGACCATGGAGGCCCAGGTGGTGGTCAGCAGGACGTCGTTCTTCCACCTACGACAGGCTAGGCGACTGGCCCCCTACCTGTCCAGGGACGATCTGGCCACGGTGATCCAAGCGACGGTCATCTCAAGGCTGGACTACTGTAACGCCCTCTACGTTGGCCTTCCCTTGGCGACAGTCCGGAAGCTCAAGCTGGTGCAGAATGCCGCGGCTCGCTTGCTGGTGGGAGCACCAATGAGGGAGCACATCACTCCCATCCTTCGGCAACTGCACTGGCTTCCCATTGAGTACCGGATTGCCTTCAAGGTGTTGGTTTTAACCTTCAAAGCCTTGCACGGTCTAGGGCCTGCGTACCTGAGGGTCCGCCTTACCCCGTATGTTCCTCCGAGATCACTGCGCTCTGAAGAGCAAAACTTATTGGTGGTACCATCGTCCCGCGCCTGCCATCTGTCCAGTACAAGACAGAGAGCTTTCTCTGCGGCGGCTCCAGTACTCTGGAATTCGCTCCCTGACCATGTTCGAATGGTCTGAACTCCTCCGTTTTCGAGAATGTAAGACGGCCCTTTCAGGCTAGCGTTTGGGTAAATCCAAACTCAATCGGTTCGTCTCGTCTGAGTTAAGGAATCGTAGCCTTGTAACATCTTGGTTATACATTGTGTTTTACTGTTTTTACTGTATGTTTTATTGTATGTTTTATTGCTTGCTGTGTTTGTGATCCGCCCCGAGCCTGCTGGGAGGAGCGGAATATAAAACCGAATAAATAAAAATAAATAAATAAATAAATAAAAAGTTCTGACTCCCTAACTCTAGAGGAGGCGCTCGGCTACAGGCAGGAACGCATGCTTTCTGGGCCTGCATGCCAGGAGGCAAGGCAAGGAGGGTGCCCACAAAAAGCAGGCCAGGAGCCTGGGTTGGCTCCCACTTGCTGTTGTGTTGAGCTGGTTTTCGTACCGCGAGATGGCTTCACATTGTGTGCTACCAAAGGTAACCAGGCCCGGATTAGCCATAAGGCCAACCTAGGCCATGGCCTAGGGGCGCAAGCTGAGGGGGGGCGTAGATCCATTCCCTTCCGCCCTTCCTTCCGTCCCAGAAGCCTCAGCTGCCGTGGCCCAAGGACCGGGGGTTCCAGGGGGTGGAGTCCGAGGAAAGCGCTCTCCCTCCCAGTCTCTCTCGTTCCGGGGCTCTAGTTCCATCCTTCTGACACGAAGACTGGCCTCCTTTTGGGGCGCCTGCCTGTGGCCGCCATGTTTGTCCAGCGAGAGGGGCGGCCTGCGCTTCCTAGAGAGGCGGCAGAAAGAGGCCTCTCTGGCAATGCGCTACCTGCTGAGCTCACTTCCGGAGGAGAGGGGAAAGGGAATGCTTTCACGGCACCGGGAGAGAGAGAGAGAGAGAGAGAGAGAGAGAGAGAGAGAGGGAAGGGAGGGCAAGGTCAGGCCCGGATCACCCATAAGGCCACACTAGGCCATGGCCTAGGGGCGCAGCCAACAGAGGGTGGCAGATCTGCCCCCCCCCCAAGTTTTAATTTATTTTTTTAAAAAGTCAATCTTTGGGCACTTCTGTGCCTGCGCACCATCCACGCCTGCCCTGCGTGCCCCCCCCCCGGCTGCACTCCTCCTTGGCTCATTTCCCAGGTTGCCGGGGACGGGGCTTCCCTTCCCCCTCCTCCTCGCAATGCGCCCGGCGCCCGGGGAAGCCGGGTGCGTGGCGAGGAAGAGGGGGAAGGAAGGGAAGGCTCCCCCCAGGGGCGAGGCTTCCCTTCCTCCTCCTCGCGACGTCACTCCTCCGGGGGCAGGGCCCGAGTGACGTCACTCCTCTGGGGGCGGGGCCCGAGCCACGTCACTCCTCTGGGGGCGGGGCCCGAGTGACGTCACTCCTTCTGGGGGCGGGGCCCGAGCCACGTCTGAGTGACTCCTCCGGGGCGGGCCCGAGCCACGCCACTCCTCCGGGGCCCTGAGCCACGCGGGGCACTCCTCCGGGGCAGGGGCCCGAGTGATGACACTCCTTTGGGGGCGGGGCCCGAGCCACGTCGCTCCTCCGGGTCCAGGGCCCGAGTGACGTCACTCCTCTGGGGGCGGGGCCCGAGCCACGTCACTCCTCTGGGGGCGGGGCCCGAGTGACGTCACTCCTTCTGGGGCGGGGCCCGAGCCACGTCACTCCTCTGCGGGCGGCGCCCGAGTGACATCACTCCCTCTGGGGGCAGGGCCTGAGCCACGTCACTCCTCTGCGGGCGGGGCCCGAGTGACATCACTCCCTCTGGGGGCGGGGCCCAAGCCACGTCACTCCTCCGGGGGCGGGGCCCGAGTGACATCACTCCCTCTGGGGGCGGGGCCCAAGCCACGTCACTCCTCTGGGGGCGGGGCCCGAGTGACATCACTCCCTCTGGGGGCAGGGCCCAAGCCACGGGGGCCACTCCTCTGGGGCGGGGCCCGAGCCACGCCCCAAGCCACGCTCCTCCGGGCAGGGGCCCGAGTGATGACACTCCCTTTGGGGGCGGGGCCCGAGCCACGTCGCTCCTCCGGGTCCAGGGCCCGAGTGACGTCACTCCTCTGGGGGCGGGGCCCGAGCCACGTCACTCCTCTGGGGGCGGGGCCTGAGTGACATCACTCCCTCCGGGGGCGGGGCCTGAGCCACGTCACTCCTCTGGGGGCGGGGCCCGAGTGACATCACTCCCTCTGGGGGCAGGGCCCGAGCCACGTCACTCCTCTGGGGGCGGGGCCCGAGTGACATCACTCCTCTGGGGCGGGGCCCAAGCCACGTCACTCCTCCGGGGGCGGGGCCCGAGTGACATCACTCCTCCGGGGGCGGGGCCCAAGCCACGTCACTCCTCTGGGGGCGGGGCCCGAGTGACATCACTCCCTTTGGGGGCGGGGCCCGAGCCACGTCACTCCTCTGGGGGCAGGGCCTGAGTGATGACACTCCCTTTGGGGGCGGGGCCCGAGCCACGTTGCTCCTCCGGGTCCGGGGCCCGAGTGACGTCACTCCTCTGGGGGCAGGGCCTGAGCCACGTCACTCCTCCGGGGGCGGGGCCCGAGTGATGACACTCCCTTTGGGGGCGGGGCCCGAGCCACGTCGCTCCTCCGGGTCCGGGGCCCGAGTGACGTCACTCCTCTGGGGCAGGGCCTGAGCCACGTCACTCCTCCGGGGGCGGGGCCCGAGTGACGTCACTCCCTCCGGGGGCAGGCCCGAGCCACATCACTCCTCTGCGGGCGGCGCCCAAGTGACATCACTCCTCTGGGGGCGGGGCCCGAGCCACGTCACTCCTCCGGGGGCGGGGGCCGAGCCACGTTACTCCCTCCAAATTGTGGCCTCGGGGCGCAAAAGGTCTTAATCCGGGCCTGGGCAAGGTAAGAGGGGGTATGCGTGCGTGCCTGTGTGCTGGGGCCTGAGCGAGTGGCCCCTTGGGTTCGCTTCCCCCTTCCTCCCTCGGTCACTCGTAATTCCACAGTGTGGCCTAGGGCACAAAAAAGGTATTAATCCAAGCCTGAAGGTAACGAAAGTAATGCTAGGATGAAAGTAACGAAGGAAAACGTATCTGCACGCAACCCTAATAGTATTTTAGTAACGTAAAATAATCACAGGAGGGGAAGGCCTTGTCATTTGAAAATTTTTCAGGTCAGGGCTGGAAAATATTGTGCAGGGAAAATTTGGAAAGGTGTTGCATATCCTTACTTGGGTGGGGGGAAGCCCCCCCCCCCCCAACTCCCCAATGTCAGCTTTAACCCGAGAGCCAAAAGTCCCCGGTGCCGTGGGACATAAATCCATGTGTGTTGCCTCTTGAAATGGGGCTCCTTCTAAAGTGGCGCAGAGGTAAATCTGAAATGCGGTCAGAAAGCCCCCTTCGCCGCCACCCCAAAAGTGAGGATAGTTTATAGCGCTGATCATTTCTTGTGGTCTTTGAAATATAAACCACATGTTCAACGCTTTCGAAATTTACACGTTGCACTTGCGCGGCTCCCTCGGCGGCGGAGGTCTCTGCCTCCAAATTGGCAAAGCGGCTCGACGGAGGGGCAAAAGGGAAGGACGGGGCGGGGGGGGTGCGGAGGCACGCACACTCATGTTATGCTCAGATAGAGGCAGCTGGAACAAAAGGCTGTTTGGTGCACCATTGGTTTGCACTGATTCGTTTGGATTAGAACAGGCATCGGGAAGTTTTTTTGACTCAGAGAGCCATGAAAGCAAAATATTTGGAAATTTATTTCATTGAGATACACACACACACACACACACACACACACACACACACACGTATCTATTATATAAAGGAGGTCCCGTCATGGAACGACCGTCCTGGCAGAGAAACCTTACAAGGCAGGCACACCAAACTTGGCAACAAAAATAGGCCTCAGGCAAGGAAGGTTTTTAGCAAAGAAACTTTCCCCCCCAAAAAACCTAGAAGGCCCCCAAAACAACGATACAAAAAAACTACATTTTCCAGCGTCCTCCGCAGCCACCCACGAATCTCCCGGCCTCTACATTCTGACAACATGATTGGCTGCCAATGAGGGAGTATTTGCATAACGCCTCTATTGGCCAGCCAACATGAACATTCCGAACCTCTAAACTGGCAGAGGAGGATAAGGCCAAGGCCTGAGGCAGTCGCCAACACAAACACCCAATTCGCTTCCCACAGAAAATTTAAACCCCTACAAATCACAGACCATGCCCAAAATTGACAGTAAGGCTTCATTAACTTGATTTCCCTGACTAGGCCTCACCTAATGGGATGCTGTTTACGCTCTGAATTGACAGTAAGGCTTCATTAACTTGATTTTCCCGACTAGGCCTCAGCTCATGGGACATTGTGTATGGCCTGAATTGACAGTAAGGCTTCATTAACTTGATTTTCCCGACTAGGCCTCAGCTCATGGGACATTGTGTATGGCCTGAATTGACAGTAACCTACCTTGGCACACAGAGCCCCTATGACCCACGCTGCATTCTATTGCAGTTTAGAGGAGGGTGGACCATGGATGATGGGATTTGATGTACCTCCATGGATTATGGTAATTGTAGTACTTTCAAACCCTTCATTCCCCAAAGACCACTGTGGCCCAGAACCAAGACAAATAAAGACCCAGCTTGGCACACAGTGCCCCCATGACCCACACTCCATCCGACTGCAGATTAGAGGAGGACACACCATGGATGATGGGATTTCAAGTACCTCCACTCACTTCCAAAGTACCCCACCCACACAAGCATCAACCTCTACATCAACACAGCAGACGGACACAAAACATTGTATATCCACAAGCTCTGCAGGACGCCAGCAACACCACACACCCACAACTCCACAGGACTCCAACATCCCACCCACCAGAACAACCCACAACAACGCAGCCATGGCCCCACCAAGACCATAAGTAACATCAATTCCAATCCTTACATTTCTCGCATCTCCTAAATAGGGCATAGCAACGCGTGCCGGGTACAGCTAGTATAATATATTTTAAGACCGAATTTAACTCAATGTGAGTCTATACGTCCATACGATGAGGAAAGGATTCCCCAAAAGGCAGAATGAGGGGACACTTCAGACCTGGCTCTGCAAAAGGCACGCTCAGGACTCTGGGAAGGAAGGAAGGAAGGAAGGAAGGAAGGAAGGGGGAAAGAAAGAAAGACAGAGGGAAGGAAGGAAGGGGGAAAGAAAGAAAGACAGAGGGAAGGAAGGAAGGAAGGAAGGAAGGAAGGAAGGAAGGAAGGAAGGGGGAAAGAAAGAAAGACAGAGGGAAGGAAGGAAGGAAAGACAGAGGAAATAAAGGAGGGAGGGGGAGAGGAAGAAAGAAAAGAAGAACCGACTATGGAAAAGGAAGAAAAGAAAAGCAGGAGAGAGACAAGGATGGGGAAAGGAAGAAGGAAATGGGGAGGAAAGGGAAGGGAAGAGAGTGAGGAAAAAGTAAAATAATGAAGGGAAAAGAAGAAAAGAAAGAAAAGGAGAGAGAGGGAAGGGAAAAGAAAGGAGAAGGAAGACTTGGAGGAAAAGAATAGAAGAGGGAGGGAGGGAGAGGGAGGGAGAATGGAGGAAAGAAGGAAGGGGAGAGAGAGATGGAAAGGGAAGGAGAGAAGGAAAGAATGGAAGAGGAAGGAAGAAGAGGGAGAATGGAGGAAAAAAGGAAGGCGATCGATTGAGGGAAAAGAAAGGAGAGAAGGGAAGAATGGAAGAGGAAGGAAGGAATGAAGAGGGAGAATGGAGGAAAGAAGGAAGGGGAGAGAGGGAGGGAAAAGAATTTGCGTCGCTCCTCCCCGTTGCATGCTGGGAAACCGAGGCCCGGGCTGCTCTGGAGAGCCAGATGCCATCATGAAAAGAGCCACACGTGGCTCGCGAGCCATAGGTTCCCGACCCCTGGATTAGAATCATAGAATCTCTGCGCCCATCCCCACTGTGGAATTAATGCAGTTTGACACCACTTGAACGGCGATGGCTCAATGCTACGGAGCCATGGGGGCTGTCGCTTTCGAAGGTCTTTTGCTTTCTCTCCCAAAGTTTCACTCTTAATAGCATTAGGTCCATAAATCATTTGAGTTCGTGACAACATCATATGAGGGTTGAATGAAAAGTAATGCCTCCACCTTGGTAACGCAACAATGAATACACAACACAACATAGTTAAAAACAGCATGGAAAGCACAACCTTAGAGATTAAAGGCCTGGCGGAAGGCCTGTCACTCCGTTATTGCTTGCGCCTCTGCCGGGAGGGCGTTCCACAGGATAGGCGCTGCTACGGAAAAGGTGTGCCGCCGCATTGATGACAATAGGCAAATCTCGAGTGACGGAACCTCCAGTAGGTTTTGGTCCATGGACCGTAGTGGTCTCTGGGGAACGTGCAGGGAGAGGCGGTCCTTCAGGTACGCTGGCCCCAGGCCATGCAAGGCCTTAAAGGTTAGCACCAGCACTGTGAAGGCAATCCGGTGCAAGCACTGTAGGACCGGTGTGATGTGGCACGATAGTGTCACTCCAGCCAGCAGTCGAGCCACCGTGTTTTGCACCAGCTTAAGTTTCCGGATCACCGACAAAGGAAGGCCAATGCAAGGGGCGTTACAGTAGTCCAGTCTTGAGATGACCGTGGCCTGGACTATCGCAGCTAGGTCATCACCGGAAAGGTACGGTGCCAGCTGCCTCGCCTGGCGCAGATGGAAAACACTGCTTTGCTCACGGCGGAGACCTGAGCCTCCATTGTCAGCAGAGGGTCCTGTTGGACCCCCAGGCTTTTCACCAGAGGTGACGGACTAACCATCTCGCCGTCCATTATTGGCAGCTGGAGCTCACCCACCCCGGGACGACCCAGCCACAGGGCCTTCACCTTCAACATGCTGTCCCGTAGCCACCCAGTCACGGCTTCAAGGCACCGGTGGAAATAATGGGGTACAGAGTCCGGCCAGCCTTCCATCCTCAGCACCGGCTGGGTGTCGTCAGTGTACGGATGGCACTCCAGACCAAAACCACGCACCAACCGAGCCAGTGGCTGCATGTAGATGTTAAATAATAGAGGGGAGAGGATAGCCCCTACAGTTAAGGGGGACCCTTTCTGAGACCACCCCTCCCCTCTCCACCCACTGACCCCGATCTTGGAGGAAGGAGGCCACCCACTTAAGGGCGGACCCCCTCACTCCCGTCATGTCTAAACGGTGGATCAGTAGTGAATAGTCAACTGTGTCAAATGCTGCCGTGAGGTCCAATAACCCGAGCAGCGCTGACCCGCCTTGGTCCAACTGGCAGCGCAGCTGGTCTGTGATAGAGGCCAGGCCGGTCTCTGTCCCGTGCCCAAAGCGGAAGCCGGACTGGAAGGGATCTAATCCGGCTGTGTCGTCCAAGAACCGCTGCCGCCCTCTCAATCACCTTGCCCAGAAACGGTAAGTTCGAAACCGGGCGGTAATTGGAGGGAACGGAGCCATCTGGACCCGGTTTCTTCAGCAGCGGACTTACCATCGCCTCTTTTAAGCTCTCTGGAAAAACCCCTTGCTCAAGGGAGCTGTTTACTAGGCATGGTTTCGAATCCAAAAATTGCGATTCTAAAATCAAATGGGGGATTTTTTTTTTGATTAGTAAAAGAAAGACTTACAAAAAAATTTCCAAAAATTTCTAAAATGTAACTTAAGTACTAACGAAATTCGTTAGTAATTGTATGCCAGAGCATGCGCATTCGAGATGGTTTTTATTACAACTCCCAGAAATCCTAACAGCTGGTAAATTGGCTGGGATTTCTGGGAGTTGTAGGCCAAAACTTGAATAAACCACACTGAATTCTAGATGGGACTCTCCAAATAGGAAGGAGGGAGGGAAGGAGGGAGGGAGGGGGGGTATTCTATTCTTGGAAGCAGCAAAAAAAAGGAGGAGGAGGGCCCCCCCTCGCTCCTCGCTGCCTCTCTCTCACCCCCCGATCCTGAGGGAGCGAGGGGGGGGCCCAAGTTTGCCCAGGCTGAGAGGAAAAGGAAGAGGCCTGAGGCTGTGAGGAATGGTGGGAGTTGAAGTCCAAAACACGTACCTGGAGGGCTGAAGTTGGCCCCTGCGATGGGGCAAGGCAGAGCAACAAGGAAGAGAAGCATCTGAGAGAGCGCAGGGAGAGAGAGGAGGAGAAGCGCGCGCGTGTGTGTGTGAAGCTGGCCCCTGCGATGGGGCATGGCAGCAGAGCAACGGGGAAGAGAAGGGGGGGAAGCGTGGAGGACTACACTTTCCAGAATGCATTGCCTACCTAGCAGCAGCGTCACTTCCAGTTCCCCATAGAAATGCGGGAAAAGAAGAAGCTGAATGAAGGCGGGAAGGAAATGAGGGGAGAAGACAGGGAGAAGTGAGTACGAGTACAATAATTAAGAATTTATTACGATCATAACGCAAATTGTTGGCCTCAAGGACCGTAAAAGGAAGTCTACTTCCGGGTTCGCGGCAGCGATCCGTAAAAGCTCAAAAGTCCCATTACATACGAATCTCTTACGAATCCTTTTAATTTCCGTTTCATTTTTCTCATGCCTACTGTTTACTATAATCAACAGAGGTCCACGTAACCCCTCCCAGCAAGGTCTAACTAGCCAGGAGGGGCACGGGTTGAGGCCCAATAGAGTTGGGCTTCGGAACTGCAAGAGAATCTGTGCTATCTTGCGTTTGTGAGCCTCAGAAGGCACCCCCCAAACGCCAAATCCCCCCCCCGGCGTTTTGACTTTCCCCCTAAATCCAGTGCCAGCTCCCCTTCTTTTCCCCTTTCCAACGAGGCGTGGGGGCAATTAACGGAGCCGAGTAAACGGCCGAGGGCATCCGACGCTATTCTTATCTCGGCGCACGGCATACTTACCCTTATTAAAATCAATAAGCCCCCATTAGCCCGCGTTGGTTCCATTTTTAATAACCTATTGATATATGGCTGGGCCTTTTTACAGGGCTAAACAAATTTCCTCTTTACGTGCCCTGTAATGGCCCGAGGTCAGGCTGCTGGAGAGCCGTTGCCGTACATAAATGTTTATTTAGTGCCTGACTACTGATTGAGAACATCTCTGGTCTGCAGGCATCAGGTGGCTTTTAAACTCCGGATTTATGGCCCGCTTCCTGTTTTCCAGACACAGCGCACCGTATTCTGGAAAGTAATGAATGCAAGCTATTGTGAGAGGAATAGCCGGGGTGTTTGGCCACATCGGGACGCCGAGATGCGCGCTCGTCGCAGACCAGGATCACTTGTGGGATGGAAATGGGGGACAGAATGGCTGCGGGGGTTTCTGGGTATGCGGATAACCTTTGTGGTCTTTCTCTGACGTTCACCAGAAACATGAAAGCCATGAAAGCAAAATATTTGGAAATGTATTTCAGTGCGAGCCATATCTAGGGTTTTATATTGTGTTTTATACTGCAATTGTGATGTAGGCATCAAATTATGACTTTTGGAAGCCGCTCTGAGTCCCCCCTCGGGGGTTGAGAAGAGCGGGGTAAAATGCCATAAATAAAATAAATAAATCTATCTATTATATAAATGGGTTCACGTCATGTGATGTATCCCTCAAACAAAGAAACCATACAACGCAGAAACACAATACTTGCCAACAGAAATAGGCCTCAAGCAAGGTACGTTTGTAGCAAAGAAACTTTCCCCCCCAAAACCTAAAAGGCCCCCAAAACAACAAGTAAAAATAAAACTACATTTACCAGCATCCTCCGGGGCAGCCAAAGACTCACCCAGCCTCTACATTCCGAACAACATGATTGGCTGCCAATAAGGGCGGATGTGCATAACTGCTGCACTGGCCAGCCAACATGAAAAGTCCGATCCATAGTAAACTGCCAAAACAGAACACGGAAAAGGCCTGAGCCAATCCCCATAACAAACACCCAAATCACTTCCAACCGAAAATTTACACCCCAAAAAATCACAGACCACGCCCAAAATTGACAGTAAAGCTTCATTAACTTGATTTCCCTAACTAGCCCTCACTTACTGGGAAGCTGTTTACGCTCTGAATTGACAGTAAGGCTTCATTAACTTGATTTCCCTAACCAGCCCTCACTTACTGGGAAGCTGTTTACGCTCTGAATTGACAGTAAGGCTTCATTAACTTGATTCTCCCGACTAGGCCTCAGCTCATTGGACATTGTGTTTGGCCTGAATTGACAGTAAGGCTTCATTAACTTGCTGTTCCTAACTAGGCCTCAGCTCATGGGACATTGTGTATGGCCTGAATTTACAGTAACTCTATGTATATAATAGAAGTCGGTGTTTGCGGTGGGTGGTGCGACCGAGCGAATATGTGCCAGCGTTTCGATTTGCTGCCACTCCGGGATTATTTGCATAAATGGCTGTGACTGGCCAGCCTCCCAACATTCCAAGACAGCACAGAGAGGAAAGGGAAGGGCCTGAGGCTGGAGCTGAAGTTAGCCAGTGGACAGTTTTTTCTGTTGGAAATGGGATGTTCAGTACCTTCACCCAATACACTTCTAAGGTGACTCAGAGGGAAAGCAAAAGGCTTTCTGTTGGTAATGAGAGTTCAATATGCCAAGTTTGGTTCAATTCCATTGTTGCAAGAGTTCAGGATGCTCTTTGATTGCGTGTGAACTATAAACCCCAGAAACTGTAACACCCAAATGTCAAGGTCTATTTTCCCAAACTCCGCCTGTGTTCACATTTGGGCATATCGAGTATTCGTGCCAAGTTTGGTCCTGATCCAACATTGTTTCAGTCCACAGTGCTCTTTAGATGTCGGTGAACTACAACTCCAAAACTCAAGGTCAATGCCCACCAAACTCTTATAGCATTTTCTCTTGGTTAGGGGAGTTCTGTGTAGGAAGTTTGTGTCTTCCTGCCATTCCTGCCAGGATATCTGTGTTGTGTTCATCGAAACAGGCCCAGGTTTCACACTGAGTGTATAAATACATTCAAAAACATATTAGCTATATGTATTACTGTGTCATTTTGTGTCATTTTGGTTGGTGGCGTGCCTCAGGATTTTGTAAATGGAAAAAATGTGCCGCGGCTCAAAAAAGGTTGGGAAACACTGGAATAGACAACACATGTTTGAAAAGGAAAGCAGGAGTTTTTTGGGGCAACTTTGTACACATTTCCAAACATCCTAAAATCTCCAAAAAGTTATGGAGATTTCCATTTCCCAAAAAGGTCATCTTTCCAAAAAGGAGGCGATCCTTGGCCTTCCTCCCGTAGCACCCCAAATACGGCCCCGTATCACCCAAATGAGAGCGTCAGGTGTCGGACTCCGAACGTGCCACGTGAGATCAGTTATAGCTCCGGAACCACGCCGCGCCGCGAAAGAAAGATTCACAACACCGAACCCTTTGAGTGTCAAGACTTTTGTCTCGCGGTCCCCGGTATCTCCGTAAAGCGACGCCGAGGTGCGCAATAACTCTTTCAAAGAGGTGGTATTATTATCTCCCCCTGCCCTCGTTCCACCCTCGTTCCACCCTCCACGTCGCACAAAGAACATTATCCTTTAATTACGTGTAAGGCGCAATTTGGCGCCCCGTGGCGCCGGACCACAATGATGCTCATTAAAAGGTCAAGCGCAGCCGCGGAAGTGCCGCTCTCTTCAATTAATGGCTCGGCTCCGGACCAAGCGCCCGATCGAGGCGGCACGGGAGCACATCGCGGCACAATGGGCCCCAAGAAGCACTTTGCGGGCACCTCTGGTATCCAGGTAACGCATTGAGATCTCAAAAGGAGTTTGCACCGAACGAGCGGAGGGGAGGGATGTCCATTCCTTTTAACCTTTCGAATCACAATCGGCACGGGCGGCGAGCTTGAATGGGTTTTCCCAAAGTGCAGGTGGCAAGGCCCCCTCCCCTGCAATCAAGCCTCATTAACGCCGGAGCTGATAATTACAAATTACTGTAATTTGGGAAGGAGTCAACATTTGCCAAAGGGCCTCTTTCAACTGTCAGGGGGCGCATGAGCAGCGTTGGCTAATCTACTGTGACAAAAAAGAGAGAGAGAAAGAATTGGGCCTTGCGTTTCTTTCTCCCGCCTTCCCATGAAACGAGTGCAAGAAAGCCACGATCCTCACGCGCCGTGCGACCCAAAGGGTTCGGCAATTAACGCATTAGTCTTTAGGCAAGAACAATGAGATTTCAAGCCACCCCCGTCACATTCTCTCTCTCTCTCTCTCTCTCTCGTTCACATATATTGCATCCAAAATATTGTCAATATTTTCAAATGTTATTGTTGGTAAAGGTTATGTTGTGTGACAGTTTGCAGAAGAGGAGGACGGCAACTTTGGTAAACAAGCACTCCCCCTGAAAAATTGAAACCACTAAGCCATGTGGTAAAATTGAAACCACTAAGCCATGTGGTAAAATTGAAACCACTGAGCCATGTGGTAAAATTGAAACCACTGAGCCACGTGGTAAAATTGAAACCACTGAGCCACGTGGTAAAATTGAAACCACTGAGCCACGTGGTAAAATTGAAACCACTGAGCCATGTGGTAAAATTGAAACCACTAAGCCACGTGGTAAAATTGAAACCACTAAGCCACGTGGTAAAAATTGAAACCACTGAGCCATGTGGTAAAATTGAAACCACTGAGCCACGTGGTAAAATTGAAACCACTGAGCCACGTGGTAAAATTGAAACCACTGAGCCATGTGGTAAAATTGAAACCACTGAGCCATGTGGTAAAATTGAAACCACTGAGCCACGTGGTAAAACTGAGCCACGAAACCACTGAGCCACGTGGTAAAATTGAAACCACTGAGCCATGTGGTAAAATTGAAACCACTGAGCCATGCGGTAAAATTGAAACCACTGAGCCATGTGGTAAAATTGGAACCACTGAGCCACGTGGTGAAATTGAAACCACTGAGCCATGTGGTAAAATTGAAACCACTGAGCCACGTGGTAAAATTGAAACCACTGAGCCACGTGGTGAAATTGAAACCACTGAGCCATGTGGTAAAATTGAAACCACTGAGCCATGAGGTAAAATTGAAACCACTGAGCCATGTGGTAAAATTGGAACCACTGAGCCACGTGGTGAAATTGAAACCACTGAGCCATGTGGTAAAATTGAAACCACTGAGCCACGTGGTAAAATTGAAACCACTGAGCCACGTGGTAAAATTGAAACCACTAAGCCATGTGGTAAAATTGAAACTAAGCCATGTGGTAAAATTGAAACCACTAAGCCATGTGGTAAAATTGAAACCACTAAGCCATGTGGTAAAATTGAAACTAAGCCATGTGGTAAAATTGAAACCACTAAGCCATGGGTAAAAATTAAAACCACTAAGCCATGTGGTAAAATTGAAACCACGAAGCCATGTGGTAAAATTGAAACCACTAAGCCATGTGGTAAAATTGAAACCTCTAAGCCATGTGGTAAAATTGAAACCACTGAGTCATGTGGTAAAATTGAAACCACTGAGCCATGTGGTAAAATTGAAACCACTAAGCCATGTGGTAAAATTGAAACCACTGAGCCACGTGAGATGCCTATGGCTTCCACAATCTCTCGCGCTTTCCATCTCCGATCGGCCAGCACCATAGCGTGGATTTTTTTCAATTGGTTCGGGTGTAGAGACCTCAACTGGGCATCCAGGACGTCCGGCACCTTCCGTGCTTGTACAGTTACACTCCCCCTGAAGACGCAGGTTCGCAGCCTGGGCGTGATCCTGGACTCATCGCTGAGCCCGGAACCCCAGGTCTCGGCGGTGGCCAAGGGAGCTTTTGCACAGCTCAGGCTCGTGCGCCGGCTGCGCCCGTACCTTGGGAAGTCGGACATGGCCACGGTGGTCCATAATCTGGTTACATCCCAAATAGACTACTGCAACGCTCTCTACGTGGGGTTGCCTCTGAAGACTGCCCGGAAGCTGCAATTAGTTCAACGCTCGGCAGCCAGGCTACTAACGGGAGTGGGGTACAGGGAGCGCAAAACTCCCTTGTTGCGCCAGCTCCACTGGTTGCCAATTAGCTTCCGAGCACAATTCAAAGTGCTGGTTTTAACCTACAAAACCCTATACAGACACCACACGGACCGGCTGGCGGCAGCGTGGAGTCAGAGGGGGCTCGGGGACAACGAAGATTCGCCCCTGAATGGGGCGAGTGGTAAGCGCGTGCCTACCTTGCTTACCGCAAGATCCGGCCCTGGATCAGCAATAGGGTAGTGCGCGGAACCGTTTTCCTTCGGTGCATTCATTCTTTTGTTACTTTCATTACCTTCAGGAGCATGTAAATGGAAGACAAAAAATGGCTCACCACATGAGCAAGTGGGAGCCAATCCTTGCTCCTCACTTGCTTTTCATGAGCTCGCAGGGCTCCATGCCTCCTTGCCTTGGGAAGAATGTGTCTCTGGTGTGCAGGCCCCGAAAGTGCATGCATCTGCCTGTAGCTGAATGCCTCCTCTAGAGTAAGAAAGTCCGCACTCAACTCCTTGCCTTGGAAAAAGTATGTGCGTGATGTGCAGGCCCGGGAGAGAAAGCATACGTGCTTGCCTGCAGCAACTCTCCTCTAGAGCAGAAACAGGTAAGGCACCTCCTTAAAGCACACACATGCCTGTAGCTGAACGCCTCCTCTAGGGTAAGAAAGTCAGCACTCACCTGCTTGCCTTGGAAAGAGTATGTGTGTGGTGTGCAGGCCCGGGAGAGAAAGCATACGCGCCTGCTTGCAGCAACTCTCCTCTAGAGCAGAAACAGGTAAGGCGCCTCCTTAAAGCACACACATGCCTGTAGCTGAACGCCTCCTCTAGGGTAAGAAAGTCAGCACTCACCTGCTTGCCTTGGAAAGAGTATGTGTGTGGTGTGCAGGCCCGGGAGAGAAAGCATACACGCCTGTAGCTGCTTGCAGCAACTCTCCCTCTAGAGCAGAAGCAGGTAAGCCCGCCTCCTTAAAGCACACACCTGCCTGTAGCTGAACGCCTCCTCTAGGGTAAGAAAGTCAGCACTCACCTGCTTGCCTTGGAAAGAGTATGTGTGTGGTGTGCAGGCCCGGGAGAGAAAGCATACACACCTGCTTGCAGCAACTCTCCTCTAGAGCAGAAGCAGGTAAGCCGCCTCCTTCAAGCACACACATGCTTGTAGCTGAACGCCTCCTCTAGGGTAAGAAAGTCAGCACTCACCTGCTTGCCTTGGAAAGAGTATGTGTGTGGTGTGCAGGCCCGGGAGAGAAAGCATACACGCCTGCTTGCAGCAACTCTCCTCTAGAGCAGAAGCAGGTAAGCCGCCTCCTTAAAGCACACACCTGCCTGTAGCTGAACGCCTCCTCTAGGGTAAGAAAGTCAGCACTCACCTGCTTGCCTTGGAAAGAGTATGTGTGTGGTGTGCAGGCCCGGGAGAGAAAGCATACACGCCTGCTTGCAGCAACTCTCCTCTAGAGCAGAAGCAGGTAAGCCGCCTCCTTCAAGCACACACATGCCTGTAGCTGAATGCCTCCTCTAGGGTAAGAAAGTCAGCACTCACCTGCTTGCCTTGGAAAGAGTATGTGTGTGGTGTGCAGGCCCGGGAGAGAAAGCATACGCGCCTGCTTGCAGCAACTCTCCTCTAGAGCAGAAGCAGGTAAGCCGCCTCCTTAAAGCACACACCTGCCTGTAGCTGAACGCCTCCTCTAGGGTAAGAAAGTCAGCACTCACCTGCTTGCCTTGGAAAGAGTATGTGTGTGGTGTGCAGGCCCGGGAGAGAAAGCATACGCGCCTGCCTGCAGCACCTCTCCTCTAGAGCAGAAACAGGTAAGGTGCCTCCTTAAATCACATGCCTGCCTGCAGCTGAGGTGCTCTCCTCTAGAGTAAAACAGCTTAAATGCCTAAAATGATGGGAAGGGGAGACTGGGGAGCCCCCCCACCCCTCACCCAATGGGCCGATAGAAAACCAACAAAAGCCAACCCTGGCTTCTCCGTGACAGGCCCTTGAGAGAAGCTGCTTTCCCAATGGCGAAGGGGAAGTCAATAAAGCATATCTAATTAGGCCGCAAATTGACAATCAGAAGCTGCCATTTGACATGACTCTTGTCAACAGCGTAATAGGCATTTAATGCACTGGAACAAGATGGCATTGCCCAGCTCGGATAATGGAAAAGGACCAATTGAGCAAATTTGAAGTCCAAACAAGCCTCTTAGCGGAGGTCATTGACAAGCCAGGGGGCGATTACGGCTCCGTGTGGCAGCTAATGCGTAAAGAATGTGCCAAAAGCACATCCACATAATGGCCGAGGAAGCTAGGCTACTAAGTGCATGGTGTGATAAGGCGCAGGAGAGCAAACACAGCGGTGATGCTAAGAGGTGGAAGGAAAGCCCGTGCCTTCGACATGCCACAAGCCATAGGCTGGAGAGACACTGCCATTAAAGATTATGATATATTATTATGATATAGCCTTCCCTTGGATGGTGGGCAGTGTGGTGTTTGCGGACGACATTGGCAGGGCTCTTGGACATGTTTAAGCGGTCACTATGTTTAAGCGGCCATTGGTGTCTCCGAGTAGTGGGAGATTGAGCTATTTGTGGAAGTGGGAGCTTGTCTGTGTAAGTGGACATCCCAGCCACATACACACCTTTTATTATTATGTGTATAGCTAGATGGTCAGCGTAGACCAGGGGCCGGGAACCTTTTTGACTCAGAGAGCCATGAAAGCAAAATATTTGGAAATGTATTTCAGTGAGAGCCATAGAATATATATAATGTATTTTAAGACTGAATTCAACTCAATGTGATTCTATACGTCCATACGATGAGGAAAGGATTCCCATAGAGGCAGAATGAGGGGACATTTCAGACCTGGCTCTGCAAAAGGCACGCTCAGGACTCTGGGAAGGAAGAGAAGGCGGAAGGAAGGAAGGAAGGAAGGAAGGAAGGAAGGAAGGAAGGAAGGAAGGAAGGAAGGAAGACAGACAGACAGACAGACAGACAGACAGACAGACAGACAGAGGAAATAAAGGAGGGAGGGGGAGCGGAAGAAAGAAAAGAAGAACAAACTATGGAAAAGAAAGAAAACCAGGAGAGAGACAAGGAAGGGAAAAGGAAAAAGGAAATGGGAAGGGAGGAAAGGAAAGGGTGAAGGGGAGAAAGAAAGGAAAGGGAGTGAGGAAAAAGTAAAATAACGAAGGGAAAAGAAGAAAAGAAAGAAGGAGAGAGATGGAAGGAGAAGGAAAGGAAGACTTGGGGAAAAAGAATAGAAGAGGAAGGAAGGAAGAGGGTGGGAGGGAAAAGGAAGGAGAGAAGGAAAGGGTGAAGGAAAGGAAGGAAGGAAGAGGGAGAATGGAGGAAAGAAGGAAGAGGAGAGAGGGAGGGAGAAGGATAAAGAGAAGGAAAGGGTGAAGGGGAGAAAGGAAGTAAGTAAGAGGGAGAATGGAGGAAAGAAGGAAGGGAAGAGAGGGAGGGAAAAGGAAAAAGAGAAGGAAAGGGCGAAGGGGATAAAGGAAGGAAAGAAGAGGGAGAATGGAGGAAAGAAGGAAGGGAAGAGAGGGAAGGAAAAGGAAGGAGAGAAGGAGAAGGAATGGAAGAGGAAGGAAGGAAGGAAGGAAGGAAGGAAGGAAGGAAGGAAGGAAGGAAGGAAGGAAGGAAGGAAGGAAGGAAGGACGCAAAGGCGAGGAGGGCGCAGGGCCAAGGTGTCAATGTCGGCAAGGCAGTCCCCTGGTGTAGACCCATATGTAGACCCAGTTCGATGCTGTTCAAATGCCATCATATGGCAGCATGGATTCAGTCTCAGCTGTTTATTTGGTTGTGTGCTCCATGGGCTTTCCGTTACCAACTGCTGCTTTACTTCAACACTTGAGTGTAGACTCGTATAGTGCGGTTCAATGCAGTTAACCCATGAAACCATGGATATCAAATCCACCGAGAAGGGATTGCACCACCCTAAAGGGTTCAAATTGGGAAAAAAGTTAGAATTTTCCATTAAAATCACGCTTAAAGATGTGGTTATATGAAACGAACACAACATAGAATGGAAGGAATCGATTCGCATCCAACCCAAAAGGAACTGATTTGGGTTCGCCCGAAGAGATTTGTGGAACCAAATAGGTTCCTGAATGCTCTGAGGGATCTGGAGCCTGCCAGCATCTCGTTCGATGAGCAAGTGGATGCGATGAACATCAAGCTGTCCAAAGCTCTCGACGAGATTGCCCCTAGACGCCCTCTCCGATCCCGCAGGAATCGGTCACCCGTGGTGCACTGAGGAACTCCGATCGATGAAACGGGAGAAGAGATGGCTGGAGAGCGTGTGGAGGAGACTCCGTGACGGAGGTTCAAAATCAGCTTATAAGCAATTTATGGATGCTTATGAGCATGCTATCAAGGAAGCGAAAGAAATTCCTATTATGCAACCTTGATAGCGTCTGCCAGCTCACGCCCGGCTCAATTATTTAGAGTAATTCGGTCTTTAACGATGGTTCCTACCATCCCAAAAAATGATGATCAGGCCCTGACAGCCGAGGCTTTTCAGAGCTACTTTACAGACAAGATTGCGATCCTCCGCCGGGACCTCTCGGCCACAATTGATGCAGTTAGCAAACTTGAGACTCCGTGGCCTCTCGCTGGGCCTTCGACCGGTTCCACCCACTGGACGCAGAGGCTGTCGATAGAATTGTAGATGCAACTAGGTCAACCACATGCTCCCTCGACCCGTGCCCCTCCTGGCTTGTGAAAGCTTGCCTTGAGGGGTTACGTGGCCCTCTGTTGAATATAATCAACACCTCCCTTGAGCAAGGAGTGTCTCCGGAGGGATTAAAAGAGGCGGTGGTTTCTCCATTGCTGAAGAAACCGGGATTAGATCCAGCGGTCCCTCTCAATTACCGCCCGGTTTCGAATGTATCATTCCTGGGTAAGGTGGTTGAGAGGGCAACAATGGAGCAGTTGCAGACCTTCCTAAATGACACAGCCTGGCTAGACCCCTTCCAGTCCGGCTTCCGTTCAGGGCATGGGACGGAGACGGTCCTGGTCTCCATCACAGACCAGCTACGTTGCCAGCTGGACCAAGGCGGATCGGCGCTGCTTGTGTTATTGGACCTCACAGCAGCGTTTGATACTGTCGATTATGATCTTTTGACTCACCGTCTTGCCGGGGCCAGGGTTAAGGGGGACGGCCTTGAATTGGCCATCCTCCTTCCTCCGGAACCGGTCACAGCGGGTGAGGAGGGGCGAGGTGGTGTCTGAGGGCTCCCCCTTAAATTGTGGGGTTCCCCAGGGGGGCCATACTCTCCCCTCTATTATTTAATATCTATATGCGGCCACTTGCTCAGCTGGTGTGTAGCTTTGGGCTGGAATGTCACCAGTACGCTGATGACACCCAGCTCATTCTGAGGATGGAGGGCAGGCCCAAAACCGTACCCGATAATTTCCATCTCTGCCTCAAGGCTGTTACTGGATGGAAGCGAGCCAGTAGGTTGAAGGTGAAGCCGGCGAAGACGGTGATCCTCTGGCTGGGTCGTCCGGGCGGTAGGGATGTGTGGCGCTATGCTCGTCGTCTTCGGTAAAGAGCCTTGGAGTTCTTTTGGACCCTCTGCTGTCAATGGAGGCCCAAATCTCCGCTGTCAGCAGAGTGGCGTTTTCCCATCTTCGTCAGGCTAGGAGCCTGGCCCCTTACTTGTCTCGGCACGACCTGGCCACGGTGATCCAATCTACGGTCATCCCAAGGTTAGACTACTGTAACGCTCTCTACATTGGCCTGCCTCTGTCGGTGACCCGGAAACTCAAGCTGGTGCAGAATGCCACAGCTCGGTTGCTCACAGCTGCCACATTACACCAATTCTGCGGGAACTGCACTGGCTCCCTATTGAGTTCCGGATCACCTTCAAAGTGCTAGTTTTGACTTTCAAGGCCTTGTATGGTCTGGGGCCGGTGTACCTGAGGTGACCGCTGTCAGATTATTGCATTTTGAATAGCAATTCATGAGTCAGCACAAGATATATTTTCGCAGTTTGAGATGACCTGCAGTGTGACATGTTTGACACCAGATGGCGCTGTCTCAAGACTGCTAAATGGAATCTTGAGGAATGTCAGTTACAAAGTGACAGTTGGGATTTGTCAGTTGGGATTTAATATCTGTGAGGAAAGGATGTTTAGAAAGGTAGCTGTGATGGCTGTTGTTTTTCGATGTTTTGCCAGTTATTGTTAAATACAATTTAATACAAAGTTATATATAACTCTGGACTCCCAGCTGACCATGGAGGCCCAGGTCTCCGCGGTCAGCAAGGTTGCTTTTTTTCATCTGCGACAGGCTCGGAGGCTGGCCCCCTATATCTCCCGGAATGACCTGGCCACGGTGATCCAAGCTACGGTCATCTCAAGGCTGGATTACTGTAACGCGCTTTACGTTGGCCTTCCTTTGTCGGCGACCCGGAAGCTCAAGCTGGTGCAGAACACTGCCGCCCGACTCCTGTCTGGAACCCCAGCAGGCCGCCACATCACACCTGTTTTGCAGGATCTGCACTGGCTCCCAATCGAGCACCGGATCTCCTTCAAGGTGTTGGTTCTTACCTTTAAGGCCTTGCATGGCCTGGGGCCAGCGTACTTGAGGGACCGACTCACCCCACACTATCCCCCGAGATCACTACGCTCCGAGGATGCTAATTTGTTAGAGATACCCTCGGCGAAATCGGCTAAACTGGCATCTACTCGCCGGAGGGCATTCTCCGTTATAGCTCCTACGCTGTGGAACGCCCTCCCGGCTGGAACGCGGGCTATAAAGGACCTGCCCCCGTTTAGACGCGCCTGCAAAACGTATTTGTTTAAGCAGGCCTTCGGTGAGTAGGTCCTGCCCATGTTCCGCTTTAGCCGCTGTCCTGGGGTGTCACGCTATCTAATTTCTGAACTGTACCTGGGGGTTTTGTATTTTGCTGTTTTAACTGTTTAATTGTCTTAGATGTTTTATCGCATTGCTTGTGTGTAGTTGTACCTTCGGTTCCTGTGAGCCGCCGCGAGCCTCAGGGAGTCGGCGGCATAGAAACCCGAATAATAATAATAATATTTACCTTGTGAATTGAATGAGAGTTTCATTATTCCCTCGAACAGAGACTGGAGTTTTTGGGCCGATGGGGAATTAAACTTCTATATTTCTGTTGCCTATCCGCTGTGACATAAATACTCAACGCCGAAGAACCGCATCACCCCATACTGTCCCACGAGAACACTTAGATCTGAAGACTGGAACCTTCTAGCCATGCCCAATGTCAAGCAATACCATCTAAATTCAACATGGAGAAGGGCGTTCTCCATCTTCGCCCCAGCCCTCTGGAACTCATTACCTTCGGAGGTTAGGGCCTTGCGCAATCAGTTGGCTTTTCGGAAGGCCTGCAAGTCGGCCCTATTCCGGCAGGCCTTTGAGCTGTGATGTGCTATCATCTGAGACTGTCTTTCCTTTTGGGAATCGTTTTATTCTGTGGTTTTAATGCTATTGTAGATTGTGATTTTACCGTGGTGTTGATGTAAGCCGCCCCGAGCCACTGGGAGTGGCGGCTAATAAGTCTAATAAATAAATAAATAAATAAATAAATAAATATAATATACATACAAATACATGCACATGCTTCCAAAAAAAAATCACCCGATTGATGACAGTGTAGCGTAATGATAAACTAATTTAGCATCATAAACGTAGACAGTTGGATATAATGACGCTGATGTTTGCTCAGACAGCTAAGTGCTCGCAAATTAAGTAAACACACAAATGGCTGGAGCAACATGAGGGTGAAGGATGGGTTCGGGGAAGCACTGATCCGTGAAATCACAGGCAACGCGCTTCCTATTTAATTGGCGCATCAAGCAGGTCTTCCATCGCTAAGTGACTGGGGAGATCCACCAGATGCTCGCCGGTGTATCACCCGTTTAGCATACAAAGGATAATGACGGGAGGCCCTGTCTGTAAAGAGGAATTATGTGGCACGTGGATGAACAATCGGGCGTGTTATTTCAAATGTTTGTTTATTTATTAGGGCGAACCACACACTAGGCATGTTTGATCAAGGAAAGAAATATGGTTCCAAACTCAGTTCACATGTAAGGGGTGCCGGTGGTTTGGTTCGGGGTTGAATTCTGAATTTTTCCGAAGAAATGTTCGGAATTTTCAGAATTTTCAGAATTTTCGGAATTTTTGGAATTTTTGAAAATTTTGAAAATTTTGAAAATTTGGGAAATTTTGGAAATTTCCGAATTGCTTTCTTAATGGTGGACGAGATTGTGCAATCCTTTCCAATCATCAAGTCCTCAAAGTGGCAGAGAGAGAGAGAGATTAACTTCTCCCTACCAGTTTGACATTGCTTGAACCGCCATGGCTCAGTGCTATGGAATCCTGGGATTTGTAGTTTGGGGAGGCACCAGCACCCTTTGACAGAGAAGCAAAACACCTTATCAAAGTGTTCGAGGAGTCGTAGGTGTTGGTGATAGGTAACCCATGTTTCAGAGCCATATAGGAGAACAGGCAGTACGATAGCTCTGTACACACTGATTTTGGTGCTTTGCCTCAGGTGCTTGTTGCTCCAGACTCTTTTGTGAAGCCTTCCGAATGCACTCTATGACTTTGCTAATCTGTGATTTATCTCTTTGTCAATCTTGGCGTCTGAAGAGATGATGCTTCCCAGGGAGGTGAACTGCTGAACGGACAAGCACAGATTTGCCTATGCCGACATGGGGATGCTGGTGTTCTTCCTGTGGTGCGGGCTGGTAGAGGACTTCCCTTTTCTTCAAACTGACTTCCGGCCCAAACGGCTCTGCAGCTGTTGCAAAGCAGGATGTGAGGCGCTGCAGGGCTGCTTCTGAATGGGCGACAAGGGCAGCATCGTCAGCAAAAAGCAGCTCACGGACTAGATAGTTTAGAGTCTTAGTGCGAGCCCTAAATTGAACAAGCTACCATCAGCACGATAGTGTATATATATGCCGTTTTCTTCTTCTTGTAGGTCTGCCGTAGCCCTTTGGAGCATCATGCTGAAGAAGATTGTAAATAGGGTTGGTGCAAGAACACAACCTTGTTTCACTCCGTTAGTTATGAGAAAGGGCTCAGAGAGAGCATCAGCGTACCTGACTCGACTGCGCTGGCCCTCATGTAACAGGATAATCATTTAGAGGAATTTGGGGGGACATATTAGTCGTTCCAGGATCTGCCACAGACCTTTTCTACTCACAGTGTCGAAGGCTTTGGTGAGGCCGACAAATGTTACATAGAGTCCTACATAGTTCTGTTCTGCTACATTTCTCTTGCAGTTGTCTCAGGGCAAAAACCGTATCTGTGGTGCTCCTATTAGCTCTGAAGCCGCATTGGTTTTCCTGGAGAAGTTCTTCTGCAATAGCAGGAACTCATCTGTTCAGGATTATCCTTGCAAGGATTTTTCCAGCAATGGAGAGCAGTGTTATACCTCGATAGTTTGAGCAATCGGAGGATAACTGCATCTCGGAGATCTGATGGCAGTTCACCTTTTTCCCAGCAACTCACAAGGAGCTCGTGGAATTTGGCATGAAGTACATGACCTCCCTGTTTCCAAGCTTCAGGTGGGATTCCATCGATCCCAGGGGCCGTGCCATTTTTCGTCTGCTGTATGGCCTCAAGGGTCTCTTCCAGAGTGGGAGCTGCGTCCAGTTCACTTTTCATTGGTTGTTGTATCATGTCAGGGCTGCCCAACTGGCGCCCGGGGGGGGGGGGCGTATACGGCCCCCCAGCCCCTTCCTTACGGCCCCCTAAGCTTTTTAATAAAAAATAAAAATTGAAAAATAAAATAAATAATAAAAAAAATTTAAAAACCTATTTTCGGGTTCGGAGCAAGTATCGCAAGAATACGCAATCCACACGGGATTTCGCTGTCAACGCGAGATTACGCCGGCGTTGACAGCGAAATCCCGTGTGGATTGCGTATTCTCGCGATACTCTTCGGCTGCTCTACTACTGGATCGCTGAGGCCCACAGACGTGATTAGGACCTTCTTCGACTCAGTCGGTCGTCGCCTCTCTCGCCGTCCGGGTACTCCTGGATCCTGCGCATTTGGAAAAGGTAGGCCGAAGCAGGGGGCTCCTCGGGGGGCTCCTCATTCCCCCCATCTCCCCTCATGTACTAAAAAAAATTAAATATATTTAAAGATGAAATAAGGGAGATGGGATACATTAAAATAAGGGGAGGATGGAATTAAATATATTTAATATTAAATAAAAATAAGGGGAGAGGAGGATGGGCAGATTAAATATATGGGAAGGGGCATAAAAATAAGGGGGAGGAGGGGGAATTAAACCCTATATTTAGGTATTAAATAAAAATTCAGGGGAGGGAGGGCCGGAATTAAATATGGACAGCCCTAAAAATAAGGGGGATAGCTGAACCTTAAATATACTTTGGCATATTAGAGACTCTGAAAATGTTCCGGATCGTTTCAGGATGGAGGCTTTATCTGTAATTAGTGTTTGACCATCTGTACTGTATAAGTTTTATATGCTGTCCTAATATTTAGGTGTCCTTTGGTCCCCGGATGATGAGTGATACCCCGATGCTGAATAAAAATAACGCCCGTCAACAAAGCCTATCCCCTCGTGGCTTTAATCAGCCCAGCAAAAAAACTCAGCCCAGGAACATGGATGTTTATCTTGCTAATCCGTTTAACCTCCGCTAAAGTGGTGAGGGACAATGCAATCAAATATATTTAATATTAAATAAAAATAAGGGGAGGGGAGGATGGAATTAAATATATTTAATATTAAATAAAAATAAGGGGGGAGGGGAGGATGGAATTAAATATATTTAATATTAAATAAAAATAAGGGGAGAGGGGAGGATGGAATTAAATATATTTAATATTAAATAAAAATATAGGGAGAGGAGGATGGAATTAAATATATTTAATATTAAATAAAAAAAAAGGGGAGGGGAGGATGGAATTAAATATATTTAATATTAAATAAAAATAAGGGGGAGGGGAGGAGGATGGAATTAAATATATTTAATATTAAATAAAAATATGGGGGGAGGGGAGGATGGAATTAAATATATTTAATATTAAATAAAAATAAGGAGAGGGGAGGATGGAATTAAATATATTTAATATTAAATAAAAATAAGGGGAGGGAGGATGGAATTAAATATATTTAATATTAAATAAAAATAAAAAGGAGGGGAGGATGGAATTAAATATATTTAATATTAAATAAAAATAAGGGGAGAGGGGAGGATGGAATTAAATATATTTAATATTAAATAAAAATAAGGAGAGGAGGATGGAATTAAATATATTTAATATTAAATAAAAATAAGGGAGGGGAGGATGGAATTAAATATATTTAATATTAAATAAAAATAAGGGGAGGGGAGGATGGAATTAAATATATTTAATATTAAATAAAAATAAGGAGAGGGGAGGATGGAATTAAATATATTTAATATTAAATAAAAATAAGGGAGGAGGGGAGGATGGAATTAAATATATTTAATATTAAATAAAAATAAGGGGGAGGGAGGATGGAATTAAATATATTTAATATTAAATAAAAATTTGGGGGAGGGAGGATGGAATTAAATATATTTAATATTAAATAAAAATAAGGGGGAGGGGAGGATGGAATTAAATATATTTAATATTAAATAAAAATAAGGGGGAGGGAGGATGGAATTAAATATATTTAATATTAAATAAACTTAAGGGGAGGGGGAGGATGGAATTAAATATATTTAATATTAAATAAAAATAAGGGGGAGGGGAGGATGGAATTAAATATATTTAATATTAAAATAAAATAAGGGGAGTGGGGTGATGGAAGTAAATATATTTAATATTAAATAAAAAAATAAGGGGAGAGGGCGCCGGGGCAGAGGGCGGAGTCGGGGGTGGGAAGGGGGCAGAGCCGGGGGAGGGGACGGAGCCGGGGGCGCGGGCAGACCCTACGCCCCCCTAGGTATTACTGATCAGAATTCAGGCCCCTGGGCCGGTAGAAGTTGGACAGCCCTGTATCATGCGCTGGATAGCCGAACCTTGGATTACTCGGTTGGCATTGAAGAGACTCTGAAAATGTTCCGCCCATCGTTTCAGGATGGAGGCTTTATCAGTAGTTAGTATTTGACCATCTGTACTGTATAAGTTTTATGTGCTGTCCTCATATTTAGGTGTCCTTTGAGTCCCCGGATGATGAGTGATACCCCGATGCTGAGCCCTGGATGCCCGTCAACAAAGCCTATCCCCTCGTGGCTTCAATCAGCCCAGCAGAAACAAAACTCAGCCCGGGAACACGAGATGTTTATCTTGCTGGGTATCCGTTTCACCTCCGCTAAAGTGGTGAGAAACAAACAGCAATCAATCCTGCCGTGACATTTCCCCCCTGGAAGGCCATCTTTACGTCAAGCGGCCCGCCTGGCATTTTTTAAGTAGGGGAAAAAAAAATGAAACAAGGCTGGATCATTTACAAAGTCCCGGAGAAGACTGACATGACATGTAAAGGGTTTTGGTGTCGGGGACCGGCTATTTGAAATGGTTGCCTTATTCTTCGTGAGATGTTTGTTTTTGGTGGTACATATCAGCTTTCAAGATCCGGTCCCGGGGCCTTTTCATACTACGAAATTATACTGCTATTTTGCACTTGGATGGCCATAGGAGGGAGCATCCTGTGGAATTCTATAGATCAGACCTGGGCATCCTATGGCCCGCGGGCCGGATGCGGGCCGCTGGCCGATTCTGACCAGCCCAGGGAGAAGGGTGTTGGGGGCGGGGCCAAGAGGAAGGGGTGCCGCTGCCACCATCCCATCGCGGGCTGTGGGGCCTGCATCGGCAGACAGCCCGCCGCTCCGGAGAACGATCGGAGGAGCGGCAGCTTTGGAGTGCCTGCCATCCCGGGAGGCGATCCGGGCCTGCAGCGGGAGCAGTCAGCGACCTGCGGTGGCTGATCGCCCTGGTGACCCAGAAGATTCACTGAAATAATATATTGTAGATATACAGTATATAGTGTGTGTGTGTGTGTGTGTGTGTGTATATGTCACTGAAATAACATATTTTAGATATATATATTGTGTGTGTGCGTGTATATATATATATATATATATATATATATACACACATACACACACTATGGCTCTCACTGAAATAATAATATTATTTATATATATATATATACACACACGCACACACACAATATATATCTTATATATATATATATATATATATATATATATATAATATTATTATTATATAATAATAATATTATATATAGATATATATATATAATATTATTATTTCAGTGAGAACCATAGTGTGTGTATGTGTATATATATATATACACACACGCACACACTGTCACGATCACGGACTTAGCGGGCCCCTTAATCACACACACAGAGACGTACTGAAGGCTAACTACTTTATTGAGTATAGAAACAGTTCCAAAGAATATATAGTCCAATAATATGTAAGGGTCCAAAAGGTAGTAAGCAAGATTGTCCAAAGTAACGTAGCAAATAGGCTTGAAGCTTGGCAAGGCTCCGCAATCCAATGCGGATCAAGAAACAAGGCAGGGCTCCGCAATCCCATGCGGATCAAGAAACAAGGTAAAGCAAATACAAGGCAAGGCTTGATGACCACGGCTAGCTTGTGGTCCCACTCCGCTTCACGCCTATCCAGGAAAGACGTGGCCGGAGAACTGAGGATGCGTTCCCACGGATCCTGTACTTAATCCTTCGGTCGAGGCCCCCGCCGCTCTAGGCTTCTTCGTCTCCAATCTCTGCTCACGGACCTCGGTCGGTCTAGGACCCTAGACCAAGCCCTCCTGGTAGACTCAATGTCCCGTCTCCTATCGAAGGATCGACCTTAGAACATAAGAACATAAGAAGAGCCATGCTGAATCGGACCTCAGCCCATCTAGTCCAGCATTCTGTATCACACAGTGGCCCACCAGTTGTACACGGGGATCTCGAGCAGAAGGGAGGGCAAACCCTGACCTGCTCCCGACCCCCACAACCAGTACCCGGGGAAATCCTGCCTACCTCAACCAACTCCGAGGTGGCACTTGGATGTCCTTTTCAGTAACTACCGATACACTTGGTATCCATGAATCTGTCTAATCCTGCCTTGAAGTTGTCCAGGCTGACCGCTGTCACAACCTCTTCTGGAAGTGAGTTCCATAACCCAATGACCCTCTGGGTGAAGAAATATTTCCCTTTATTAGTCCTAACCTTCCTACCTTGGAGCTTCAGGGAGTGCCCTCTAGTCCTAGTGTTGGGTGACAGAGAAAATATTTTTTCTTTATTCACCTTTTCTATCCCATGCATGATTTTATACACTTCGATCAAGTCACCTCTTAAACGCCGTCTTTCAAGGCTGAAAAGACCAAGGCGTTGCAACCTGGTTTCATAAGGGAGCCGCTCCATCCCTTGGATCATTCTTGTTGCCCTTTTCTGTACCTTTTCCAGTTCCGTTATATCCTTCTTAAGGTGCGGAGACCAGAATTGTACACAGTACTCCAAATGTGGCCTTACCATAGATTTGTAGAGAGGTAATACAACATTTGCCGACCTATTTTCGATTCCATTTCTGATCATGCTTAGCATAGAATTTGCTTTTTCGCTGCTGCAGCGCACTGGGTTGACATCTTCATTGAGCTGTCCACCAAGACCCCAAGATCCCTTTCCTGGTTTGTCTCAGAAAGCTTTGACCCCATCAATTGGTAGGTGTAGTTGGGGTTCTTTGCCCCAATGTGCATGACTTTACACTTGTTTAGGTTAAATGCATTTGCCACTTTGTTGCCCATTCACTCAATTTCGAGAGATCTTTCTGGAGCTCTTTACAATCAGTTTCATTTTTAACTACCCTGAACAATTTAGTGTCGTCTGCAAACTTTGCTACCTCAGAATTCACTCCTACATCCAGGTCATTAATGAATAAATTAAAAAGTAACGGACCCAAAACTGAACCTTGGGGTACGCCACTTCTCACCTCTTTCCACCCAGAGAAATGTCCGTTTATTACCACCCTTTGTTTCCTACAGTTTAGCCAGGTTCCAATCCAGGACAAGACCTGTCCCTGATTCCATGGCTAAAGAGCTTATTTAGGAGCCTTTGGTGAGGGACTTGGTCAAAAGCCTTTTGAAAGTCAAGGTAAACAATATCGACTGGGTCCCCTTTCTCTATGTGTTTATTTACACCCTCAAAGAATTCTAACAAGTTAGTAAGACATGATTTGCCTTTGCAGAAACCATGTTGATTTTCTTTCAGCAATGCCTGTTCTTCTATGTGCCTAGTAATTTTTTCTTTAATAATGGTTTCCATCATTTTGCCTGGAACTGAGGTTAAACTGACTGGTCTATAATTTCCTGGATCACCTCTGGATCCTTTCTTGAAGATCGGTGTTACATTTGCCTCCCTCCAGTCCTCGGGTACAGTGCCTGATCTTAGAGAAAGGTTATATATCTTAGCTAGAAGTTCAGCAATTTCACACTTGAGTTCCTTAAGAACTCTGGGGTGGATGCCGTCTGGACCTGGTGATTTGTTGACATTTAGTTTAGTAAGGCATATGAGAACATCCTCCTTGTTCTCATATGCCTCTCAGCAGCTGTGTCGCTATCTTCCTGAGAACTTTCCTCCCTAACACTTTCCCACTCGGCTTTGTCCATGTTTTCACTTTCAAGCTCTTGGGAATTCCTTCCCCCTGGGTGTTCATAACTCCCTTCGCTGTTTTCCATCTCCACCTGGTGATCGGAATCTATGCTAGGCCCAAACATCATCTCATCCCATGCCAAGCTCTCTGCGGGCGAGCGAGGCCCATCCGAAGGGCCCTGTGCTTCCCCCCAGTCATCTAGCTCATCCTCTGAATCCACCTCTGCTGCTGCAGGCCCTAAAGCTAATGGAACCCCAGGACCTATTCCCTGCCCTCCAGGCACGAACGAGAACTGCTGTGCTACACACACACAATATATATCTTATATATATATATATATATACACACACACACACACACAATGGCTCTCACTGAAATAATATTATATATATATATATACACACACGCACACACACAATATATATCTAATATATATATATATACACACACACACACACTATGGCTCTCACTGAAATTATATATATATGTATATATATATACATATATATGTATATATATATATATATATGTATATATATATACACTAGCTGAACCCGGCACGCGTTGCTGTGCCCTATGTTGGTGATGTGAGAATGTCAGGGTATGTATGTTGTGGTAGTGATGTGAGTATGTTTGTTATGTGTATATGTATTTGTGTGTATGTGTGTTTATAGTTGTATGTGTGTTTGGTTTTTTGGGGGTTTGTGTGTATGTGTGTGTGCAGGTATTGGTTTGTGGTTATTTGTGTGTGTGTATATATGTGTGTGTGTGTGTATGTGTGTGTTTATAGTTCTTGGTATGTGTGTATATATTTTTGTGTATTTTTCTGTGGGTGTTTTGTGTTTGAGTACGTGTATATATATATGTGTGTTTGTGTATGTATATGTATGTATGTGTATATATGGTGAGGTGGTGATATGTGTGTTTATATATGTGTATGTATTAGTGTGGATGTGTATGTTTAGGTGTGTAGATATATGTGGTTGTATGTGTGTTTGGTTTTTTGGGGGTTTGTGTGTATGTGTGTGTGCTGGTATTGGTTTGTGGTTATTTGTGTGTGTGTATATGTGTGTGTGTGTATGTGTGTGTTTATAGTTCTTGGTATGTGTGTATATATTTGTGTGTAGTTTTCTGTGGGTGTTTTGTGTTTGAGTACGTGTATATATATGTGTGTGTTTGTATATGTATATGTATGTATGTGTATATATGGTGAGGTGGTGATATGTGTGTGTATATATGTGTATGTATTAGTGTGGATGTGTATGTTTAGGTGTGTAGATATATGTGTTTGTATGTGGTTGTGTTTTTATATGTGTTTTTATGTTGGTGTTTATATGTTGTTTTGTATGTATGTGTGTGTTTGCGTGTGTATATGTGTGTATGTTTGTGTATGTTTTGTGTGCCGGGGGGGCGGCGGTGGGGGACCTTCGTTAGGAGGATGGCTGGTGTCCTGTGTCTCTTCCTGCGGTGTCCTCCTTCGGGAGTGGCAGGGAGCTGGTGTGCCACCGCCTCAGCGCTCTTCCTCGCCACTGTCACCTCCTTGGCTTCCTCCGCTGCCTTCCTCATGTTCGTGGACTCGGGTTGCGTGGGTTGGGTCCGGGAACGTTTGGGAGGCTGGGAGATGGAGGAGGAGGCGGGCCAAGGCATGGGACTATCCAGAAAGCTCCGCCCCTGCTTTCCAGGGAGCATCGCGGAGCCTTCTGGGAGGTGTAGTGCCATGGCCTTACCCGCCTCCTCCTCCGTCTCACAGGCTTGTAAACGTTCCCGGATCGAACCCACGCGTCCCGGGTCCACGAACATGAGGAAGTCAAGGAGGAAGGCCAGGAATGAAGGCAAGGAGGCGACAGTGCCGAGGAAGAGCAGTGAGGCGGCGCCCCAGGTCCCTGCCACTCCCGGAAGAGGAGATCGCAGGGAGAGGCATCCCAGAGCAGGCGTCCTCCGCCGCATGGAGCCTGGTGGCGCGGGCGCTGCCTTGGGCTCCTTGGGCTTCTGGCCCTCTCCTCCTCCGCTTCCAGGCCTGTCCCTAACCTCCGGAGTGCATTCAGGCGGGGAGGAGGTTCCGCTCTCCCAGTGGAGAGCAGGTGAATGCGCTGTGCTGGGGATCGGGCGAAGGCGCGGGCGCCGCCGGATCCTCCTCCCATAGGTTTGAATGGGCTATTTTGAGGGGTCGCGTTTAGGGGTCTGCGGAAGTTGTAAGGGGAGGGTGTTGTGCCATGTTTTTACCTCGTGGTCTGGTGAAATGTGTGTTGTGGGTTTTGTGGTTCTGGGGGTTATAGTGTGGCCGTGCATAATCGTCAAGCCACGACCAGTCGATTTTTATATATATAGATATATGTCATCCTCCATGTCATGGGTCCTGTCTTATAATATAGACAAAGAAACCACAAAAGGCAGAAACACAAAAACAACCCACATACCCAGAAAACCCTACGAGGTATGTTTACCAAAACACACACACACCCCTGCCCACAAAAGAGCCAACGGCCACAAATCCAAAAAAACATTATGGACTACAACTCCCATGATCCCCCACACCACCTCCCTCTAGCAGTTTATAGCGTCGGAATGTTAGTGGATCTGACCAATTAGAGGCATTATGCAAATACTCCCTCAGTTAGAATGTAGGCAGGGAGCCCCCACCCCCCTGGCAGTTTAGAGAGTCGGAAAGTTGGTGGTGGAAGGGAAAGGTAGGGAAAGGAATGGATGGACTGAGACAAGGGGAGCAAGGACTGATACAGAAAGGCAGGAAGGAGGGAAAGGAAAGAAGGGAGGGAGGAGGGGAGAAGAAAGGAAAGGAAGGATAGAAGGAAGAATGGATGGAAGGAAGGAAGGAGGAGAGAAGAAAGGAAGGAAAAAGGAAGGATAGCAGGAAGGACGGGAGGGGAAAGGAAGGAAAGGATAGAAGGATGGGGTGAAGGAAGGAAAGACAGAGGGGAGAAGAAAGGAACACAGAAACACATACACACACACATACTGTATATACAGTACATGCACAGAAATATACAAATATACACATACACACATACATAAACACACCTGTACTTACACACATCAACACATATACACGCACATACATATACAAACAGACATATACATAAGTACACACATATACATGCATACACATATACACATATACATAACTATACACACTAGGCATGAGAAAAAAGTTATGAAAATGATTCGTTTCGTAAGAAATTCGTAAAAAATGCTACTTTTGAGTATTTCCGCACCTGGAACGCCAACCAGGAAGTGGACTTCCTTTTTCGAACTTCGGGGGCCAGGATTTTCTTAAGTGTCGTTATTAGGTCGTAAGGGGGGGGGCACCCTCCTTCTCTCTCACCACCCTCCCGCCTCCCTTGCCAATAAGTATTATGGCAAGGCAAGCCCTAAACTCGCTCCTTCTTTCGGCTGGAAGCCCGGAAAAAATGTAAACAGAGAGGTTTACTCAGAAGTAAATCCACAAAGGAGGGCACTTTGGATGAAGGGCCCTCCCTGTGGATTTACTTCTGAGTAGACCTCTCTGTTTACATTTTTCCAGGCTTCCTGCCTCTCCTGCTCTGCCAGGATCTAAAGCATCAAAGAGTATTGGGGTGAGAAACCAACCTAATGTATCATAGAATGAATGCTACTGTAAGTGCCTCATATTATAAGTAATCCAACTGGTCATATACCTACATTCCATGCACATGCAATAATACAGCAGTAATAACAATAACAAGAGGTAAAATTCAAACTCTGGTCCCTCCTCAAGCGGTGCAAACTGCAAAAGGCTCTTCTCTATGAGCCCGGGAAAAGCGGGCACAGCGTTTGCTGCTTGGGTGCACATACATATTCTTGGGGGGGGGGATTTGCTGCAGAATCCCGGGCTCACAGAGAAGAGCCGTTTGCAGTTTGCACTGCTTGAGGAGGGACCACAGTCAGAATACTTCGGTTTGAATTTTGCCTCTTCTTATACCCATTGTTATTACTGCTGTATTATTGCATGTGCATGGAATGTAGGTATATGACCAGCCTGGGCAAACTTGGGCTCCTCGCTCCCTCGGGATCGGGGTGAGAGAGAGGCAGCGAGGAGCCGGGGGGGGGGGCTCCTCCTTTTCTTTTGCTGCTTCCAAGAACAGAATACCCCCTCCCTCCCTCCCGCCCTCCTTCCTATTTGGAGAGTCCCATCTAGAATTCAGTGTGATTTATTCAAGTTTTGGCCTACAACTCCCAGAAATCCCAGCCAATTTACCAGCTGTTAGGATTTCTGGGAGTTGTAGGCCAAAACCATCTGAATGCGCATGCGCTGGCATACGAACTACTAACGAATTTCCTTAGTAATTAAGTTACAGTTTATAATTTTGTGGAATTTTTGTTGTAAGTCTTTCTTTTACTAATCAAAAAAAATCCCCCCCAATTTGATTTTAGAATCGCGATTTTTGGGTTCGAAACCATGCCTACACAGTCAGCTGTCACTGTAATATAACATATGTTTTGCTTTCATGGCTCTCTGAGTCAAAAAGGTTTTTAAGGAAGAATAGAAGAAGGAAAAGAACTGGGGACAAAGGAGGAGAAAAAGGCTCCGTCACTTTGTTTGACTTTTTCGAAACCTTGCCTATGTTTAGTATGTTTTCTCCTTTCCGTAATATATTGTTTTAAATGAAACACGTGAATAAATCTCGGGCGAAACATGTCACGGCCGCGCTTAAGGCCTGTAGTGTCGTATCTCACAGTTCGTAAAATACCCGATCCCACTCGCCGAGGTTGGTGCCCGTTTAGACCAGAAGTGGTTAACTGTGGGATCAGCGTTTTATTAGCTACTAAAATTAAGAAAGAGTACTGCTGTTTCACAGCCAGATAATTAAGTACCGTTCTCGTTCCCTCTCTCTCTCGTTCCCTCTCTCTCTCTCTCTCTCTCTCTCTCTCTCTCTCGTTCCCCTAAAAGAAACACTATAAAATTAAACTTCCTGTTTAAAAGGCCTGGCGAGGGCGAAAGGCAGAGGAGTCGGCTGATGAGCCCGTGGGGCAAAACCCAGGCACATAACACAACACTCTATGCGCACAAGCCTTTAATGGGGTGGAAAACACTATGGACTCTGTGCGGGGTGTGGGCGGGTGCCGCGGTGAGCGAAAGATTTCACGTAATAAATCAGGGATTGGGTTTTTCACGTTGCTTTAGCTAATCCATTAAATCTCCCCGCGTCGGGGCATCTCTCGGCGGCAGAATCCGGCGGTCCAGATCCCTGCCTCCGATCTCATTAGGACCGCAATAAGCGGTGGAAAGGCTCAATTAAAGCGGGCAACGCTTGGGAGGAACGAGTTACCGAAAACTCTTGGCTTGCAATCGCCTCTTTTGACCTCTCTCGGCATTACTTCGCGAACGAAGATCCTTAGGAAGGACTCACCCCATGCTTTTTGCAAGCGTGTTGATGACTTAAAAAGGCCAATCTGAGATAGGCAAGTTCGGTTGCAGAAAGCACAGCAGAAAGTCTCCTTGGGTGATGTTGTTTCCAAGTTGCAGTTCTTTCTGCGTTGTCGAGACCCCTTTCGGCGTGTCTTCTCGAAAGAGGCCGCAGCATTGTGGAGAGTGCGTCTCCATGCCTCCCGATGTGGCAGGGTGATGATAACTACATCTCGGAGATCTGATGGCAGTTCACCTTTTTCCCAGCAACTCACAAGGAGCTTGTGGAATTTATACTCCATTTCTCCATCTATTTTTCCCATCTAATTTTCTCCATGCCTCCCGATGTGAGGCCAGGGTGGACCATGGTTGGTGATCAATCTGGCCGAGCCTGAGGTGTTGTTTCAGGGAGTCCTTCTATCTCTTTTTCGGGGCGCCTCTCTTGCGCTGACCCGTGGCGAGTTCACCATAGAGTAGTATCTTTGGGAGGCGGTGGTCTTCCATCCTAGAGACGTGCGCTGCTCAGCGCAGCTGTGTTCTCGATAGCATGGCCTCAACGCTGGTGACCCCTGCTTGCTCAAGGACAGCAACATTCGTCACATAGTCGGTCCAGTGTCCATTTAGGATTGTGTGAAGACAGCGCTGATGAAAGCGTTCGAGGAGTCGTAGGTGTTGGCGATAGGTGACCCATGTTTCAGACCCACAGAGGAGAATAGACAGTACGATGGCTCTGTACACACTGATTTTGGTGCTTTGCCTCAGGTGCTTGTTGTCGCCCATTCAGAAGCAGCCCTGCAGCGCCCAACATCCTGCTTTGCATCAGCTGCAGAGCTGTTTGGGCTGGAAGTCAGCCTGAAGAAAACGGAAGTCCTCTACCAGCCCGCACCACAGGAAGAACAACATCATCCCCACATAGAGCATAGGCAATTCTGTGCTTAAATCCATTCAGCAGTTCACCTCCCTGGGAAGCATCATCTCTTCAGACGCCAAGATTGACAAAGAGATAGATTAGCAAAGGCATAGAGTGCGTTCGGAAGGCTCCACAAAAGAGTCTGGCAGTATTATACTGTGTTACATTATAACACCACCAATACCAAATGCATATACAACACATTATACCGTAATCATATGATTATTATTATTATTATAATAAAATAACTATATGTTAACATATTTAACACATCATTAATATTAACATTTATTTATTTATAAATTAATATATTAATATATCATTACATATTAATATTTATTTATTTATTTATTATTCGGGCTTCTATGCCGCCGACTCCCTGAGGCTCGCGGCGGCTTACAGGAGCCGAAGGGCACAGTAAAATACAGGCAATAAGCAGTTAAAAACAATTAAAAACAATATCAGTATAGTAATTAATAACACAGTTAACACAATGAACAGCACATCATCCTCAGAAGAACGCATAGATGGCGGGGCATGGGCAGGACTTACTCACCCAAGGCCTGCTTAAACAGGTATGTTTTACAGGCCCGTCTAAACGGGAGCAAGTCCTTCGTAGCCCGAGTTCCGGCCGGGAGGGCGTTCCACAGCGTAGGTGCTATGACAGAGAACGCCCTCCGGGTAGTAGCAGTCAGCCTTGCGAGTTTAGCTGAAGGTATCTCCAGGAGATTGGAGTCCTCAGACCGAAGTGATCTCGGAGGGCAATATGGGGTGAGACGGTCCCTCAAGTACGCTGGCCCCAGGCCGTGTAAGGCCTTAAAGGTGAGGACCAACACTTTGAAGGTGATCCGGTGCTCAATTGGCAGCCAGTGCAGATCCTGCCAAACAGGTGTGATGTGGGCGCCAGCTGGCGTGCCAGACAGGAGCCGGGCGGCAGTGTTCTGCACTAGCCTGAGCTTCCGGGTCACCGACAGAGGAAGGCCAACGTAGAGCGCGTTGCAGTAATCCAGCCTTGAGATGACTGTGGCTTGGATCACCGTGGCCAGATCGTTCCGGGAGAGATAGGGGGCCAGCCTCCTTGCCTGTCGCTGGTGAAAAAAAGCGGTCTTGCTGACCGCAGAGACCTGGGCCTCCATGGTCAGCTGGGAGTCCAAATGGACCCCCAGGCTCTTTACGGAAGGCGATGGGCATAACACCGCACCGTCCAGGCTCGGAAGCTGGACATTAACATCACCCGGGCGACCCAGCCACAAGATCTCCGTCTTCGCCGGATTCACCCTCAACCTACTGACTCGCAGCCATCCAGTAACGGCTTCGAGGCAGTGTTGGAAATTATCGGGGACAGAACCCGGCCTGCCCTCCATCCTCAGAATGAGCTGGGTGTCGTCAGCGTACTGGTGACACTCCAGCCCATAACTCCGCACCAGCTGTGCAAGCGGCTGCATGTAGATGTTAAATAACAGAGGGGAGAGGATGGCCCCCTGGGGGACCCCACA
The DNA here is from genome assembly GCA_030556195.1 of Anolis apletophallus. Classification (NCBI taxonomy): domain Eukaryota; kingdom Metazoa; phylum Chordata; class Lepidosauria; order Squamata; family Anolidae; genus Anolis; species Anolis apletophallus. Next base: position 23,995,037 of record JARBWK010000017.1, on the reverse strand, counting down.
GAGTAGTGGGGAGCCCTCGGAGACCACCTCGCCCCTCCTCACACGCTGAGACCGCTGCTGGAGGAAGGAGGTCAGCCATTTAAGGGCTGTCCCCCTCACTCCAGCCACGGCCAGGCGGTGGGTCAAGAGATTGTGGTCGACCGTGTCAAACGCTGCCGTGAGGTCCAATAACACGAGCAGCGCAGACCCGCCTTGGTCGAGCTGGCAGCGGAGTTGGTCTGTGATGGAGACCAGGACCGTCTCCGTCCCGTGCCCCGAACGGAAGCCGGGCTGGAAGGGGTCTAACCATGTTGCATCACCTAAGAAGGACTGCAACTGCTCCGTTACTGCCCTCTCAACTACCTTCCCCAGGTACGAAAGGTTCGACACTGGTCGGTAGTTGGAGGGAACCGCCGGGTCTAGTGACGGTTTCTTCAGTAATGGAGCGACCACCGCCTCTTTTAAGCACTCTGGAAAGACTCCTTGCTCAAGGGAGCTGTTTACGATGTTCAACAGAGGCCCACGTAATATAAGAAATATTCATATATTATTAGTATTATATTATTATATTATTTTTATTTTTATTTTTATAAAATACTAATAAAAACCATTAAAATAAGATAAAAGGAATTTCAAGAAGACAAGGTGCCCCAGAGGATGAGCAGAGCGGCAGGTGATCGGATGTTGCAGGCCTCCGCCCGCTCCCGCCCCCAGCCAACAGCTGTTCCATCAGGGCGTTCCCTCGATCATCCTCCGGGTCGCCAGGGCGATCAGCCGCTCTCACTGCAGGCCCGGATCGCCTCCCGGGATGGCAGGCACTCCAAAGCGGATGCTCCTCTAATCGTTCTCCGGAGCGGCGGCCTGTCTGCCGACACAGGTCCCACTGCTGCGAAATGGCGGCGGCGCCCAGCCTGCGATGGAATGGCGGCAGCGGCAGCCCTTCCACTTGTAGAAATGCCCACCCCCCCCGCCCCGACGCTCTTCTCCCCGGGCGCCAAAGGATCCGCGGGCCGGTCAGAATCGGCCGGCGGGCCGCATGTGCCCCGCCGGCCGCAAGGCGCCCAAGTCTGCCCTAGATGCTTGGGAAGTGTCCGACATGTGAACTAATAAAACAGCCAGCAGAGTGTCTGCTGTGGACTCGTCTTGTTTCTAATAATGTTGTTGTTGTTGTTAAGTGGAGTAGTAAAATGTTGTCCATTAGGTAAAATGGCAACATCAAGGTTTGTTCTGCGAAAACTTAAAAAATATTTTCCGGCCGTGGACGGTTGAGTGAAGAAGTGATTTCTCCTCGGCCCTCTCCAGCCGCCCTTAATGGCTTTCCAAAAGCATTGGTCCAGCACTGATGGAAATATAGGTGCTGAACTACATAAACCATAATACGTTGGGACTCATGTTGTGCTCTTAGGACAGAGGTAGTCATCACAAGACACATTTTGCACAAAATACCACAGAATCCATGGGTTCTTGTGAGTCAGAAGGGCCTACAAAGGCAATCTAGTCAAACCACTAGTAATCTATTATATAAATGGGTTCACGTCATGGGATGTATACCTCAAACGAAGAAACCATACAACGCAGAAACACAATACTTGCCAACAGAAATAGGCCTCAAGCAAGGTACGTTTGTAGCAAAGAAACTTTCCCCCCAAAACCTAAAAGGCCCCCAAAACAACGAGTAAAAATAAAACTACATTTACCAGCATCCTCCGGGGCAGCCAAAGACTCACCCAGCCTCTACATTCTGAACAACATGATTGACTGCCAATAAGGGCGGATTTGCATAACTGCTGCACTGGCCAGCCAACATGAAAATTCCGATCCTTAATAAACTGCCAAAACAGAATGAGGAAAAGGCCTGAGCCAATCCCCAACACAAACACCCAAATCACTTCCAACCGAAAATTTACACCCAAAAAAAACACAGACCACACCCAAAATTGACAGTAAGGCTTCATTAACTTGATTTCCCTAACTAGCCCTCACTTACTGGGAAGCTGTTTACGCTCTAAATTGACAGTAAGACTTCATTAACTTGATTTCCCTAACTAGGCATCACTTACTGGGAAGCTGTTTACGCTCTGAAATGACAGTAAGGCTTCATTAACTTGATTCTCCCGACTAGGCCTCAGCTCATTGGACATTGTGTATGGCCTGAATTGACAGTAAGGCTTCATTAACTTGCTGTTCCTAACTAGGCCTCAGCTCATGGGACATTGTGTATGGCCTGAATTTACAGTAACCTACCTTGGCACACAGAGCCCCGACCATGCATGATGGGACTTGAAGTACCACCATGGAAAACGGGATTTGTAGTACTTCAAAACCCATCATTCCCCACAGACCACTGTGGCCCAGAACCAAGACCAATAAAGACCCAACTTGGCACACCATGCCCCCCATGACCCACACTCCATCCAACTGCAGTTTAGAGGAGGGCACACCGTGGAAGATTGGACTTTCTCGCATCTCCTAAAAAGGCACAGCAACGCGTGCCGGGTACAGCTAGTCTAATATATAAAGGAGGTCCCGTCGTCGAACGACTGACAGAGACAGAGAAACCTTCCAAGGCAGAGACACCAAACTTGCCAACACAAATAGGCCTCAGGCAAGGAAGGTTTTTAGCAAAGAAACTTCCCCCCCAAAAACCTAGAAGGCCCCCAAAACAACGATACAAAAAAAATACATTTCCCAGCATCCTCTGCGGCAGCCAGCGAAACCCATTGGCCAACATCGGCCCACACAAAATACAGGGAGGCTGAGTAACCATAGTAACGCTGGGCACAGCCAGCCAAGGCTAGGATAGAATGCTGAGTGATTTGAGTTGAGTCAGTTGGTGTTTGAGGGTTCAACTGACAAAACCAAACACTATGAGGGAGCAATTCTCCAGCAGTTCCTACCCACACAACACAACACAACTTCCTATCACAACCCATCCCCCCAACCTTACGGGACCCTGCACACACAACACCTACCACCACCACAAACAAAAACCAACTCCACCTATACTCCAACCACAAAACAACACAACACTGCACTGATACTCTACAAACACACACAAACACCCAAAACACCCCACCCACACAAGCATTCCACAACATACTACCACCCACAATGCCACCACACACCCACTAACTCAGCAAAAAAGTAATACACAATACGCACATAACACAACCTTGCGTCTACTGCTCAACCCATTGGTATGCCATTCCTTCCTTCCACACAGGCAGAAACCGACCCAAAAGACAAGCCATGCCTCCTAAAAAGAACAGCATCGGACGACACACGCGCAACGCTACATACATCACACAAAAAAGGGCAGAACAAACGCCAGAACAGAAAGACAGTTTCTTTTTTCAAATCCAGAGTTGCAATGGTGGAAATAACGCAGAGGCCCTTCCTAGTAAACCAAGCCTTCTCTCTGCAAGTCGAGTGACCAGGACTTTGGTGGCCTTGAGGGCAAAACGTCCACCGTCAGATGTGACAAAAAGAGTGAGAACACACACACACACACACACGAAGGAAGGCTTGGAAACAGGCGTTTAATAGGCTGCTCTGGCATGCTTCTCTTTTAATAAAGCGTAATGTAGTGTGAAGGCAACATTTAATTAAAGCCTGTCAGAATTCACTTTCATATTTTTTCCCAGACTTCGGATCCGTCTTGCGGGGTCGGCGTTGCGCGCGCGCTCTCTCTCTCTCTCTCGTTCCCACCCCGGCCTGCGCCTCACAGTCAAAACAGGAGTGCCACTTAATTTACTGTGTACACATTCATAATGGGCCGGCTTCATAGGGGGGGAAAGACACCCCAAACATGTCTATTAAAGAAAGCTAAGGCTAGCATTACTTGATTATTGCTAATAACAAGATATGCTATACCTTGAAGGCAAATATATGCCGGAGTCACAGAGCAGTGGGGGAATGAGCTATTGAGCTCCTTCGACTCTCATTTCGTCGCTCGTGGTCCCTTACCTGCCCATCCCAGAGGAGCTTTCTTGCTGGGGTGTTGCGTGACAAACAATCATAGATATGATATCGGAGGTGAACCCCCCTTCTCTTGGGCTCTGTAGAAGAAAGTTTAAACCAAGGGATTCATAGTTTTCCTGAGAAAACCCTTGTCGTCCATTCAGAAGTAGCCCCGCAGTGCCTGACATCCTGCTTTGCAACAGCTGCAGAGCTGTTTGGGCTGGAAGTCAGCCTGAAGGAAACGGAAGTCCTCTACCAGCCCGCACCACAGGAAGAACACCACCATCCCCACGTCAGCATAGGCCTCACATCCTGCTTTGCAACAGCTGCAGAGCCGTTTAGGCTGGAAGTCAGCCTGAAGGAAAAGGAAGTCCTCTACCAGCCCGCACCACAGGAAGAACACCACCATCCCCACGTCAGCATAGGCCTCACATCCTGCTTTGCAGCAGCTGCAGAGCTGTTTGAGCTGGAAGTCAGCCTGAAGGAAAGGGAAGTCCTCTACCAGCCCGCACCACAGGAAGAACACCATCATCCCCACGTCAGCATAGGCACATCTGTGCTTAAGTCCGTTCAGCCGTTCACCTCCCTGGGAAGCATCATCTCTTCAGACGCCAAGATTGATAAAGCGATAGATCACAGATGAGCAAAGGCATAGAGTGCACTCGGAAGGCTTCAGAAAAGAGTTTGGAGCAACAAGCACCTGAGGCAAAGCACCAAAATCAGTGTGTACAGAGCTATCGTCCTGTCTATTCTCCTCTATGGGTCTGAAACATTGGGGGGGAAGTTTCTTTGCTACAAACATACCTTGCTTGAGGCCTATTTCTGTTGGCAAGTATTGTGTTTCTGCGTTGTATGGTTTCTTTGTTTGAGGTATACATCACATGACGTGAACCCATTTATATATTATATTATATTATATTATATTATATTATATTATATTATATTATATTATATTATATTATATTATATTATATTATATTATATTATATTATATTATATTATATTATATTATATTATATTATATTATATTATATTATATTATATTATATTAGCTGACCTGACCACGTGTTGCTGTGGGATGTTTGTAACTTGCAATTGCGGCGGTCAAGGAGTTGATGTCTGGTTCTTGTTTCTGACTCTCCTGTGTTCCTGATATCGAGTGCCTTGTTCCTGTTTCCTGATACTCGTGAGTTATGGGCTATTTCTCCACTTTGTTCCTGGGGTGAGCTGCTGTGGCAGCTCTAGCTGATGTTTGGGCAAAGGTGTGTGTGTGTGTGTGGGAGGGGGTGTTTGGAATTCAATGTATGCTTTTCTGTTTAGTTACCTGTCGTGTGTCCCTGAGGCGGGACTTGGTCTCCGCTGAGTTTACGTGAGTTCCTGCTACAAGAACCTGGTATTGTATGAAATGGAGGGAGGCTGGCATTGTGTTTTATGGGGGCTGTGATTTGTGCTATTAATGTATACTCAGCTCCTGATTGCCTTGGTTGGCCTCCTCCTTTTCATCTGCCTTTCTCCTGCCTTGGACCCCTGGATCGTATTTGCGACCACTCGTCTGGACTCTCCCTTCGGACTTCGCAGACGGACGTCTGGTGTTTGCTTTGGGCTGTTTTGCTGCTTTATTTTGTGGGACTCTTTCCTGGGACTTTTGGGGGATTTTTGAGCCGAGTTGGCTACTTTTTTGTCCCTCCTTTTCCCAGTTATTGTTCAATAAACGTTCTGTTATCCCCTTTTACTCCTGGGTCTGGCTTCCTCGGTCTCTGCATTACGACAGGCTTGGCCAACTTACCGGCCGAGCTGGTTGCAGGGCAGGGTTGCCCTCGCGCCACCGTGGGGAGGGAGATGGGGCTCCTTCTTCCCAGGAGCCCCTGGGGTGGCGGGAAGATTTCCCGCCACCAACGGCAGCTGGCCAGCCAATGACGGGGCTGGCCCCGCCCCCTCTTTGCAGTTGGCTGGCCTCCACTTCCGCCCGGGCAGCTTACTTAAGGCCGCCCGGGTCGGACTAGGCTGCACGTGGGGGGCAGTCCTGTTTTCCCTCCCCAGGCCCGGATTAACACTTTGTGGCGCCCAAGGCCACACATTGGAAGCCATGCCCAGGGCTGATGCTGAGCATGCGCGTCAGAGGCCCTAGGGGCGGGGCTTCCCTCCGCGACTTCCTCACTCACGTCGGGCGCCCCTCCTTCCTTCACTCAAGGAAGGAGGGGCGTCCGACGCGAGCGACGAAGAGGCAGAAGAAAGTCCCGCCCCTGACGCAACTTCGCTCCGGCTTTCTGTCACTCGCGCCGGGCGCCGCTCCTTCCTTGAGTGAAGGAAGGAGGGACTGGCGTGAGCGAGGAAGCCGCGGAGCAAAGCCGCATCAGAGGCCCTAGGGGCGGGACTTCGCTCCGCCTCTTCGTCGCTCACGTCGGGCTCCCCTCCGTCCTTCACTCAAGGAAGGAGGGGCACCCAATGCGAGCAAGGAAGAGGTGGAGGGAAGCCGCGTCAGAGGCCCTAGGGGCCTATGGTGGTCCGCGCGCAGGCACAGGAGCGCCCGAAGACCGCCCTTTTAAAACCAATTGGGGGGGTCCAGATCTGCCCCCCCCATGGCTGCGCCCCTAGGTCATGGCCTAGGGTGGCCTTATGGATAATCCGGGCCTATTCCTCCCACCCTCCCTACTTTTTGCATTGCTTGTTGGTGTCCATTTTGTTGCATTGTTGCATTGTTCATGGTTATGCGTTGTTATTGTTCTTTGTCACAACGCTGTGCTTGGCGTGTGCCATGGCCCCTGGATCAGGCTCAGGCCCGGATTCGCTTCTTTTGGCGCCGTCGGCCAAAAGAAGCTAATCCGCCCCCAGGCCAGGGAAGCCCCGCCCCCAGGGCGTGCTGCGCATGTGCGTCAGCGGTGCAAGGGTGGGGCTTCCGTCCTCCTCCTCGTGCCCTACATGCGGGCCAGGCCAGGCATTTAGCCAGGGGGGGCTAAGGGGGCTTCAGCCCCCCCCCCGAAATTCTCAGGGTGGTCTGCGAAAAGGCCTTACTGGTACATTATTTAAACTATTATGTTTATTCATATCATGATCTGATCACCATGCTCATTATATCCCACATTAATGGGGTTATTGGGATAACAATACAAAAGGTTTGCTAGGGTAAATCCTCTTCCACCCAGTCTCATCCCCCCCCGAACCAAACTCATCCCCCCGAATCAAAATCCTGGCTATGGCCCTGGGCCAGGCCCTGGCGGGCGATGGCGAGGGGAGGGCGCCACTCCCTCCTCCCCCGCCACCTCACATTGCTCTCCCTGCATCTTTTCGTCTCTCTCTCTCTCTCTCTCGGGAGAGGACGGGGGGGGGGGGAGCGCTGCGAGGGGGCTGTTTTTTTAATTAAAAAATTAATTTAAATTTTTTTTGGTCCTTGATCTGCTGTCCCCTAGGCCTACACCCATAGGCCATGGCCTAGGGTGGCCTTATGGGTAATCCAGGCCTGATCCAAAACTACAGTCCAGTCTGTTTCCCGTACAGGGCTTCCCTTGTACTTTGCCAGTAAAAAAGTGAGTCTGTCCATATTTCTGATATCTAATATTTTCAGGAGCAGTTTCTCTTCATCCGGGATGTCCGCTTCCTTCCATCTTCTTGCATAACATATTCTAGCCGCTGTGCTCAAGAGAAAGAACAGTTTGTCTGTGTTATTTTCCATCCTGTTTTCAGTCATACCCAACAGAAAAATCTCAGGTTGTAGGGGTATTTTTATTTTTAACATTTTTTGCAGAACCTCCTGGGTTTTTTCCCAGTATTTTTTGGCTTTCTCACACGTCCACCAAAGATGGAAATATGACCCTTCTACTTTACTGCCTTTCCAGCAGTTGGTATTCATGTTCTTATAGCTTCTACCAAGTTTTTTCGGGGTCATATACCACCTATAGGCCGTTTTAAACCAATTTTCTTTTAACCCTATAGCACAGTGCTGTCCAACTTCTACGGGGTCCAGGGCCGGATAAAAGGTCACTGATGACCTAGGGGCGCTCGGCCGCCCCCAGGCCCCCCCCCAACCCCAGGCCCCCCCTCTAAAACGGCCGAAAAAAGGGCAGAAGGCGGCGTCAAGAGCAGCGCGTCACAGGCCTGGCGTGACGCGCTGCCCCCTTGGCGCCGCCTACTCCTCCTTTTCGCGCCCCCCGCCCTAGGAAGGGAGGGGCGCCGAAAGGAGTAGGCGGTGCCAAGGAGCAGCGCGTCACGCCAGGCCTGTGACGCGCTGCTCTTGACGCCGCCTTCTGCCCTTTTTCGGCGGCTCCCCCGCCCTAGGTAGGGAGGGGGGGCCGAAAAGGAGAAGTAGGCGGTGCCAAGGAGCAGCGCGTCACACCAGGCCTGTGACGCTGCTGTTGGCGCCGCCTTCTGCCCTTTTTCGAGGCTCCCCACCCTAGGTAGGGAGGGGCGCCAGGAGGAGGAGCTAGCTCTCTTCCTCCTCCCTGCCCCACCTCCCCCCCCCCCCCCGCCCCGGCCGCCATTTTTTTAAAAATTCAAATTTTTTTTTTCAAATTTAAAAATGGCGGCTGAGGGCATAGGTGAAGGGCCGTGTCCAACAGGCTATGGGGCCGGATCCGGCCCCGGGGCCGCCAGTTGGACAGCCCTGCTATAGCATATAGCATATAGAAGAACAGGCATTGCTGAAGGAAAATCAACATGGTTTCTGCAAAGGCAAATCCTGTCTTACTAACTTGTTAGAATTCTTTGAGGGTGTAAATAAACACATAGACGAAGGGGACCCAGTCGATATTGTTTACCTTGACTTTCAAAAGGCTTTTGACCAAGTCCCTCACCAAAGGCTCCTAAACAAGCTCTTCAGCCATGGACTCAGGGACAGGTCTTGTCCTGGATTGGAACCTGGCTAAACTGCAGGAAACAAAGGGTGGTAATAAACGGACATTTCTCTGGGTGGAAAGAGGTGAGAAGTGGCGTACCCCAAGGTTCAGTTTTGGGTCCGTTACTTTTTAATTTATTCATTAATGATCTGGACGTAGGAGTGAATTCTGAGGTAGCAAAGTTTGCAGACGACACTAAACTGTTCAGGGTAGTTAAGAATGAAACTGACTGTAAAGAGCTCCAGAAAGATCTCTCGAAATTGAGTGAATGGGCAACAAAGTGGCAAATGCATTTCAACCTCAACAAGTGTAAAGTCCTGCACATCGGGGCAAAGAACCCCAACTACACCTACCAATTGATGGGGTCAAAGCTTTCCGAGACAAACCAGGAAAGGGATCTTGGGGTTTTGGTGGACAGCTCAATGAAGGTGTCAACCCAGTGCGCAGCAGCAGCAGCGAAAAAAGCAGATTCTATGCTTGGCATGATCAGGAAGGGAATCGAAAATAGGTCGGCAAATGTTGTATTGCCTCTCTACAAATCGATGGTGAGGCCACATCTGAGTACTGTGTACAATTCTGGTCTCCGCACCTCAAGAAGGATATAACGGAACTGGAAAAGGTACAGAAAAGGGCAACAAGAATGATCCAAGGGATGGAGCGGCTCCCTTATGAAACCAGGTTGCAAGGCCTTGGTCTTTTCAGCCTTGAAAGACGGCGTTTAAGAGGTGACTTGATCGAAGTGTATAAAATCATGCATGGGATAGAAAAGGGAAATAGAGAAAAACTGTTTTCTCTGTCACCCAACACTAGGACTAGGGGGCACTCCCTGAAGCTCTAAGGGAGGAAAGTTGGGACTAATAAAGGGAAATATTTCTTCACCCAGAGGGTCATTGGGTTATGGAACTCACTTCCAGAGGAGGTTGTGACAGCGGTCAGCCTGGACAGCTTCAAGGCAGGATTAGACAGATTCATGGATACCAAGTGTATCGGTAGTTACTGAAAAGGACATTCAAGTGCCACCTCGGAGTTGGTTGAGGTAGGCAGGATGTCCCTGGGTACTGGTTGTGGGGGGTCGGGAGCAGGTCAGGGTTTTGCCCTCCCTTCTGCTCGAGATCCCCGTGTACAACTGGTGGGCCACTGTGTGACACAGAATGCTGGACTAGATGGGCTGAGGCCCGATTCAGCATGGCTCTTCTTATGTTCTTATGTTCTTATATGTGTACTTCAGTTTTTTCTTCCAGATTTCTTCCCATCTACCTCTGTCTATTGTCCTGCCTATATTTTCATTCCACCTTTTCCTATAATTTTTCTCCTCTTTTTTATCTTGGTCCCAGTCTAGTAATTTCTTGTATATTTTTGTTATTATTTTTTGTTCCGATCTCATTATTATGTCCCAGAAGTTATTTTGTTCCTGAAAGCCTACCTTTACGTCCTTCGTAAAGTGCTCTTTCAGTTGTCTATAATGTAACCATGATAGTTTGCTATCCATCTTGAATATTTCTTGCTGGCTCCTTAATTTCATTTCCCTGTTCTCTTTCCTTATGAGATCCTTATATTTTGGCCATTCTTGCCATCCTAGTGTTCTTAATTGTGAGGCTTCTCGGGGGGACACCCACAGGGGTGTTTTAGTATAGAATTTTGTTTTATATTTTTTTCCATATTTGTAGGAGGCTTGACCTTACAAAGTGATTCCCGAACATTTTCTCATTCTGTAGCACAGCAGTTCTCGTTTGTGCCTGGAGGGCAGGGGTCAGGACCCGGGGTCCCATTAGCATTAGGGCCTGCAGCACCAGAACTAGATTCAGAGGATGAGCTAGATGACTGGGGCGAAGGGCAGCTTTCCCCTGACGGGCCTCCTTCGCCCACAGAGAGCTTGGCATGGGAAGAAATGTTGTTTGGCCCCAGCGAAGACGTAGATAACCAGGTGCAGATGGAAGACAGCGATTCTGGCAGCTATGAGCACCCGGGTGGAAGAGATTCTCAGGAGCCCGAAAGTGAAAACATGGAAGAAAGCGGCTGGGAAGTTTCCAGGGAGGAGAGCTCTCAGGGAGATAGCAACAGAGCTGCTGAGAGACAAGGTCGAACCTTTGATAGGAGACGGAACATCGAGTCTAGCAGAAGGGAATGGTCTAAGAGCATAGACCGGCCGAGGTCCGTGAGCAGCGATTGGAGACGCAGAAGCCTAGAGCATCGGGGACCTCGGCCGAGGGATTAAGTATAGGATCCGTGGGAACGAATCCTCAGTGCTCCAGCCACGTCTCATCTGAATAGGCGTGAAGCGGAGTGGGACCACGAAGCTAAGCTAGCCAGTGGTCATCAAGCCTTGCCTTGCCTTGCCTTGCCTTGTTCCTGATCCGCCTGGTTGAGCGGAGCCTTGCCCTGGTTCCTGATCCGCATAGTTTTGCGGAGCCTTGCTAAGCTTTTAGCCTATTTGCCACGTTACCTTGGACATTGTTACTTCAAGCTTTTTGGATTGCTTTTATATTCTATTGGACATTATCTTTTGAACTGTTTTTATATTCAATAAAGTAGTTAGCCTTCAGTCCGTCTGTGTGTGTGTGATTAAGGGGCCGGTCAAGTCCGTGCATCGTGACACATTCTTTGCCCCTTCGTACCAGATATACTTATGCCAGCCTGACCTTAACTCCATTCCTTCCAGAATCAACAACTTCTTTTTCTCTAGCGTTGCCCAATCTTTTATCCATACTAACGTACAGGCTTCTGCGTACAGTCTTAGATCAGGTGTCGCTAGCCCACCCTTGTTCTTATCTTCTGTTAGGATCTTTGCGCTTATTCTACCTTTTCCCCCCTGCCATATATATTTTAGGATATCCCTGTTCCACTCCTTTAGTAGACATGACAAGGTCTTGAGAAGCGGGGAGACGAAGCTGCCGCTGGTCCGCTCGTGGTTTCTTGACGCCTCAAACTTGTGAAAGTTCGGAAGAGGTTTTTAAAAAAAATCATATATTTATTATGGAGTCCTTGATGAACTATAAATCTCCCGAGGGGAGGTCTCGTGACTTGACAACGAAAAGGAGAAATGCACCTGCTCCAGGGAAGCGGCGATCATTTCAAATACTTTATCCCTTTCGAAGGCGTTGGGTGCCGTCTGTATTTGGATGCACGTCCTGATCAGAAAGCCAATCTGATTTACAGCCGCCATTCTCACGGAGCAAGGACACCTGGGGGATTATCGGTGGCGAGGCCTTTGCGCGGCTGTCAAGACCACGGGATGGGAAGGCCGAATAGACCATCAAAATGAAGAAACGGGCTTCACACATTCCTGCCAATAAGTCACTCCCTTTGCTTGAAAGTCACCACTTCTGAATGTGTTTTGGATATTTACAGGCAAAGGAGAAGTATGTCTGAGCGCGCCATCCGGCAGACGTCTCCCCCGAGCGCAGGTTTTACCTCCACCGTCGGCCTCCCGTTTACAGTAGCTGTGAAACTTTATAGAGGGCTTTGCTCCCCAAATCCTTTTGTGTGCTGCGGGTAACGGGACACCCGGTTTTCGTACCTCAAAAGAGAGAACCAGGGCTTTTTACGACGGTATTAAATGTTTGAGGAAAGCCACCTTATCGGATTTCGCCCTCCTGCTCTTACGAGGGCCCGGGGCCTGGCGCTTGAGATGCCTCGCCTGATAAGCTGGCCAAGGCCGAGTTCGCTCCAGACAGGCCTCCCCCTGCTTCACGGGAACGGATCACGGTCGGGAAAGGCTACAGTGAGGCTGGAATCAAAACGAGGCTTGGCCATTGTGGACAGTTTCTCAGAGGGAACAACAACAACAACAACAGCAGCACTTTATTTGTATTCTGCCCTATCTCCCCAAGGGGAATCAGGGCAGATTCCAGCATATGGGCCGTCCGGGTACGGGGGGGATCCGCCTTCCGACCCTGGACGGGGCGACACTTCGCCCGTCCCCGTCGGTGAAGAGCCTAGGAGTCACGCTTGACTCCGAGCTGTCGATGGAGAAGCATATCTCCATCGTCAGCGGAGTGGCCTTCTACCACCTTCGACAGGCGAGGAGGCTGGCTCCCTACCTGTCCCGTCATGACCTAGCCACAGTGGTCCAAGCCACGGTCATCTCAAGACTAGACTACTGTAATGCCCTCTACATTGGCCTTCCTTTGTCGGTGATCCGGAAGCTCAAGCTGGTGCAGAACGCAGCAGCACGGCTGGTGGCAGGTTGTCCATCTCGCTGCCACATCACGCCTGTGCTGCGCGAACTGCACTGGCTTCCGATAGAGCACCGGATCACCTTCAAGGTGTTGGTTCTAACCTTTAAGGCCTTGAATGGTCTGGGGCCAGTGTATCTAAGGGACCGCCTCTCCCATTACAGTCCACCACGACCACTGCGATCCGAGTCCCAAAACCTCCTGGTGGTGCCCAGTCGGCGATCTGTTCATCTGACCTCAATGCAGAGGAGGGCATTCAGTGCCGCCGCGCCGGTGCTGTGGAATGCTCTTCCCCCCACAGTCCGAGCGCAGGCCGATCTGCTAACGTTTCGCAGGGCCTGCAAGACCCTCCTCTTCATCCAGGCGTTCGGTGCTTAGGTTTATGTATATAAAACCATGCCCAAGCCATGCTTGCGCACTGGTTGTGGCAATTTTAGTGTGTTCTGCTTTACCCTGATTTTACTTGTTTTACGACTCACAATGTGAGTCGCCCTGAGCCTACGGGAAACGGCGACTAATAAGTCGAAGAAATAAATAAACAAATAAATATACAGAGACAAAAGGCCTCGAAACATTGAGAGACAGACACACAGATAAAGGCAGTGTTTCCCAACCACTGTGTACCGCGGCCAAGCATCAGGTGTGCTGTGGGAGAAGGAGGAGGCTGCTATGGCTGCTGCTGCCGCTGTTGTCTCGTCCTTCCCCTCAGAGCGGCGGCGGCGGCCGCTTCCTCCTCAGCGCCTGAAGAAAACGGAAGTCCTCTACCAGCCCGCACCACAGGAAGAACACCGGCATATATATACGCTATCGTACTGATGGTAGCTTGTTCAACTTAAGCCGCCTGAGGGCTCGCACTAAAGCTCTAAACTATCTAGTCCATGAGCTGCTTTTTGCATACGATGCTGCCCTTGTCGCCCATTCAGAAGCAGCTCTGCAGCGCGCCCACGTCCTGCTTGGCAACAGCGGCAGAGCCGTTTGGGCTGGAAGTCAGCCTGAAGAAAAGGGAAGTCCTCTACCAGCCCGCACCACAGGAAGAACACCATCATCATCCCCATGTCAGCAAAGGCACATCTGTGCTTAAGTCCGTTCAGCAGTTCACCTCCCTGGGAAGCATCATCTCTTCAGATGCCAAGGTTGATAAAGAGATAGATCACAGATTAGCAAAGGCATAGAGTGCATTCGGAAGGCTTCACAAAAGAGTCTGGAGCAACAAGCACCTGAGGCAAAGCACCAAAATCAGTGTGTACAGAGCTATCGTACTGTCTATTCTTCTCTATGGGTCTGAAACATGGGTCACCTATCGCCAACACCTACGACTCCTCGAACGCTTTCATCAGCGCTGTCCTTGCACAATCTTAAATATACACTGGACCGACTATGTGATGAATGTTGCTGTCCTTGAGCAAGCAGGGGTCACCAGTGTTGAGGCCATGATATTGAGAACACAGCTGCGCTGGGCAGGGCACATCTGTAGGATGGAGGACTACCGCCTCCCAAAGATACTACTCTATGGTGAACTCACAAGAGAGGCGCCCCCAAAAAGAGATACAAAGACTCACTGCAACAACATCTCAGGCTTGGCCAGATTGGTCACCAACAATGGTCCCCCCTGGCCTCACATCGGGAGGCATGGAGACGCACTATCCACAATGAGAAGACACGCCGAATGGGTCTCGAAGAGAAACGGCAACGCAGAAAGAACCGCAACTTGGAAACAACATCACCCAAGGAGACTTTCTGCTGTGCTTTCTGCAACCGGACTTGCCTATCTCAGATTGCCCTTTTTAGCCATCAACGCGCTTGTAAAAAGCGTGGGATGAGTCCTTCCTAAGGATCTTCGTTCGCGAAGTAATGCCGAGAGATAATCCAGTTCAATGTGTATTTAATGTTTGGGCTGGAAGTCAGCCTGAAGAAAACGGAAGTCCTCTACCAGCCCGCACCACAGGAAGAACACCATCATCCCCACGTCAGCATAGGCTTGAGTAGAAGGGGCCTCGGTCATCCTCACGCAATGAGAAGCCAACGATCCAATTGTACTGTCCAGGGACCCGTGGAGAACGGCCCTGACGCCTTCCTCTTGGAGTTTGCCTTCTCCCGTTGGCCTGCTGTGCCTCCCGTTCTTCCCGGCTTGCCCAGGGCACCAAAGACCTGCAAATACTAATAATAATGATAAATTAAGCGAGGAGGAAATGTCTGAAGGGTCCCATTCATAAGAAAAACACTTAAAGTGGCCCGGGCTATGAATCTTTCACAAGCTGGTCAAGGCCAAAATAAAGACCCCGATTCAGGGGCCCTCCGACACGGCCTTTGGTGGATTCAAGTCCTTCGGAATATGGTTCTGGAAATCTGGCAGGAGAGGCGCATAAGATGTGTGTGTCATTATTTATTTAATAATAAATCCCACACACTCCAGGACTGTTTGCTTTAATTCCCGCCTTTACCCCCCCCCCCCTCAACCCAACTAAGCCCGGTTAATAAGGATTAGCTGGAAAATGTCATTTAACTTTAAGCCCCGGCGTGTGTCAGCCATTTAACAAATAGGGTGAGGGTGCAGCTGGGTCGGGGTGAAATCATCTGTTTATCCACAAAAACCACAACATTCTGGGCAGCGACGGGTCAAGTCGGCCTCTTGTCACCCTGCGCTTGCCCACGTAGCAGCCAGGCTGGGTGGCGGGATCAATGGGCCCTTCCCACCCATGGCGCCCTGCTGGGAAGTGAGCGTTCAGCCACAGATGGCCAGCCTTGTCATGAAATCATAGAATCATGGAACCCTAGAAGGGTTGGAAGAGACCTCGAGGGTGATGGTGATGGTGGTGATGATGGATCTGGACCAAACTTGGCATGCATTTTCACGCAACCCTTAAAATACTAATGGGGTATTGTGGGGAATTGGTAGATTATGATGAGTGCTGTCATACACTCGGACAGTTGTGTGAATCCGGACCAAACTTGGAACACGTAACCTTCATGATCCCACTTAAAATACTAGTTGGATCTAGTGGGATTGCTAGAGAATGTTGGGAGTTGTAGTCCAACCACATCCATAGGTAACAGCGCTCCATGTAGTCATACTGGCCACAGGACCTTGGAGGTGTATACGGACAATCATAGAGTCATAGAATCCTTTCGTCAGCGCTGTCTTCGCACAATCCTAAATATACACTGGACCGACTATGTGACGAATGTTGCTGTCCTTGAGCAAGCAGGGGTCACCAGCGTTGAGGCCATGCTGTTGGGAACACAGCTGCGCTGGGCAGGGCACATCTCTAGGATGGAGGACCACCTCCTCCCAAAGATACTACTCTACTCTACGGGCCAGCGCAAGAGAGGCACCCCAAAAAAGAGATAGAGGACTCCCTGAAACAACATCTCAGGCTCGGCCAGATTGATCACCAACAATGGTCCACCCTGGCCTCACATCGGGAGGCATGGAGATGCACTATCCACAATGTTGCGGCCTCTTTCGAGACGACACAGTGAACAGGTCTTGACAACGCAGAAAGAAGCACAACTTGGAAACAACATCACCCAAGGAGACTTTCTGCTGTGCTTTCTGCAACCGAACTTGCCTATCTCAGATTGGCCTTTTTAGTCATCAACGCGCTTGTAGATGAGTCCTTCCTAAAGAATCTTCGTTCGCAAAGTAATGCCGAGAGAGAGGGAGGGAGCTGGTGTGTCTGTGTCAGCGAGAAGTCACTCTTAGGAGGATAAGCTTCGTCCATCCATGTTGATCAAGCTGCGAGTTATGCCTTCATATGTGCTCCATCTCATAGTTCATTGTTCCTTTTTTCTTATACAGGGTGGTGATAACTGCATCTCGGAGATCTGATGGCAGTTCACCTTTTCCCCAGCAGCTCACAAGGAGCTCTTGGAATTTAGCATGATAGTTTGATCTCCGGGATTCCCCAACTTGTAAAGAAGATGCAAGATCTCATAGTTCATTGTTCCTTTTCTCTTATACAGGGTGGTGATAACTGCATCTCGGAGATCTGATGGCAGTTCACCTTTTCCCCAGCAACTCACAAGGAGCTCTTGGAATTTAGCATGATAGTTTGATCTCCAGGATTACCCAACTTGTAAAGAAGATGCAAGATCTCATAGTTCATTGTTCCTCTTTTTTTATACAGGGTGGTGATAACTGCATCTCGGAGATCTGATGGCAGTTCACCCTTTCCCCAGCAACTCACAAGGAGCTCGTGGAATTTAGCATGATAGTTTGATCTCTGGGATTACCCAACTTGTAAAGAAGATGCAAGATCTCATAGTTCATTGTTCCTTTTTTCTTATACAGGGTGATGATAGGTGCATCTCGGAGATCTGATGGCAGTTCACCTTTTCCCCAGCAACTCACAAGGAGCTCTTGGAATTTAGCATGATAGTTTGATCTCCAGGATTACCCAACTTGTAAAGAAGATGCAAGATCTCATAGTTCATTGTTCCTTTTTTCTTATACAGGGTGGTGATAACTGCATCTCGGAGATCTGATGGCAGTTCACCTTTTCCCCAGCAACTCACAAGGAGCTCGTGGAATTTAGCATGATAGTTTGATCTCTGGGATTACCCAACTTGTAAAGAAGATGCAAGATCTCATAGTTCATTGTTCCTTTTTTCTTATACAGGGTGGTGATAACTGCATCTCGGAGATCTGATGGCAGTTCACCTTTTCCCCAGCAATTCACAAGGAGCTCGTGGAATTTAGCATGATAGTTTGATCTCTGGGATTACCCAACTTGTAAAGAAGATGCAAGATCTCATAGTTCATTGTTCCTCTTTTTTTATACAGGGTGGTGATAACTGCATCTCGGAGATCTGATGGCAGTTCACCTTTTCCCAGCAACTCACAAGGAGCTCGTGGAATTTAGCATGATAGTTTGATCTCTGGGATTACCAAACTTGTAAAGAAGATGCAAGATCTCATAGTTCATTGTTCCTTTTTTCTTATACAGGGTGGTGATAACTGCATCTCGGAGATCTGATGGCAGTTCACCTTTTCCCCTGATCTCTGGGATTACCCAACTTGTAAAGAAGATGCAAGATCTCATAGTTCATTGTTCCTCTTTTTTTATACAGGGTGGTGATAACTGCATCTCGGAGATCTGATGGCAGTTCACCTTTTCCCCAGCAACTCACAAGGAGCTCGTGGAATTTAGCATGATAGTTTGATCTCTGGGATTACCCAACTTGTAAAGAAGATGCAAGATCTCATAGTTCATTGTTCCTTTTTTTCTTATACAGGGTGGTGATAACTGCATCTCGGAGATCTGATGGCAGTTCACCTTTTCCCCAGCAGCTCACAAGGAGCTCGTGGAATTTAGCTGCGAGTTACGCCTTCATTAAATGGCAAGGTGCTCGATCTCACAGTTCAAATCACTGAAGCGCTTTAGGTGTTTTGGAGACTAAAAGAGCCACCCCCCTTCCAACATACTTATTTGCCTGGACTTTCAATTATCCCCAGAGTAACTAAACATGTCGGTGGAACATGTGTCCGGTTACAATCGCAAAATTCATACTTCAAGAACGGCCATAAAAACGGAGACCTAAAACATGTTTTTACGCCCTTTTTCCAAACATTAGCAACTCATCCGATACTTAGGCCGAGGATCTGGTTTCCTGGAAGTCGACGACATATGAAACCACAAGCCTGGAGGCTGATATTAAATTATACACATATTATATTGAGAAATGCGGCAGAAAGACGCGGGGCAGAAATTGCAGCCACAGATGTGACGCTGGTGTCATAATTTTTTCTCCTCCATTAAACACCATATTAGGTTTATCCCTCCTTTTATACCTGAAAATCTTGACCCATAAAAGATGAATGGGCATTTCTTATGGGGATTCTGGGGGGTTAACCTTGATGCAAAAGGGGTCAAATGTAACACGCAAACTATATAGCTACAAAGGCGGCCGTAAAGTGGTATTAGGTTTTCGCTACTCTCTTCTAATGGATCGGATGATAACTTTCGCGTTTTCGAAAATCCTTGAGTGGGAAGAATTGGGAAGGTTGCTCAGACCAGTGTTTCCCAACCTTTTTTGAGCACATTTTTTACATTTCCAAAATCCTGGGGCACACCACCAACCAAAATGACACAAAACGACACTCTAACACAGTCATACATATAGTTAATATGTTTTTTAATGTATTTATACACTCAGTGTGAAACTTGGGCCTGTTTCAATGAACACAACATAGATATCCTGGCACAAAAGATACTAATACTAACCCAAGGAGGGACCATCAGCCAAAAAATTGATTTTGTCATTTGGGAGTTGTAGTTCTTGGGAGTTATGGTTCACCCGCAATCAAAGAGCATTCGGAACTCCACCAATGATGGAATGGAGTCAAACTTCCCACACAGAACTCCCATGACCAAGAGAAAATGCTATAAGAGTTTGGTGGGCGTTGATCTTGAGTTTTGGGGTTGTAGTTCACCTATATCCAGAGAGCACTGTGGACTGAAACAATGTTGTATTAAGAATACTCAATATGCCCAAATGTGATCGCAGATGGAGTTTGAGGAAAATAAATCTTGACATTTGGGAGTTAGTTTCTGGGATTTATAGTTCACACACAATCAAAGAGCATCCTGAACTCTTGCAACAATGGCATTGAACCAAACTTGGCATATTGAACTCTCATTACCAACAGAAAGTACTGAAAGGGTTTGCTTGGGAACTGACCTTGACGTTTGGAAGTTGCAGTTCACCTTCACCCAGAGAGCACCGTGGACTCAAACAATGTTGGATCAGGACTACACTTGGCATGAATGCCCAATATGCCCAACTATGAACACACATGGAGTTTGGGGAAAATAGACCTTGACGCATGCCAGGACTGCCACCTGTTGAGGAGTTACGAAGGCGGAGGCATTGCTTTTCACTCGTATGTTTGTACTTCAAAGGTTCCGACAGAGCTTGCTAGGTATGGACCAAACTTGGTACACTTTACTCTTAATTATCCAAATTAAAATACTGGTGGAGTTTAAACTAAAATATCCATCCCTTTTGGAGCTCTGGACTCCAGCCTGGAAAAAGTGTGTGTGTGTGTGTGTGTGTGTGTGTGCCCTTTTGGTCTCTCTAAGATTGAATCATTCCAAAGGAACTCTCCGAGGTGCTGAAGCCAGTCCCAAACTAGGTTTAGCCGCATGGAAAGTTCCTCAAACATTGCCAGCTACTTCCACTGCCATCCCGTGAATCCCATAACATTGCCACATTCTTTGTGGTGCATGCTTGACCCATGGCCACACACCAATATGACCACTGTATTAAAATGCCTTGGAAGGTGGGCTATCCATTGGCCAATGCATGCGCGCAGGGATTCTCCAGATAGCTCCATAATGTGTTCTATACGGGGACCGTGGGGGGGGGGGGGGTATAGCTGTTGGGTATCGCATTATTTTCATCAGTGCCTTGAAGCCGTGACTGGATGGCTGTGAGCTAGCCAGTTGAAGGTAAATCCCTCGAAGACGGAGATCCTATGGCTGGGTGGCCCGGTGCGACGGGAGTGCCGGACGGCGAGGCCTTACGCCCGTCACCCTTGGTAAAGAGTCTCTGGGTCAAGTTGGACCCACTGCTGACCATGGAGGCTCAGGTCTCCATAGTCAGCAGATCCGCCTTTTTCCATCTTCGTCAGGCTAAGCGACTGGCACCCTACCTACGGTGATCCAGGCGACTGTCATCTCGAGATTAGACTACAGTAACGGCCTCTACATTGGCCTTCCCTTGTCCGTGATCCGGAAACGTAAGTTGGGGCAGAATGCCGCAGCACGACTGCTCGTCAGTGCACCAGCGAGAGCGCGCATTACTCCCATCCTGCAGCAACTGCACTGGCTTCCTATAGAATACCGGATCATGTTCAAGGTGTTGGCTTCGACCTTTAAGGCCTTGCGGGGTCTAGGGCCTGTGTACTTGAGGGACTGTCTCTCCCCATACATTCCCCAGAGATCCCTACGTTCGGAGGATTCAAACCTACTAGTGGTCCCTTCAGTTCAGACATATCATCTATCAGTAACCAGGCAGAGGGCCTTTACCGTGGTGGCTCCAGCGTTGTGGAATGCCCTACCGGACGAGGCACGCGCTCTCAATGCGCTTATTCCTTTCCGGAAAATGTGTAAAAGTGTCCTCTTCCGGCGGGCGTTCGGTCTCAGCAGCCCTCCGTCAACCATCAAATGCTCGACATATATTGCCACCCTAAGTTACTTCCTGTTGTTGAGTTTGTATTTTGTATTGTTGTATTAAGATATGTGACTGTTTTTAGTCTGTGTTTACCAATCATACACCGCCCCGAGACTGTTGGGAGGGGCGGTCTGTAAAATCGAAATAAATAAATATATAAAAAATAAATAACAAGGTGAGTGCCACTAACAGTTGAAAACCAAGACACTTGGCCTAGTAATGTCAAGCAGGGGCGGTCCTACCCGTGGGCAAAGGACGCCGCTGCGTGGGGCACCATCTGGGTAAAGGGCGCATTCCCCCGCCCGCCAGACAGCGTCCGGCCGATGTTGTGCGCTCCGACGCCGCGCCGTAGCAAACCTCCCTGCGTGCCAAATAGGGAGTCCTGTGTTTCCAGGCTTCTGCGCCTGCGCACAGGAGCTTCTGGGCATGCGCCGGGGGGGCATGCCGAATAGGGAGTGCTGTGTTTACAGGCTTCTGCGCCTGCGCACAGGAGCGTCTGGGCATGCGCGGGGGGGTGTGCCGAATAGGGAGTGCTGTGTTTACAGGCTTCTGCGCCTGCGCACAGGAGCTTCTGGGCATGCGCGGGGGGGCATGCCGAATAGGGAGTGCTGTGTTTACAGGCTTCTGCGCCTGCGCACAGGAGCGTCTGGGCATGCGCGGGGGTGTGCCGAATAGGGAGTGCTGTGTTTACAGGCTTCTGTGCCTGCGCACAGGAGCTTCTGGGCATGCGCCGGGGGGGCATGCCGAATAGGGAGTGCTGTGTTTACAGGCTTCTGCGCCTGCGCACAGGAGCCGTCTGGGCATGCGCGGGGGTGTGCCGAATAGGGAGTGCTGTGTTTACAGGCTTCTGCGCCTGCGCACAGGAGCTTCTGGGCATGCGCGGGGGGGTGCATGTGCCGAATAGAGAGTGCTGTTTTGACAGGCTTCTGTGCCTGTGCACAGGAGCTTCTGGGCATGCGCCGGAGGGGGGGGGGTGCCGAATAGGGAGTGCTGTGTTTACAGGTTTCTGCGCCTGCGCACAAGAGCTTCTGGGCATGCACGGAGGGGGGGCGCCAAAATAATTTGGGGGGGTTGCCAAAATAATGTTCGCTTACCATTTAAAATTACCTTAGACCGCCCCTGATGTCAAGGTAAGGCCGACACGGCAGGAATTATTACTAAGGAAAGGTACATAAGATGTCGCAGTGGGTTAAACCACTGAGCAGCTGAACTGAGAATCATAGAACCATAGAACCACAGAGTTGGAAGAGAGCTCATCCAGTCCAACCCCATTCTGCCAAGAAGCAGGAAAATTGCATTCAAAGCAGCCCTGACAGATGGCCATCCAGCCTCTGTTTAAAAGCTTCCAAGGAAGGACTCTCCACCACACTCCAGGGCAGAGAGTTCCACTGCTGAACAGCTCTCACAGTCGTAATGGTCAGGTGGAATCTCCTTTCTTGTACTTCTTGTTCCTCAATGATGGCGCCGGCGTGTGGACGCATCGTAGACGAGCTCCAGCCGAAGTCGCCAGACTTGGTTCTTACACCAACACCAAGCTCAAAGGCTCCTTCACATCTTGAGGGGTTTGGCCTCCAGCATAGAACTGCTGTGGCAGGTCCCCTCAACGCTTTTTGTGGAGCGGAGAAGTGACTCGAATATCGCTTGGCATGCTCAACTAAGCGGCCATGACTCCACCACACCCACTGCTTTGCCGGGTGCCTTATGGAGAACTCTACAGGGAAGTACCCACCCCTGCTGGACATGATTTACCAGCAATACCATCTGCTGGCTTCCCAGTTCAAAAGGCTGGGTGACATGTTATTAGCTTTCTCCAACATAAACCACCAACTTTTGCCTCCGGCACGGGACAATAGAGAGCTGGACCCCCCGGGGATAGCACCCAGGACATGGCTGGGAAGTCCTTTGTCTGAGCCGGTCCGCAAAGGTGAGCCAGGAAGGACTCTACGCACCCCTATGGAGCCCGCCCGACCTCCAGAGAGGACGCCTTGTGTGCTTGGTGTGCGGGCGACTGCCCCTGGTCCGCACGCGCCGGCCGGCCCTCTCGGTCATTGCTTGTGGAGCCCTCCGAGAGCCCTCCCGGGATCCTAGATGTTTCTAGGGTTTTGGTGGGGGCCCCGGGGTGTCGCTCTCGGCGCCGGGGGTTTCTGCTGCCAGCTAAAGGGGCGTGGGCTGGACCTCCCAAGATGGCGCCCGGTCCAACAGACGCCGTAATGGCGGCGAGAGCTCCACCCACTCTGCCTTCTTCCCGAGACTCTGGACCGAAGGCGGCCCTACCGCCAGCTTCCCTGGCAACTCGGGCAGCTGATCATCTTCTGCGCAGGCGCCGACTTGACAAGCCTGACGTCTGCGCAGATCAGCAACGGCCGGTTCCCTTGGAGGAAGAGAAGAGGCTGCCGCTCTTTTCAGCGCCCTTGGCAACCCAGACGGCCGAGGGAGTGCGCAGGCGTAGACGCTGCAGGCGCAGGCCTTCAGGGAGCGGTGGTATATAAGTTTGAAGTATAAATAAATAAATAAATACTTTGAAGCCATGTTTCCATTGCGTGCTAGTCTCCAGGGCAGCAGAAAACAAGGATTGCGCGTGAGGCAGAACGGGGTCAATTGGGTGGTCTCTTCCAACTCTGTGATCAATGAGTAGACACGGGGCAATTGTCGAAGGCCAGGCCTACCTAGCAGCCCATCGGAGCCACTCCTGGGATGCGCTGTGTTTCCTCGGCAAACTAACTAAGGCCCAAAAGATGCCTGGAACCCACAAAGTTGGGGAACTGCTGACTTTGCAAATGGATGCGAGGCTAAAGTGGCCGCCGAGCGATCCCACGCTCTCCTCCGACTATACGCAAGTCTCCTCAAATCATTCCCAAACGGAGAGATGTTAGCGACACATTCGAGCAACACCAACACTTACGACGATGACCAGAGGCCCCGTTTCCGTCCTCTCCCGGCCTTTTTCCATTCCTAAAGTGCCTCTAATTGAAGCCGTTGTGTCAGATCAGCTTGTCCACAAATATGTTTACACTCCCCGCTGCCTTTCTATAAAAAGACGACAAGCCCTGGACTCGGATTCTACTCTTTGCAGATCTTTCCCCCCGACACGACTATAAGGAAAGGCTCCTCCGCCCCCCCCCCCGGACATCTCTCAGCCCATTCTGGTGTGTTTTAAATATTCACGCATATTGAAAAGTGGCCATAAAACATGCACATTTCGATTCATTATTTAAAGAACGTGTCCCCCTCCACGATGACAAAAACGACCCTCGTCTCGAGCGTTACTCCTTTTTCTTCCCCCTCTCCCCCCGCTTCCATTAGTCGTCTCATTAAACTTTAAAAACTGCTTTGTTATTTGAGAGCCAGGGCTTATGGGGCGGCCGGCGACTTTGTGGCGTGGAAGGAGTGGCGGTGACAATGGTGGCCTGAGATCGCTGGTATTGAGAGCGTCGGCCTTGTGTGGGATTCACAGGAGAGTATAGCCTTTCTGCGGGTGTGCCGAGCGCCTAGCGCACCGGCGAATAGTCTAGCCCAGGGGTGCTCAGGACAGTGATCGTGATCGACTGGGTGATCCTTGGGCATCATCCGGGTGATCTTCAGGCCCTCACTGTAGCACAGCAGTTCTCGTTTGTGCCTGGGGGGCAGGGGCCAGGACCGGGGGTCCCATTGGCATTGGGGCCTGCAGCAGCAGAGCTAGATTCTGAAGAGGATTTAGAAGGGTTAGAAGAAGGAGCGTTTCCCATCACTGGGCCTCCTTCGCCCACAGAAAGTTTGGCATGGGAAGAAGGTTGGCCTGACCCTTACGAAGAGACAGATAACCAGGTGCAAATGGAAAGCAGTGATAGCGAAACTTATGAACGGCCGGGGGAGAGGTTCACAGGATCCTGTGAGTGAAAACATGGAAGAGAGCGGCTGGGAAGAATCTAGGGAGGAGACTCTCATGGAGATAGAGACCCAGGTGCTGGGAGGCAAGGCCGAACCTTTGATAGGAGACGAAGCATCGAGTCCAGCAGAAGGGGATGGTACCATAGCCTAGACAGGCCCAGGTCGGTCAGCAGAGATTGGAGAAGACGAAGCCTAGAGCGTCGGGGACCTCGGCCGAAAGATTAAGTATAGGATCGTTGGGAACGAATCCCCAGTACTTCGGCCACATCTCTTCTGGGTAGACATGTAGCGAAGTTGGTCCACGGAGCTAAGTTGGCTAGTGGCCACCAAGTCTTGCCTTGCATCTTGTATCTTGCCTTGTTCCTGATTCCGCATTGCTGTGCGGAGCTTTGCCAAGCCTTTTGGATTATTCACCAAGCTGCTTTTGGACAATTGATTGCTTACAGCCTTTGGATTGCTTTTGCTATTTTTATGGACAATATTCCTTTTGAACTGTTTTATATTCAATAAAGTAGTTAGCTTTCAGTCCGTCTCTGTGTGTGTGATTAAGGGGCCGGTCAAGTCCGTGCATCGGGACACTCACCCAGTCAATTTACCTGTCACCGCTGCTGCGCACACACACTCCCAGCGCCGCCTTCCTCCGCTTGCGTGGCTTTGGAGACCACTTTGAGCGTTGGCGCATGCGCACTGGGCGGAAGCGGAAGGAGGCAGAGCGTGGAGCTCTTGAGGTGCGGGCTGGGAAGGGCAAGGCGGCGACAGAGGAGGAGGAGGCCGAAGCAGCCCGAGGGGGAAAAGAGCCAGGCCCGGCTCGGCCTCCGAGGGCCCCTCAGAGGGGTGACAGCCGGCGAAGAAGCCCCGCTGACGGAAGAAGGCTGCGGCGGGAGAGCGCGCGGGGCTTCCGGCCTCTCTCACTGCAGCTTCCAGACGAGAGGCAGGGTGGAGACCCTTCTTCCGCCAGCGCGGCTTCTTCCTTCTTCGCCGACTGTCAATCGCATCACCCCTCAGGAGGCTGAGCCCCCCAAGGCCGAGCCAGGCCTGGCTCTTTTCCCCCTCGGGCTGCTTCAGCACTGGTTCTTCCCCCTCGGGCTGCTTCGGCCTCCTCCTCCTCTGTCGCCGCCTTGCCCTTCCCAGCCCGCACCTCAAGAGCTCCATGCTCTGCCTCCATCCGCTTCCGCCCAGCGCGCATGCGCCAACGTTCAAAGCAGTCTCCAAAGCCGCGCGAGTGGAGGAAGGCACCAAGCTTGGAACCACCAATTTTTAAACCACTAAGCTTGAAACCACCATTGCATTGGGTGTGAGAATTTCCTCCTACCATTCATATTCTATACTATAGAATGTCCCTTCCCACAGCTGCCAAAATAATAATAATAATAATAATAATCTGGCATTGCCATGAGGTCATCATTCCCCGGAGAGAAATCCATAAACACTTACGAGGGTCGAGAGGTCAAACAGCTGCGGGCCTTTCCCGTTATGGAATAAGATACAAGACTGTGAAATTATTATGATCATAAGCATAATAACATAGCGTATGTGAGAACTAAGCATCTTTACGGGGGCATTTTATATGCTACATATGTGCTATAAATATTCCTGGAAAGATGTGTGTGGGTGTAAAACAAACACACACAAAAGGCAATGTTGAGTTGGCAGAGACCCATCCGAGGTTGGTTCGTTGACTGGATAAAGGCATGACCCGTAATTGCGGATTTACCCAGAATAATAGCACACTAACCATTTAAGTTCATGCGCAAGGGCCACAGCTTTATTAACGTGAACATAATACAGATCTGCTATATATGTAACAGCTGCCTGTTGTGCCATAAGCTGCTTTGCATCTATTTTTTGCCCTAGAGATGTGCCTGACTGACAGATATACTACCATGGGTTTTTCTTGACAGAAGAACTTTTCCGTTGCCGCCTTCTGTGGCTGAGAGAGTGTGGCTCACCCAAGATTACCCAGTAGATGTCATGGCTGTGCAGGGAATGGCCCTTGTGCTCGTTGCCAATGTGCCAGTGTATCAGTGTGCCAATGTAAAAAGTGCATTGTTGATGTTCAAATGTTCCTTGCGCTCTTTGCCTGTGTGCCAACATGCCAATGTCCCGTGTTGTTGTTGTGAGGATGGTTATAGAACCATAGAGTTGGAAGAGGCCTCGTGGGCCATCCAGTCCAACCCCATTCTGCCAAGAAGCAGGAAAATTGCATTCCAAGCACTCCCGACAAATGGCTTTCTAGTCTCTGTTTGAAAGTATCCAGGGAAGGAGCCTCCACCACACTCCAGGGCAGAGAGTTCCACTTCTGAACAGCTCTCACAGTCAGGAAGTTCTTCGTAATGTTCAGGTGGAATTGAAAGCGAGCCCCAGAAAGAGTCCATCTGTATCTTAATTGGTCCCAAGGACACAGATGGACTTTCCCCAAGGCATATGGGTTTGATGCTTTTCAAGATCATATGGACTTTCTTTCTACTCCTTGCATATGAAATAGTTATGAGACATTAGTAGTGGTGTTTCCCTGAAACCCTCCCCTTCCATGTAACCCTTTTACTGCATGAATGCTACGTGACCCAGCTGTTTGTTTTGAGATCAGGGTGACCACATTCCTGGCTGCACCCTTTAATCCAATCATTGGAACAATTTGCATGACAGAGGACAATTTCTGGTTTGGAGAACGTTTCTTTCCCCTCTCCACATTTTTGAAAGACCCCTTTTTGTTCCATAAACGCTGGACCCTCTGAGTTTAGTCTTGTCCCGCGTTTATAGAACACTAGCTGTACCCGGCACGCATTGCTGTGCCCTTTTTAGGAGATGCGAGAAAGTCCAATCATCCACGGTGTGCCCTCCTCTAAACTGCAGTTGGATGGAGTGTGGGTCAAGGGGGCATGGTGTGCCAAGTTGGGTCTTTATTGGTCTTGGTTCTGGGCCACACTGGTCTGTGGGGAATGATGGGTTTTGAAGTACTACAAATCCCATTTTCCATGGTAGTACTTCAAGTCCCATCATGCATGGTCGGGGCTCTGTGTGCCAAGGTAGGTTACTGTAAATTCAGGCCATACACAATGTCCCATGAGCTGAGGCCTAGTTAGGAACAGCAAGTTAATGAAGCCTTACTGTCAATTCAGGCCATACACAATGTCCAATGAGCTGAGGCCTAGTCGGAGAATCAAGTTAATGAAGTCTTACTGTCAATTCAGAGCGTAAACAGCTTCCCAGTAAGTGAGGCCTAGTCAGGGAAATCAAGTTAATGAAGTCTTACTGTCAATTTAGAGCGTAAACAGCTTCCCAGTAAGTGAGGGCTAGTTAGGGAAATCAAGTTAATGAAGCCTTACTGTCAATTTTGGGCGTGGTCTGTGATTTTTCGGTTGGAAGTGATTTGGGTGTTTGTGTTGGGGATTGGCAGTTTATTATGGATCGGAATTTTCATGTTGGCTGGCCAGTGCAGCAGTTATGCAAATCCGCCCTTATTGGCAGCCAATCATGTTGTTCAGAATGTAGAGGCTGGGTGAGTCTTTGGTTGCCCCGAGGATGCTGGTAAATGTAGTTTTATTTTTACTCGTCGTTTTGGGGGCCTTTTAGGTTTTGGGGGGGGGAGTTTCTTTGCTACAAACGTACCTTGCTTGAGGCCTATTTCTGTTGGCAAGTATTGTGTTTCTGCATTGTATGGTTTCTTTGTTTGAGGTATACATCACATGACGTGAACCCATTTATATAATAGATATAGCATAACTCTTTTTCATATTTCATAATCGGCTATCACTGATGGCCTCAAAAACCAGCACATGGCTACAATTATTTCATTTGTTGATCATCCAGAAGACTGGAACTCTCATGGAAAATCTGCATATGACCCTTTGTCAACAAGGAAGGGTCGTTAAGGACAATTCCTGTTTCTCACAAAGAACAGAAGAATCCCCTTGACTCGAAAGGTCAGGGCCTTGGATTCATTAACATACGGGCAAATCTACTCAAGAAAACTCTAGCTGCTTTGTTTTGAAAACATTCCTGCTCCTCGCTCCCCATTCGCCAGAACAACTGGGGGCAGCGAGTGGAAAGGAGAGGTACAGTTTTCGAGAGGGCCCCACTAACATGTGGAGTCCCTCAAGAGGCTATACTCTCCCCTCTGTTATTTAACATCTCTCGTTTCCAACAGTGCCTTGAAGGCGTTACTGGATGGCTGCGTGCCAGTAGATTGAGGGTGAATCTGGCAAAGATGGAGATACTGTGGCTGGGCCACCCAGTGGGTGGGGAGGCCTGACTGCCTCTCTTGGATGGCAAGGCATTATGACCGGCATCTTCTGTAAAGAGCCTCGGGGTTGTTTTAGACCCTTTGCTGACGATGGAAGCCCAGGTTTCTAGTGTCAGCGAAACCGCTTTTTTCCATCTGTGGCAGGCTAGGCGTCTGGCCCCCTACCTATCCAGAGACGACGTGGCCACAGTGATCCAAGCCACGGTCATCTCGAAACTAGACTACTGTAACGCCCTTTACATTGGCCTGCCCTTGTCCGTGATCCGGAAACTCAAGCTCGTCCAGAATGCCGTTGCGCAACTTCTCACTGGAACTCCAAGGCCCTGACCTTTCGAGTCAAGGGGATTCTTTTGTTCTTTGTGAGAAACAGGAATTGTCCTTAACGACCCTTCCTTGCTGACAAAGGGTCATATGCAGATTTTCCATGAAAGTTCCAGTCTTCTGGATGATAAACAAATGAAATAATTGTAGCCATGTGCTGGTTTCCGAGGCCATCAGTGACAGCCGGTTATGAAATATGAAAAAGAGTTATGCTATATGTTCTATAAACGCGGGACAAGACTAAACTCAGAGGGTCCAGCATTTATGGAACAAAAAGGGGTCTTTCAAAAATGTGGAGAGGGGAAAGAAACCTTCTCACTGGAACTCCAGTGAGATGCCACATAACACCCATCCTCCAGCGGCTCCACTGGCTTCCGGTCGAGCACCGGATCACCTTCAAGGTGATGGTGTTAACCTTCAAGGCCTTGCATGGTCTGGGGCCGCTGTATCTGAGGGACCGTCTCCTCCCCTACCAACCCCAGAGGTCACTCCGCTCTGAACAACTAAACCTCCTCGAAGTACCCAGCTCCAAATCCATCCGCTTAACATCTACCCGGCGCAGAGCCTTCTCTGTAGTGGTGCCATTGATTTGGAACACTCTTCCAAGTGACGTTCGGGCCTTGCAAGAGTTGCCATCCTTCCGCAAGGCCTGCAAGGCCTATCTTTTCCAGTTAGCTTTTGACTGCTGAGCATGGATGCTCTCTTGTTTTCCCTGCTTTATGCTTTTATGTGATTGTGAGCCACTCCGAGCCCTCAGACAGTCCAAATAATAAATAAATAAATAAATAAATAAATAATGGCTATCATGTCTCCTCTCAGCCTTCTCTTCTTCAGGCTAAACATGCCCAGCTCTTTAAGCCGCTCCTCATAGGGCTTGTTCTCCAGACCTTTGATCATTTTAGTTGCCCTCCTCTGGACACATTTTGTCGACATCTCCCTTCAGTTGTGGTGCCGAGAAATGGACATGATATTCCAGGTGTGGTCTAACCAAGGCGGAATAGAGCATGAGGAGCATGACTTCCCTGGACCTAGGCACTAGACTCTTATTGGTGCAGGCCAAAATCCCATTGGCTTTTTTTGCTGCCGCATCACGTTGTTGACTCATGTTTAACTTGTTGTCCACGAGGACCCCGAGATCAGACCCAGATCACCCATAAGGCCACACTAGGCCACGGGGCGGAGCCTTTCCTTCTTTCCTCCTCCTCCTCGCCATGCGCTTCCCTTCCTCCTCCTCTGCGACGCGCCTGGCTTCCTTGACTCAAGGAAGCCGGGCGCATGGCGAGAAGGAAGGAAGGGAAGGCTCGCCCCCCAGGGCGCGCGGAGGAAGAAGGAGGTGCGTGGAGCCGCGAGGAAGCGGAGGTGGGGGGGTGTGTGCGGTAGAGGTTGGTTTGGGGGCGTAATTAAAGTGTGGCCTAGGGCAGGGCTGTCCAACATCTTTGGGCCCAAGGGCTGGAATGCAGGTGACGGATCACCTTGGGGGCCGGAGCGGAGGGCGTGGCTGCTCGCGGGGGCGTGGCCACAGTGGGGGCGTGGCTGCTCATGGGGGCGGGGCCGCTCCCGCCCTGGTGCGCATGCCCAGCGTCCTGCGCAGCCCGCCCCTTTTCGGCAGGGTGACGTCAGGCGCCACGCCTGACGACACCCAGCCCGTCGAAAAGGGGCGGGTCACGCAAGATACCGGGCATGCGTGCCAGGGCGGGAGGCGGGGCGGGATCGGCGAGCCGCCCTCCGCCCGTCTCCTAGCTCTTGCAGCGGCCGCGCCTGAAGGAAGGTACGCCCGGGAGCTTACCTTCCTACAGGCACGGCCGCAGCAAGAGTCAAGGACACGGTGGAGGGCGGCTCGCCGATCCTGCCCTGGCGCGCAAGCCCGCGAGCGGCCCTGCGCGAGTGAGGAAGAGGCAGGGGGAAGTCCCGCCCCTAGGGCATCTGACGTGGCTTCCCTCCGCCTCCTCCGCACATGCGTCGCCCCCGAGATTGGAATTTTTCAAAAAAAATTCCATTTTTTTAAAACCCTGATGTCTTGCAGGGGTTAGGGGGCCGTGGGGAAGGGGCTTGGGGGCCGTGTACGGCCCCAGGGCCGCCAGTTGGACAGCCCTGGCCTAGGGCGCCAAAATTGCTTAATCCGGGCCTGCCCAAGATACGACGCCCCATTCACGGAGTTCCTTGCATCTACCCAGCATCGTAACAGTATAATGATAGGAATATAAGAATGGCTGAGGGTCAACCACTTTGGACTCACTTTGCAGCCATTGAAGTAAGCCGTACCGAGGCTGTCTCAATAGGAACCTAGTGCCGAGATGGATGAGAGTCCTAGCCCACTCTCTTCCGCTTTCTCCTGGCCTCACCGGAAACACCTGGACACATTTCAGGGCCACCAGCGAAGAATGAGAGTTTGGAGAGCATGAATCCCTACGGAGAGTGGCTTAGGGTATGTGGGTGCATACATAAACCCCTTGGTAACATTTGCACCGCAGTGTGCACAAGCGGAGTATGGATTGGGCCCCAGCCATGACTAATAACCTTTGGGGTAATTCCGATGCTATTTTAACGACCGTTTAAAAAATTAATGCCCTCTCCAAAGTCTTATGCAACCGATGAGCCTTTTCTCGGCCGCTCCGTCCCAGGAAAAGAAACAAATAATGAATAATTGAATTAATGCAGCAGGTTAAGCAACGGCCCTCAAACAGCGTCACAGGCCGCGGAAAAGCACCTCCGAAGGAAAACCCATGTTTCTTGCTTTCCTTAATGGGGTTGGGGGGGGGGGGTAATGGTGGCAATGGCAGCCTACCGAGAGAAGGCCAGTAGATACTAAATGGACTTCTATCATAGAGAAAAATAACAATAACAACAACAATGCACGTTATTTATAAGTAATAGTACACTTTGTTTATATTCCGCTCTTTTCAGCCCGAAGGGGACTCAGAGTGGATTACAGGTACACATACTTAGCAGACAATCCCTGCCGTTTCCACATACACACATATAGACGAACAGAGGCAAACTCTGGCCACAAGAGGGAGCTGACGCACTCCTCATACACGCATATAGATGAACAGAGGCAAACTCTGGCCACCAGGGGAGCTGGCACACTCCTCATACACACATATAAACGAACAGAGGCAAACTCTGGCCACAAGAGGGAGTTGATGCACTCCTCATACACGCATATAGATGAACAGAGGCAAACTCTGGCCACAAGAGGGAGCTGACGCACTCCTCATACACGCATATAGACGAACAGAGGAAAACTCTGGCCACAAGAGGGAGCTGACGCACTCCTCATACACGCATATAGACGAACAGAGGAAAACTCTGGCCACAAGAGGGAGCTGACGCACTCCTCATACACGCATATAGATGAACAGAGGCAAACTCTGGCCACAAGAGGGAGCTGACGCACTCCTCATACACGCATATAGACGAACAGAGGAAAACTCTGGCCACAAGAGGGAGCTGACGCACTCCTCATACACGCATATAGATGAACAGAGGCAAACTCTGGCCACCAGGGGGAGCTGACGCACTCCTCATACACGCATGTAGACGAACAGAGTCAATCTCTGGCCACAAGAGGAGCTGACGCACTCCTCATACACGCATATAGATGAACAGAGGCAAACTCTGGCCACCAGGGAGCTGAAGCACTCCTCATACACGCATATAGACAAACAGAGGCAAACTCTGGCCACAAGAGGGAGCTGACGCACTCCTCATACACACATATAGACGAACAGAGGCAAACTCTGGCCACAAGAGGGAGCTGACGCACTCCTCATACACGCATATAGATGAACAGAGGCAAACTCTGGCCACAAGAGGGAGCTGACGCACTCCTCATACACGCATATAGATGAACAGAGGCAAACTCTGGCCACAAGAGGGAGCTGACGCACTCCTCATACACGCATATAGATGAACAGAGGCAAACTCTGGCCACCAGGGGGAGCTGACGCACTCCTCATACACACATATAGATGAACAGAGGCAAACTCTGGCCACAAGAGGGAGCTGACGCACTCCTCATACACGCATATAGATGAACAGAGGCAAACTCTGGCCACCAGGGGGAGCTGACGCACTCCTCATACACACATATAAACGAACAGAGGCAAACTCTGGCCACAAGAGGGAGCTGACGCACTCCTCATACACGCATATAGATGAACAGAGGCAAACTCTGGCCACCAGGGGGAGCTGACGCACTCCTCATACACGCATATAGACAAACAGAGGCAAACTCTGGCCACAAGAGGGAGCTGACGCACTCCTCATACACACATATAGATGAACAGAGGCAAACTCTGGCCACCAGGGGCAGCTGACACACTCCGCATATAGATGAACAGAGGCAAACTCTGGCCACCAGGGGAGCTATATACAGACAATAGATGGAGAGGCAAACTCTGGCCACCAGGGGGAGCTGACTCACTCCTCATACACGCATATAGATGAACAGAGGCAAACTCTGGCCACCAGGGGGAGCTGGCACACTCCTCATACAGACATATAGATGAACAGAGGCAAACTCTGGCAAGGGGAGCTGACTGGCCACAAGAGATGAACAGAGGCTGGCGCTGACTCCTCATACACACATATAGATGAACAGAGGCAAACTCTGGCCACAAGAGGGAGCTGACGCACTCCTCATACACACATATGAACAGAAAACAGAGGCAAACTCTGGCCAAACTCTGGCCAGAGGGAGCTGACGCACTCCTCATACACACATATAGAACAGAACAGAGGCAAACTCAAACAGAGGCAAACACCAGGGAGCTGACGCACTCCTCATACACGAACATATAGATGAACAGAGGCAAACTCTGGCCACCAGGGGGAGCTGACGCACTCCTCATACACACATATAGATGAACAGAGGCAAACTCTGGCCACCAGGGGGAGCTGGCGCACTCCTCATACACACATATAGATGAACAGAGGCAAACTCTGGCCACAAGAGGGAGCTGACGCACTCCTCATACACGCATATAGATGAACAGAGGCAAACTCTGGCCACCAGGGGGAGCTGACGCACTCCTCATACACACATATAGATGAACAGAGGCAAACTCTGGCCACCAGGGGGGAGCTGGCGCACTCCTCATACACACATATAGACGAACAGAGGCAAACTCTGGCCACCAGGGGGGAGCTGGCGCACTCCTCATACACACATACTGTAGATGAACAGAGGCAAACTCTGGCCACAAGAGGAGCTGGCGCACTCCTCATACACGCATATAGATGAACAGAGGCAAACTCTGGCCACCAGGGGAGCTGGCGCCTCCTCATACACACATATAGATGAACAGAGGCAAACTCTGGCCACCAGGGGGAGCTGGCGCACTCCTCATACACACATATAGACGAACAGAGGCAAACTCTGGCCACCAGGGGGAGCTGGCGCACTCCTCATACACCCATATAGACAAACAGAGGCAAACTCTAGCCACCAGGGGGAGCTGACGCACTCCTCATACACGCATATAGATGAACAGAGGCAAACTCTGGCCACCAGGGGGAGCTGGCGCACTCCCCATCTCTCAGCGTTCCCAGCGTCCCTTGTTGTTCCTTCCGCATTCATCAGCGTTCCTGGTGTTCTTTTACAGCCTCATAATTCAGTCAAAATTTGCCTCCCCACTTAATGTCGTACCTTTATCTCCTACTTGACAGATGGAACTGTCTTTCGGGCTGCAAAGGTCAACAGCAGGCTACACTTAAAGGCCAAGCACCCACCTCGACTTGGGCAGGCCTCGAACTCATGACCCACTCATCCAGCTGCGCCACATTCCACTTTATCTCCCCGGGGGGACTCAGAGCGGATTACAGTTTTACATATACCGTAGAATCTTGGTTATCCAACATAAGCAGGCCAGCGGTGTCTACAAATTAGTCACCAAAACATCATGTTTTACAACAAATCGACAGACAAAGAAGTTCAATATATGGGAACGTTATTGTATTGAAGCCGCTATGTTTATTTCGGGTTTGTATTATTACATTTGTATTGTGTTCGATGGTTAAATGTTAGACAGGCCAGAAAGGGTTAACGGAGGATGTTGGATTGCCCGGCCTCCGTGGCGGCAGGAGGCGGAGCTTGTGGCTGGCCTTGGAATTTCCAGATTTGAAATTCAGTCGGTTGGTTAGTAGCGGTTAGATCGGCTGGTGGCAGTTTTGAGAGGCTGCTGTTATCTGTCCTGAGAAGAACAGAAAAGGATGTGTTTTGATACTGCAGAAAGGCAGTTAGGGTTTAGAAAGCCTTTAAAGACTGAGGTGTTTGTTGGTTAGGCTGGAAAGCTAACCTCTCTCTCTCTCTCTCTCTCGGCATTACTTCGCGAACGAAGATTCAGGAAGGACTCATCCCACGCTTTTTACAAGCGCGTTGATGACTAAAAGGCCAATCTGAGATAGGCAAGTTCGGTTGCAGAAAGCGCAGCAGAAAGTCTCCTTGGGTGATGTTTTTTCCAAGTTGCGGTTCTTTCTGCATTGTTGTTTCTCTTCAAGACCCATCCGGTGTGTCTTCTCGAAAGAGGCCGCAGCATTGTGGATAGTGCATCTCCATGCCTCCCGATGTGAGGCCAGGGTGGACCATTGTTGGTGATCAATCTGGCCGAGTCTGAGATGTTGTTTCAGGGAGTCCTTATATCTCTTTTTGGGAGCGCCTCTCTTGCGCTGACCCGTGGCGAGTTCACCGTAGAGTAGTATCTTTGGGAGGTGGTGGTCCTCCATCCTAGAGACGTGTCCTGCCCAGCGCAGCTGTGTTCTCAATAGCATGGCCTCAATGCTGGTGATCCCTGCTTGCTCAAGGACAGCAACATTAGTCACATAGTCGGTCCAGTGTATATTTAGGATTGTGCGAAGACAGCGCTGATGAAAGCGCTCGAGGAGTCGTAGGTGTTGGCGATAGGTGACCCATGTTTCAGACCCATAGAGGAGAATGGACAGTATGATAGCTCTGTACACACTGATTTTGGTGCTTTGTCTCAGGTGCTTGTTGCTCCAGACTCTTTTGTGAAGCCTTCATAATGCACTATATGCCTTTGATAATCTGTGATCTATCTCTTTGTCAATCTTGGCGTCTGAAGAGATGATGTTTCCCAGGTAGGTGAACTGCTGAACGGACTTAAGCACAGATGTGCCTATGCTGACGTGAGGATGGTGGTGTTCTTCCTGTGGTGCGGGCTGGTAGAGGACTTCTGTTTTCTTCAGGCTGACTTCCAGCCCAAACAGCTCTGCAGCTGTTGCAAAGCAGGATGTGAGGCGCTGCAGGGCTGCTTCTGAATGGGCGACAAGGGCAGCATCGTCAGCAAAAAGTAGCTCCTAGAAGATAGATAAAAGGCCTATTGTGGGCAAAGTATCTATAATATTGTTGAGTCAGCGTTTGGAGAAATACAATCAAACATTGTATTTAGAAACCTAGTAACCTTAAGATCTGTGCCTCTAAGAAGATACTGTAACGGTACCAACTAAGCTCCGTGTACCTTGAAACCTCCATGCTTTAAACCTTATTAACAAATAAACTGTTGAAGTTTATTTCTTCCCCATTGGAAGAAAGAGGCAATACACAGGGAAAAGTTGACGAAAAGAAGGAGGTGCGCGCTGCGGTTTCCACGGCAACACCTGCCCAGGGATCGCGTGCTTGCAATTGTGTCCCTGCAAGTTGGAATCCCCGGGCAGGCGTTGCCGTGGGAACCACAGCACACATCTCCTTCCTCTCGTCAACCCCGCCCACGGCGCAGACCTATGTATCGCCTCTTCCTTCCAACGGGGACGTCCTCGCAAGCGACCCTGCACGTTGCAAGCCTGGCTCACGCCACCGCCCCCTTACAGGGGTTCAGCGCCCCCCAAATTCTCCCGAGCCTCCCAGCGCCCCCTTGGATCGCCCCACCAGGGGGTGGTACCACCCACTTTGGGAACCACTGTTCTAGAGGAAGAGCTTGGCTGCAGGCAACTGCACATATGCTGAGTGGCCGAAGCGTGTGCAGGACGAATAGGAATTGAGCACACAGGGTGGCTCCGAGCCTCCGAACAAACTGCGGCGGAGGCTCGCAGCTGTCGCCACCCCCAGCTCTCCTTCCCGAAGGGGTTCAGCCCCCCCCAGGAGTGCCTCCCCCCCCTCCCCGGCGTCCCTTCGGCTTCCCTGCTGTCGCCTTGGGGCCAGATCGGGAAGGAACCAAGCTGGGCTGTGGAGCTGCGCATCCCGGCCTCTGCTCTGCTCTGCTCTGCAGTGAACCCCGAGCCCAGCCAGGAGAGGCCAGGAGATGAGGGGTTGCTCCTCTTCCCCGGCGCAGTGGGGCTAGGGGGCAGAAAGCCTCGCCTCGAACCTCTTGGGTTGGACAGGGGCAGCTCCTGCGGACTCCTCCTCCCTCTCCTCCTCCTTGCTGCCAGAGGGGAGGAGGGCGGAAGAGCGCCCAGGAGCCAGGAAGCAGGAGGGGCCGCAGCCCGGCCAGGTAGCCCTTGGCGCACAGAGGGAGCGAAGGAAGGAAGGGAAGGAGAGAGGGAGGAGGGAGGGAGGAAAGTTCTGGATGCCGAGGGCTCTCCCTGAGACTGGCATTGCTGCTTTGGTCAGGAAAGCCTCATTTCCGCTGCCTGAAGTTTCCTGCTAGGCTCTCTCTCTCTCTCTCTCTCTCTCTCTCTCTCTCCACTGTAATTTCCCACGGCACACCTGATCATCGCTCATGGCACACTAGTGTGCCTGGCACACTGGTTGGGAAATACTGCTCTAGAGGAGGCACTTGGCTACTGGCAGGTGTGCAGCCTTTCTGGGCCTGCCTGAACAGCACGCACACACACACTCTTTCCAAGGCAAGGAGGCAAGTTCTCATTCTTACTCTAGAGGAGGGGCTCAGCTGTAGGCAGGCACACACACTTTCTGGGCCTGCTTGCCACACAGCACTTTCCAAGACAAGGAGGTAACAAGTGAGTTCTCATTTTTACTCTAGAGGAGGCACTTGGCCTACCGCTTGCCTTACTGCGCATGCGCCTCAGAGCGCTTCCTGCTTCCGTCCCCGAGGCGGAAGGAAGAGGCTGCCGACACAGAGACAGAGGCCTAGAGCGGCCTGGCGTTCAAGATGGCCGCCGGCCAAGCACTGCAGGTGCTACTGACAGGAAGGGTTTGGGCCTACTCTTTCTTATCATGGATACCTGCTGTTTCTATGTTATTTCTCTCTGTCTCTCTCTTGTGAGTAGCCAGCTGCATTCAGTCACTACTGGCCGAGAGTTCGAAGCCAGCCCAGGTGGGAGTGAGCTTCCGATCATTAACCTAGCTTGCTGTTGACCTATCAATAATTAATAACCTTTTTTATTTCTATGCAACAATAAAACCGTATATCATTATAGATTATTCTATATTGTCCATAGTAATATATTTAATATTAATATATTACTATTACTAAATTACAATATTATTATAATATATTGTACTAGTAAGTGTACCTATTATGGACAGGCGTTGCTGTGCCCTTTTCAATCACTAGACCGAGATGTCGAGAAAGTCCAATCATCCACGCCTGAAATAATTAATAATCTTTTAAATTTCTGTCCTGCTTTATTTCCCTCCTCTAAACTGCAGTTGGATGGAGTGTCAATCATCCACGGGTCATGGGGGGAGTGTGGGGCATGGGGTGCATGGTGTGCCAAGTTGGGTCTTTATTGGTCTTGGTTCTGGGCCACAGTGGTCTGTGGGGAATGATGGGTTTTGAAGTACTACAAATCCGTTTTCCATGGTGGTACTTCAAGTCCCATCATGCATGGTCGGGGCTCTGTGTGCCAAGGTAGGTTACTGTAAATTCAGGCCATACACAATGTCCTATGAGCTGAGGCCTAGTTAGGAACAGCAAGTTAATGAAGCCTTACTGTCAATTCAGGCCATACACAATGTCCAATGAGCTGAGGCCTAGTCGGGAGAATCAAGTTAATGAAGTCTTACTGTCAATTCAGAGCGTAAACACCTTCCCAGTAAGTGAGGGCTAGTTAGGGAAATCAAGTTAATGAAGCCTTACTGTCAATTCAGGCCATACACAATGTCCAATGAGCTGAGGCCTAGTCGGGAGAATCAAGTTAATGAAGTCTTACTGTCAATTCAGAGCGTAAACAGCTTCCCAGTAAGTGAGGGCTAGTTAGGGAAATCAAGTTAATGAAGCCTTACTGTCAATTCAGGCCATACACAATGTCCAATGAGCTGAGGCCTAGTCGGGAGAATCAAGTTAATGAAGCCTTACTGTCAATTTAGAGCGTAAACAGCTTCCCAGTAAGTGAGGGCTAGTTAGGGATATCAAGTTAATGAAGCCTTACTGTCAATTCAGAGCGTAAACAGCTTCCCAGTAAGTGAGGGCTAGTTAGGGAAATCAAGTTAATGAAGCCTTACTGTCAATTTTGGGCGTGGTCTGTGATTTTTTGGGGTGTAAATTTTCAGTTGGAAGTGATTTGGGTGTTTGTGTTGGGGATTGGCTCAGGCCTTTTCCTTATTCTGTTTTGGCAGTTTATTATGGATCGGAATTTTCATGTTGGCTGGCCAGTGCAGCAGTTATGCAAATCCGCCCTTATTGGCAGCCAATCATGTTGTCAGAATGTAGAGGCTGGGGAGTCGTTGGCCGCCCCGGAGGATGCTGGTAAATATAGTTTTTTGTACTTGGTGATTTGGGGGCCTTGTTGGGTTTGGGGGGGGTCCGTTTCTTTGCTACAAACGTACCTTGCTTGAGGCCTATTTCTGTTGGCAAGTATTGTGTTTCTGCGTTGTATGGTTTCTTTGTTTGAGGTATACATCACATGACGTGAACCCATTTATATAATAGATACAACGTCTAGGATGTCCCCCCAAATTCCTCAAAATGATTATCCTGTTAAATGAGGGCCAGCGCGGTCGAGTCAGATACGGCGATGCTCTCTCGGAGCCCTTTCTCATAACTGATGGAGTGAAACAAGGTTGTGTTCTTGCACCAACCCTATTTACCATCTTCTTCAGCATGATGCTCCAAAGGGCTACGGCAGACCTCGAAGGAGAAGAAGACGGCATATATATACGCTATCGTACTGAGGAGGGGCTCAGCTGTAGGCAGGTACATGCTCCTTCTGGGCCTGGACACCACACACACACACACACACACACACACACTTTCCAAGGAAAGGAGGCATGGAGCACCACGTGCTAACGAAAAGCAAGCGAGGAGCCGGGATCGGCCCCTTCTTGCTTTCGTGTCAAGAAAGCTGATTTTTGTGCCGGGAGGGGCCTTCCAGTTATGGTTCTGCGCACAACACTACTAACCGACACACATTTTGATGCCTCAAACGTTAGCCCTATTTCTGAGTATATTCCTTCTGATTCCAGAAATGGCACCCGTTTCCCCTTGTCCGCACTAGTTTTTGAGATGCACAACATATGTCATCTTCCTGTCGCCATATGCTCTCCCATAGAAAGTCATGAGAACCCTATAGAAGAATCTAGAACAGATACGGTCTATCAGGTGCAATTTTCTGAACCAGTGCCCCAAAGAACCCCAGGAACACGTCGAAAAACCAAGATTTTTTTGTTGTGATTGCTAGGGTTGTGTGTATCTGCAATTTTTGGGATTGTGTTGCCGTTCCACCTAAGAAGGGAAAAGGAGAAGCTCTCTGGCTCCCTCTAGAGGTTCCCGGCCTCCACGCGCCTTGGCCGCCTTCCTGGCTTTGCGGGCACGAAGGGCTCCCTGGCCGGGCTCCTGACATCTGGCTGCCTAATTCATCCCAGAGCTTTTCTGTACCACTCGATTTGGCAAAGACAGGTTAGGAAGCATATTGAATGGGATCTTTCATGAGATTCACACACCCCGCCAGCTTCCACCCGAGTTCAAAAGGCCACCGAGAAAGGCGCAGGAGCTGTTGGAACAAGCGGCAAGGCCAATAAGGCCGGGCTCCTCGCGTTTGCCCACACATCCAGCCATCTGGGATGAGTTGGGACACCTCTGCGGAGCACAACATGGCGCTGATTCGCATCTTGCATTGAATGGTGGGCATCTCAGATAAGGCGCATAGAAATCGGCGTCGAGCAGAGCTTTCCAAACTGTGTTGCAACACATTCGTGCAGTGTTTTTCAACCTTTTTTGAGCCGCGGCACATTTTTTACATGTACAAAATCCTGGTGCACACCACCAGGGGCGAACCTACCTGTTCCCGGGGGGTACGCAAAAATTTTTTTGCGCACCCCCCCCCCCAGTTGCTCCCGAGGGGAGCCCAGTGCGCATGTGCCAATCTGTGCGCATGCGCACTAGCTCCAGAGCGCGTCTCCCGCTTTGGAGTCCAGTGCACATGCACAAAAAGGCTCCAAGCGGGGAGGTGCGCTCTGGAGCCAGTACGCATGCGCAGAGCTTTTCGCGCATGTGCAGAAGCTCCTACAGGCGCTGTAGCACCTGTAGAAGCTTCTGCGCATGCGGAGGCGCGGCCGGCCTAACAAAGGCCCGGCCGGCGCGGCGGCGCAGCACAGGCCACAGAGCCGGCTGCAGAGGCCTGGCTGGCGCAACGGGCGGGCGGGGAAGCGCAGCTGGTGGCGGCGGGGCGGGTCGGAGCCAGCGCGGCGGTGTCCCTCCCAGGTGGCGACGCCCCTCCCGGGTGACGTCGCCCTACGCTCCTGCGTAGTCCGCCTAATGGACCAACCGGCCCTGCACACCACCAACCAAAATGACACAAAACGACACTCTAACACAGTCATACATATAGTTAATATGTTTTAAAATGTATTTATACACTCCGTGTGAAACCCGGGCCTGTTTCGATGAACACAACATAGATATCCTGGCAGGAATGGCGGAACAGACACAAACTTCCCACACAGAACTCCCATCACCAAGAGAAAATGCTCTAAGAGTTTGGTGGGCATTGACCTTGCCGTTTGGGAGTTGTAGTTCACCTATATCCAGAGAGCACTGTGGACTGAAACAATGTTGGATCAGGACCAAACTTGGCGTGAATACTCCATATGCCCAAATGTGAACACAGATGGAGTTTGGGGAAAATAGACCTTGACATTTGGGAGTTACAGTTTCTGGGATTTATAGTGAACACACAATCAAAGAGCATCCTGAACTCTTGCAACAATGGAATTGAACCAAACTTGGCATATTGAACTCTCATTACCAACAGAACTCCCATAACCACTCACTTCCTGAAAACAATGCGACCCTCATCCAGTCACCAATAAAGACCAAACTTGGGACACAGAGCCCCCATGACCCACACTCCATCCTATTGCAGTTTAGAGGAGGGCGCACCATGGATGATGGGACTTGCAGTACCTTCACTAAGTTCCTGAGACCACTGCAAGCCACATAAACATCTGATAAGGACCAACCTTGGCACACAATGCCTTCCTCAAATAACCCGGGCAGGGCCGGGTCCCCAGCACCAAGATAACCCCCGTTTCGTTATCAGTTGGCGAGAGGGGAGTGGAAGGCATGCACACCATCCGTCCTCACCAGCTGAGAATCAACCCGCGTTAGAGATATTGCGGGTTGATTCAGAGCTGGCGAGGGGGCATGGAGGTGGGCATCCCCTGCGCACTGCGCATGCGTGGCAGAAATAACGAAATAATAACAAATTTCGTTATTAATTACGTTACAATTTCAAAGTTTTTACAAAAATTTTATTTTGAAAGAACACCACCACCCCCCACAAACGAGTTTAGAAACAAATTTTTTGATGCATCAACCACCCCTAGTGGGCATCTCGGATAAGGTGCATAGAAATCAGCATCAAGTGTGTTGCAACACATTAGTGCGTTGTTCTCTCGCACAAACGAAATGGGAAACCTCTGAAGCTATGTGAAAGAAGCAATAAATAATATATTTTTGAAAATAGACGTTTTCAGGAAA
Organism: Anolis apletophallus; assembly: GCA_030556195.1. Classification (NCBI taxonomy): domain Eukaryota; kingdom Metazoa; phylum Chordata; class Lepidosauria; order Squamata; family Anolidae; genus Anolis; species Anolis apletophallus. Next base: position 23,951,650 of record JARBWK010000017.1, on the reverse strand, counting down.
TGTTGGGCCCCCATACGTATCCTCGTGACAATTGTACAGGTCTGTATGTCTTATAAGGGATAGGTTGAACCTCTGGTTTTCTAGTCATGAAATATTGCATTTCTTAAGTGTGTCACCAGCATGACATGATTGGAAAGCTCTGGTCCAGGTCACGGCTTCTTAAACTGGGGGCCCTGACTATAAATGAGGTCTGTTCGCTTGATGTTGGGCTCACAATTTATTTTCTGAATGCCACCTAGTGGCTGCTTTAGGCATTTACATGCTTGTTGTTTTAGGCATTTACATGCTTGTTGGGGAGGAAAAATTGTGTAATGAGCTATGTATCTGTTCAAGTATGTTTAAGTATGTATGTATTCACTAGACCTCGAAGAAGACGGCATATATATACGCTATCATACTGATGGTAGCTTGTTCAACTTAAGCCGCCGGAGGTCTCGCACTAAGACTCTAAACTATCTAGTCCGTGAGCTGCTTTTTGCAGACGATGCCGCCCTTGTGGCCCATTCAGAAGCAACCCTGTAGCGCCCCACGTCCTGCTTTGCAACAGCGTCAGAGTCGTTTGGGCTGGAAGTCAGCCTGAAGGAAAGGGAAGTCCTCTACCAGCCCGCACCACAGGAAGAACACCATCATCATCCCCATGTCAGCAAAGGCTCATCTGTGCTTAAGTCCATCTAGCAGTTCACCTCCCTGGGAAGCATCATCTCTTCAGACGCCAAAGTTGACAAAGAGATAGATCACAGATTAGCAAAGGCATAGAGTGCATTCGGAAGGCTTCACAAAAGAGTCTGGAGCAACAAGCACCTGAGGCAAAGCACCAAAATCAGTGTGTACAGAGCTATCGTACTGTCTATTCTCCTCTATGGGTCCGAAACATGGGTCACCTATCGCCAACACCTACGACTCCTCGAACGCTTTCATCAGCGCTGTCCTTGCACAATCTTAAATATACACTGGACCGACTATGTGACGAATGTTGCTGTCCTTGAGCAAGCAGGGGTCACCAGCGTTGAGGCCATGCTATTGAGAACACAGCTGCGCTGGGCAGGGCACGTGGTCTCTACTACTCTTTACAGGTCAGCGCAAGAGAGGCGCCCCCAAAAAGAGATATAAGGACTCCCTGAAACAACATCTCAGGCTCGGCCAGATTGATCGCCAACAATGGTCCACCCCGGCCTCACATCGGGAGGCATGGAGAAAATTAGATGGGAAAATTAGATGGATTAATGGAGTATAAATTCCACAAGCTCCTTGTGAGTTGCTGGGAAAAAGGTGAACTGCCATCAGATCTCCGAGATGTAGTTATCATCACCCTGCCACATTGGGAGGCATGGAGACGCACTCTCCACAATGCTGCGGCCTCTTTCGAGAAGACACGCCGAACGGGTCTCGACAACGCAGAAAGAACCGCAACTTGGAAACAACATCAGCCAAGGAGACCTTCAGCTGTGCTTTCTGCAACCGGACTTGCCTATCTCAGATTGGCCTTTTTAGTCATCAACGCGCATGTAGAAAGCGTGGGAGGAGTCCTTCCTAAGAATCTTCGTTTGCGAAGTAATGCCGAGAGAGGGAGAGATATAATCCCACAAACGGACGTTACATTTTCATTGATATAGATTGGTTAAGAAATTGATTAAAAATAAATAAATAGAACACAGCGGTCCGGATTCTTCTTTCCGGATCGATGTTACCCAGAAACAGGCGGGATCGCGGCTACGACGTGGAAGTCCAGCGAAGCGGACTCTGGGTTGACTCTTTCCCAGCTAGTAAATACTTAATGGGTCCTTTTAACCACGGGAGAAGGTAGGAATTAACCAGCTCATTAAGCGAGAGCGGGGACACACACACAATTAACGGCACACACTCGGAGGCTGCAATTTGGGAGAATTTATGGCTCGCTCCGAACGGCGATGACTTATTTTTTATGACAAAGGCCGTAATAAGAAGTGAAAAATGGGGAAGGAGTCCGCGGGTATGGCAGGAGCGGTAACGAGAATCGGACATGACAGAATGCTCGGCTGAGCTCATTTGACTTCATAATTACAATCATATGGATAACTTTTAATGTCTTCATCGGGGTCGTTCGTTGCCCGATTTCTCTCGGGAACGTTTCCACGGAAAAAGGTTCTCGCAACTCGGGCTTTTGAAAACAAACAGGCTCTTTCTGCCGAAGGAAAGAACACCCGAGACTCGGAGAATCCAGTGCGCTTTTAATACCAGTGCGCTTTTATAAATAAATATTAGTATTTATTTATAAATACTAATAAATATTAGTATTTATAAATAAATACTAATATTTATTTATTTGAAAATAAATACTAATATTTATTTATTTGAAAATAAATATATAATTATTTGAAAATAAATACTAATATTAGTATTTATTTGAAAATAAATAAATATTTATTTATTTGAAAATAAATATTTATTTATTTGAAAATAAATATTTATTTATTTGAAAATAAATATTTATTTATTTGAAAATAAATATTTATTTATTTGAAAATAAATATTTATTTATTTGAAAATAAATACTAGTATTTATTTATTTGAAAATAAATATTTAATTATTTGAAAATAAATACTAATTTTATTTATTTGAAAATAAATATTTATTTATTTGAAAATAAATACTAATATTTATTTATTTGAAAATAAATATTTCTTTATTTGAAAATAAATACTAATATTTATTTATTTGAAAATAAATACTAATATTTATTTATTTGAAAATAAATATTTATTTATTTGAAAATAAACATAAATATTTATTTATTTGAAAATAAATACTAATATTTATTTATTTGAAAATAAATATTTAATTATTTGAAAATAAATACTAATATTTATTTATTTGAAAAGAAATATTTATTTATTTGAAAATAAATACTAATATTTATTTATTTGAAAATAAATACTAATATTTATTTATTTGAAAATAAATATTTAATTATTTGAAAATAAATACTAATATTTATTTATTTGAAAATAAATATTTAATTATTTGAAAATAAATACTAATATTTATTTATTTGAAAAGAAATATTTATTTATTTGAAAATAAATACTAATATTTATTTATTTGAAAAGAAATATTTATTTATTTGAAAAGAAATACTAATATTTATTTATTTGAAAATAAATATTTAATTATTTGAAAATAAATACTAATGTTTATTTATTTGAAAATAAATATTTATTTATTTGAAAATAAATACTAATATTTATTTATTTGAAAATAAATATTAGTATTTATCTATCTATGTATATAATAAAAGTCAGTGTTTGCGGCGGTGCGGAGGTGCGGTGGTGCAGAGGGAGGAATATGTGCCAGCGTTTCGATTGGCTGCCACTGTGGGATTATTTGCATAAAGGACACTGATTGGCCAGCCTCAGAACTCCGACACTCTAAGGCACCAGATTATTTGCATAAAGGACACTGATTGGCCAGCCTCAGAACTCCAACACTCTTAAGGCACCAGACAGAGGGCATTGGTTGCCACTGAGGAAATATTTGAATAAATGACTCTGATTGGCCAGCAAAACAGAATGCAACTGAATGCTTCAGTTAGCCAAATGACAGGGGGGTTTTTTCCATTGGAAATGGAATGTTCATTTTCTGGGAGGTGCGGAGGTGCCAAGGAATATCGACAGCGTTTCAATAGGTTGCCACTAAAAGAATATTTGCATAAAGGACTCTGATTGTGCCAGCCTCAGAACTCCAACATTCCACAGCCCCAGACAGAGGGGATTGGTTGCCACTAAAATGGTATTTGCATAAAGGACTCCGATTGGCCATCCACATTCCAACATTCTAAGATGATGCAGAGAGGAAAAAGAAAGGCCTCAGGCAGTCAGACACTGCAGCCCACAGCAGTGACGGATCAGGACCAAACTTGGCACACAGGGGCCCAATGGCGCACTTCGCAACGCGACCCTCACCCAATGACCACTAAAGACCAAAATTACCACACAGAGACCCCTTGACCCACTCTACACCCTGTTGCTGTTTCAAGGAGAATGGACCACAGATGATGGGACTTGAAATACCTTCACTCACCTTCCGAGACCGCTGCAACCCTCATCCAAAGAATGATCAAGACCAAACGTGACACACGGAGCCCCCATGACCCACTCTACATCCTGGTGCTGTTTGGAGGGGGATGGACCATGGCCAATGGGACTTGCAGTACCTTCACTAAGTTCCTGAGACCACTGCTTTTTGATGGCAGGGAACTATATATCCCAGCTACTCCCAATTGCCAAGATATATTTTCTGACAGCCTCTCCAGTATTTTGTATTGGTCATGGGAGTTCTGTGTGCCAAGTTTGGTCCAGGTCTGTAATTCATGGGGGATCTCAGTGGTTTGTGGAAGTCAGAGCTGAATCGATGGAAGGTCATGCAAATCCCATCATCCGTTGCCCACACTCCCCCAGACATATTGTTTTTGTGATTAATCCCTATGCCTTAATTATGTTCCATTTGTAACCATGGAAATACATCCTGCGTATTAGATATTTGCATTAGAATTCGTAGGAGTAGCAAAATTATTCATGAAGTAGCAACGAAAACATGGTTGGGGGTCACCACAACACGAGGAACCTTATAAAGGGGTCACGGCATGAGAAAGGTTGAGAACCATGGCATTAATACATATATCTTTCTCTTTCACTGATATTAATATATTTTTTAATTAATTTCTAGGGGGGGCGCTGAGTAAAAAAAATTCTGGAAAGGGGGCGGTAGGCCAAAAAAGTTTGGGAACCACTGCTCTAGAGCAGTGTTTCTCAACCAGTGTGCTGGGGCACAATAGTGTGCCGTGAGCAATCATCAGGTGTGCCGTGGGAAATTGGAACCTCCGGGGAGGGGCGGGGGGAGAGTCTAGTGTGTTGAAGTATAGAAACCCTAAGAAACCTACCTCGATAAAGGCACAAAATTACAAACACCACCACCCCCTCCCCACCCGTTATCTACTTGGGTCTCTCCCTCTCCATGCATTGGGAAGGCCCGCCTCCCCCTGGGCCTAATGCCAGATGGTTCAGTCCAGCACCCACCCCTCCCTCCTCCCCCTTGGTGCACCCAAAACCGCTCTTGGCCTCCCTCTGGCTCCCTGCCCCCCGCCACCACCTTCCTTCCTGCCTGCTTCGCCAGCCCCCCCCGCCAGCCCCGAGACGCCCACCCGCCGCCCCGCCAGCCCCGAGACGCCCACCCGGGCCGCCCCGCCAGCCCGAGATCGCCCACCCGGCCGCCCCGCCAGCCCCGAGACGCCCACCGGGCCGCCCCGCCAGCCCGAGACGCCCACCCGGGCCGCCCGCCAGCCCGAGACGCCCACCGGGCCGCCCCGCCAGCCCGAGACGCCCACCCGGCCGCCCCGCCAGCCCCGAGACGCCCACCCGGGCCGCCCCGCCAGCCCGAGATGCCCACCCGGGCCGCCCCCAGCCCCGAGACGCCCACCGGGCCGCCCCGCCAGCCTCGAGACGCCCACCGGGCCGCCCCGCCAGCCCCGAGACGCCCACCGGGCCGCCCCGCCAGCGCCGAGTCGCCCACCGGGCCGCCCGCTGACCCCGAAGAGCTGCGCAGGTGGTGAGTGAGGCTCCTGCTCCCCCATGACCCCAATTCAAGCCTGGCGGGGAGGGAAGGGGCAACCTAAGTGAGAGGGAGACTGCTGGTCTTTCGAGCCCCCCCGGAAACTGTAACTCCCAAATGCCAAGGTCTATTTCCCCCAAACTCCACCTGTGTTCACATTTGGGCATATCGAGTATTCATGCCAAGTTTGGTCCTGATCCAACATTGTTTGAGTCCAGAGTGCTCTCTGGATATAGGTGAACTACAACTCCAAAACCCAAGGTCAATGCCCACCAAACTCTTATAGTATTTTCTCTTGGTTATGGGAGTTCTGTGTGGGAAGTTTGTGCCTTTCTGCCATTCCTGCCAGGATATCTATGTTGTGTTCATCGAAACAGGCCCAGGTTTCACACTGAGTGTATAAATACATTTAGAAACATATTAACTATATGTATGACTGTGTTAGAGTGTCATTTTGTGTCATTTGGGTTGGTGGTGTGCCCCAGGATTTTGTAAATGTAAAAAGTGTGCCAAGGCTCAAAAAAATTTGGGAACCACTGCTCTAGAGTAATAATCAGAAGTTGCCCCCTTCCCTTGGAAAGAGCGTGTGTGTGTGCATGCAGGCCCAGAAAGCACATGTGCCTACCTGAAGCCAAGTGCCTCCTCTAGAGTAAGAAACTGCTAAGATGCCTCCTTAAAGCATGTTCCTGCCTGCAGCTGAGCACCCCTCCTCTAGAGTAAAACAGCTTACATGCCTAAAATGATGGGAAGGACAGCCTGGAAAGTCCCCCGCAATAATGGGCCAATAGATAATGGATCTTTCAGCACCCCAGAACAAAAACAAATATCTGCCCTCCCAATTTTGGGAGGCTCCTGAAAAACATGATACAAAGTGTCCCATATGGCCCATCAGGGTGACCCTATTCCTGGCTGCACCCTTTAATCCAATCATTGGAACAATTTGCATTACACAGGACTCTTTCTGGTTTGGAGAAGGTTCTTTCCCCCTCTCCCCATTCTTGAAAGGCCCCTTTTGTTCCATACACGCTGGACCCTCTGAGTTTAGTCTTGTCCCACGTTTATAGAACATATGGCATAACTATTTTTCATATTTCATAACCGGCTATCACTGCTGGCCTTGGAAACCAGCACATGGCTACAATTATTTCATTTGTTTATCATCCAGAAGACTGAAACTCTCATGGAAAATCTGCATGTGGCCCTTTGTCAACAAGGAAGGGTCGTTAAGGACAAATTCCTGTTTCTCACCAAGAACAAAAGACTTGCTTTGGCCCGAAAGGTCCTAGCCTCGGATCTTCATTAACATATGGACGTGATCTAATCAAGAAAACTCCAGCTGCTCTTTGTTTTGGGGACACATTCCTGTCCCTCGCTTCCCATTCGCCAGGGCAAAAGCGGCGCTGTTTCACGATTGGCTCCCGCCTCAGCTGGCTCCAGCATTCTATCCAATCATCATGTAGCCTACAGCGTGCGAGGGGCGGGAAAGTTTGAGTTTGAGAGTTCTCAAAATGTATAAAAATGGCATATGTTTTGAATGTAACTCCATGACTGCTTTGCAACAAGGAATCTGCTTTTAAAAACTCACTAGGGGTTCTGCTGAAGTCCTCGTTTTAGGGGTATTTCTAAGCCTCTGCCCCCTATGGGCCAGGCTGTCCTAAATTGGTCGGCAACAAACGGATTGGGGCCCCCACCGAAAACCAGGACGTGAAATGGGTCAAGGTTTATCCCAAAAGCAGATCCCCAGGCCCGGATTACCCATAAGGCCACCCTAGGCCATGGCCTAGGGGCGCAAGCCAAGGGGGGACGCAGTTCACACGGACCAAAAAAAATTGAAACAAAACCACAACTCTCTCGGGGGAGGGCGGGGGGAGAGCGCCACGAGGGGGCAGGGGAGGAAGCAATGATGCCCCCTTGCCATTGCCCCTGTCCCCTTGTCAAGGAAGGCGGGCGCAAGGAGGCGGAGCCCCCGGGGCTGCTGCCGGGCATGCGCTGCACCCAGGAACATGGCGGAGGAGGCAGAGGCACTCGCACCCTCCTGCTGCACATGCCCGGCAGTGGCCCTGGGGGGCGGGGCTTCCCTCCGCCTCCTCGCGCCCTTTTTCCTTGACTCAAGAAAAGAGGGCGCGCGGTGCTGCGAGGAGGCAGAGTGAAGCCCCACCCCTGGTGCCGTTGCCAGCCTCGGGGGCGGGCCTTCCATCCGCCTCCTCGCACCCTCCTTACTTGACTCAAGTGTGATGAGGTGGTTATTTATATGTTAATCACATGTTTGTTTATGTATTTGGAAGGAACATTATTTGAAAGCTGCAGAGAGTGAGCAGTAGAATGTTCCTAGCAGCAGGCTTTAGGCAGAGGCTGTTGCCATGACAACAGAGGCCACTCTGTTGTTTTAGAATGTTCAGTTTGAATCTGACAGTTGAAGAATGTCAGTTGGCCAGCTGCTGTGGGCAGAGTTGGTTAGGAATTAGAGTTGCTGAAGCAGCAAGCTGTCTGTAGGAACTGCAGAGTGCAGTTCAGTTCTGTGTGTGGGTTGAAGGAAACCCAAGAGTGTGGGACAGAGTTTAGTCCCAGGGTTGAGAGTAACCCAGTATTAAGTAGTTACGTGTGTGTAACTGTATCGGGGGGGGGGGGGGGAACCCCAGTGTTATATTGTTTAAAGTTACAAGTGTGTACCTCTTCGGAGCACCTTTGAAACCACCTAAGCTTTGAGCCCATTTTGTGCCAAAATAAACTGTCAAACACTTTCAACAAAAACATCTGTGGAGGTCGTTTGTTCACGGGGACCCTCACATCCAGTGGTCAAGCATTGACAAATGGTGGCAGCAAGATAATAATAAAGAAAGAAAGAAAGAAAAACATTGAGTATTGGTGGCAGTCCTGCCACACAGTTTAAAAAGTAACAAAGTAGTCGGTGTGGTTTCAGACATCGTCACATTTGGTGGCAGCGGTGGGATAGCCTGCCCTGCCACAATATAATAAAAGGTGGACAGTAAACCTTTACACGCGGCGACACGAGGGGGGGGGAGGAGGGGGGGGTGCGGTAGAGGTTGGTTTGGGGCGCAATTCCAAAGTGTGGCCTAGGGCGCCTAAAGGGCTTAATCCGGGCCTGCAGATCCCTATTGGAATTTCTCCACGGAACTCTGTAACGTCCATATCGAATTCCCCTTCGTACTTGATAGCGTTCTTTCTGTTCGCCGAATGTGTTTAGGGATGTCTTTTTTATTTATTTATTTACTTTATTTATTTATTCAGGCTTCTATGCCGCCGACTCCCAGGGGCTCGTGGCGGCTCACAAGAGCCAAAGGCACAATAAAAACAAAACAATAAGAACAATAAAAGCAGTTAAAATAGCAGTGGCAAGAAGAAACAGCAACACAGTTCAGCAATAGCATACTTAAGAATACACGGGCCTACTCGCCAAAGGCCTGCTTGAACAGATGGGTTTTGCAAGCCCGTCTAAACGGGAGCAGGTCCCTCAAGGCCCTGGTTTCGGCCGGGAGGGCGTTCCACAGCGTGGGAGCTATGACAGAGAACGCCCTCCAGCGAGTGGATGTTAGGCGTGCCAACCGTCGATGGTATCTCCAGGAAGTTAGCATCCTCGGACCGTGAGTGATCTCGAAGGGCAATATGGAGTGAGACGGTCCCTCAGATACGCTGGCCCCAGGCCGTGCAAGGCCTTAAAGGTAAGAACCAACACTTTGAAGGCGATCCGATTGCTCAATGGGTAGCCAGTGCAGGTCCTGCAAGACAGGTGTTATGCGGCTGCCTGCTGGGGTGACAGTCAGGAGCCGGGCGGCAGTGTACTGCACCAGCTTGAGCTTCCGGATCGCTGACAGAGGAAGGCCAACGTAGAGCGGGTTACAGTAATCTAGCCTCGAGATGACCGTGGCTTGCATCACCGTGGCTAGGCCGCCTCGGGAGAGATAGGGGCCAGCCTCCTTGCCTGTCGGAGATGGAAAAAGCAGCCTTGCTGACCGCAGAGACCTGGGCCTCCATGGTCAGCTGGGAGTCAGATGGACCCCAGGCTCTTCACGGAAGACGATGGGCATAACGCCGCACCGTCAGGGTCGGAAGCTGGGCACCTACCCCGCCCGGGCGACCCAGCCACAAGATCTCCGTCTTCGCCGGATTCACCCTCAACCTACTGGCTCGCAGCCATCCAGTAAACGGCTTCGAGGCAGTGCTGGAAATTATCGGGGACGGATCGGCCTGCCCTCCATCCTCAGAATGAGCTGGGTGTCGTCAGCGTACTGGTGACACTCCAGCCCATAACTCCGCACCAGCTGTGCAAGCGGCTGCATGTAGATGTTGAATAACAGAGGGGAGAGGATGGCCCCCTGCGGGACTCCACAAACTAGTGGGGAGCCCTCAGAGACCACCCGCCCCCTCACACGCTGAGACCGCTGGTGGAGGAAGGAGGTCAGCCATTTAAGGGCTGCCCCCTCACTCCAGCCACGGCCAGGCGGTGGGTCAAGAGATTGTGGTCGACCGTGTCAAACGCTGCCGTGAGGTCAATAACACGAGCAGCGCAGACCCGCCTTGGTCGAGCTGGCAGCGGAGTTGGTCTGTGATGGAGACCAGAACCGTCTCCGTCCCGTGCCCGAGCGGAAGCCGGGACTGGAAGGGGTCTAGCCCTTTATTTTCCTTTTGTGTATGTCTAACATTATTTTTCCGGCTCCGAAGAAAGAGCTCGGCTACTCCGTCCTTCGCTCTCCTGAGAATGGCTTAAAAGAGACATGCGATGCCCAGGCTTAATTTCAGCGAGAAGCCGCTGAGCGAAACACCAACACAGGGGCGGGGCGGGGCAGGAGAAGGCCCGAGGCGTTTTCCGCTGCCTGGAATACATTCTAGCCGTGGCCGCAGCCAAGTGACAACGCCGACACATTCTGCATGTCAGCCCTCGTTTAATTTGCCAGGCGGCGTGAGCCCACGACAGGCGGAAGAGTAACGCCTATGTGTTGCAAGATTTATTTAATGGGTGCCTGATGGGACCCCGGGTCCTCTCGCAGCCCTATTATCTCTGCCAAGAATAATAATCGTAGGAAAGGACGACTGGAATGGTTGGGTTTTGATAGTCACAATCTGTTATCGGGAAATTGAACTGTCACCCGCGTGTGTCGCGTTCATTTGAGCTGATTAAAGAGATATTAATCTACTGTCATCGTTACAGTATCTGTCATCGGCTGGAGACGGGGACACTCGGGGAGAGCGCTCCGAGGAGCAGGCAGGCCGGCAAGCACGGAATATCAATGCCACTGTGTTTGGCATCAGAGAGGGAGACGCGGCAATCGCTTTCCCTGCAAATCAGAGAAGCAGGCGGCCACCGTGGGATAGGGATCCCACCAATACCAGGCGCTACGTATCTGCAATTGACCCTCCTTAGCCATAGAGTCTGCGTTCGTGGACTCAACCGTCCACAGTGTGCACAAAAATATTTCCGAAAGTCTGAATGTTGTTTTTGTATATAAGGGACACCATGTGACTTGGAGCCCCAGGTGGCATAACGAGTTAAACCAGGGGTCGGGAACCTTTTTGACTCAGAGAGCCGTGAAAGCAAAATATTTGGAAATTTATTTTAGTGAGAGCCATATCTATATATCTATATCTATCTATATCTATCTATCTATATCTATATCTATATATAAGTTTGGGGACCCGGCTATGGTCCATCCTCCTTCAAACGGCACCAGGATGTAGAGTGGGTCATGATGGCTCTGTGTGTCAGGTTTGGTCTTGATCAGTCATTGGCTTAGGTTTGCAGCAGTTTTGGGAAGTGAGTGAAGGTACTTCAAGTCCCATCATCCGTGGTCCGTCCCACTCAAAACTGCTGCAGGGTGTAGAGTGGGTCATGGGTACTCTGTGTGCCAAGTTTGGGCCTGGTCTGTGATTTGTAGGGGCTTCAATGTTCTGTGGGAAATGAATCGGGTGAAGGTACTGCAAATCCCATCATTTGTGGCCCATCCTGCCCCACACTGCACCAGGTTGTAAAGTGGGCCAGTGGGCATCTGTGTGCCAAGTGTGGTCCTGATCCTTCTATGGTTTGGGCCAGAGTGCTCTAAGCAAGTGAGTTAAAGTACTGCAAGTCCCGTCACCATGGTCCATCCTCCTTCAAACTGCACCAGGATGTAGAGTGGGTCTTGAGGGTTCTGTCTGCCAAGTTTGGTCTTGTTCTCTCATTGTTTGGGGTCGCAAAGGGGTCGCAAAGTGTTTTGGCCTGAAACTCCCACCATGCCTGACTGCCTCAGGCCTTTTCCTGACCCCCTCTGCCACTTTAGAGGGTCGGAATGTTCGTGTTGGCTGGCCAATAGAGGCGTTATGCAAATGCTCCCTCACTGGCAACCAATCATGTTGTCAGAATGTAGAGGCTGGGAGCCAATCAGAACGCTGCCACATATATACATACATACATACATACACACACACACACACACACATACAAACATTCATTTTTATTATATAAACAGATACAGATAGAGATATATTCTAAGACTGGATTCAACTCAATGTGAGTCTATACGTCCATACGATGAGGAAAGGATTCCCCTTTGGCAGAATGGTGGGACACTTCAGACCTGGCTCTGCAAAAGGCATGCTCAGGACTCTGGGAAGGAAGAAAAGATGGAAGGAAGGAAGGAAGGAAGGAAGGAAGGAAGGAAGGAAGGAAGGGGGAGGGAGGGAGGGAGGGAGAATGGAGGAAAGAAGAAAGGGGAGAGAGGGAGGGAAAAGGAAGGAGAGAAGAGGAAAGGGTGAAGGGGGAGAAAGGAAGGAAGGAAGAGGGAGAAAGGAGGAAAGAAGGAAGGGGAGAGAGGGAGAGGGAAAAGGAAGGAGAGAGAAGGAAAGGGTGAAGGGGAGAAAGGAAGGAAGGAAGAGGGAGGAGGAGGAGGAAGAAGGAAGGGAGAGAGGGAGGGAAAAGGAAGGAGAGAAGGAAAGGGTGAAGGGGAGAGAAAGGAAGGAAGGAAGAGGGAGAAAGGAGGAAAGAAGGAAGGGGAGAGAGGGAGGGAAAAGGAAGGAGAGAGAGGAAAGGGTGAAGGGGGAGAAAGGAAGGAAGGAAGAGGGAGGAAAGGAGGAAAGGAAGGGGAGAGAGGGAGGGAAAAGGAAGGAGAGAAGGAAAGGGTGAAGGGGAGAAAGGAAGGAAGAGGGAGAAAGGAGGAAAGAAGAAGGAAGGGGAGAGGGAGGGAAAAGGAAGGAGAGAAGGAAAGGGTGAAGGGGGAGAAAGGAAGGAAGGAAGAGGAGAAAGGAGGAAAGAAGGAAGGGGAGAGGGGGGGAAAAGGAAGGAGAGAAGGAAAGGGTGAAGGGGAGAAGGAAGGAAGGAAGAGGGAGAAAGGAGGAAAGAAGAAAGGGGAGAGGGGAGGGAAAAGGAAGGAGAGAAGGAAAGGGTGAAGGGGGAGAAAGGAAGGAGAGGGAGAAAGGAGGAAAGAAGGAAGGGGAGAGGGAGGGAAAAGGAAGGAGAAAAGAAGAAGGAAATGGTGAAGGGGGAAAAAGGAAGGAAGGAAGAGGAAGGAAGGAAGAGGGAGAATGGAGAATGTGTCACTCCTCCCCGCTGCATGCTGGGAAACCGAGGCCCGGGCTGCTCTGGAGAGCCAGATGCAATCATGAAAAGAGCCACATGGGGCTCGCGAGCCATAGGTTCCCTACCCCTGGGTTAAACCCTTGTGCCAGCAGGACTGCTGACCGACAGGGCAGAGGTTCAAACCCAGGGAGAGCGGGTTGAGCTCCTTCTGTCAGCTCCACCTCCTCATGCGTCTCTGGTGTCACTGCAAGAAGGTCCTCCATTCTGCGTGCGGCAGGGCTCCGGCTGCATTGTAGTGCGCGGCCTGTTTGCTCTCCTGCACACTCGCATGTCGTGGACTCCGCTGCGTAGCCCCATTTCAAAAGCTTGGCTCTGCATCTCGTGGTACCAGACTGCCATCTGTTTGAGAGTTTGGGCTAAAGTTGGTGCCCGGCACTGTGCGCATGGGGCCTTCCTTCCTTCCTTCCTTCCTTCGGCCTCCCGGTCGCCACTCTGCATATGACTCATGAAATATTTAGACGATTTCTATTGTGGAATTAACTATTTATTGATTTATAATTTTAAAGATTTATGCTCGGCCGTAAATAAAATAAAAAAAACAACAGCCTTTCACTTATAAGAGATGTCAGGTGCCATTGGCGGGTTGCAAATGTCTCACGTGCCCTTTTCACCTCCGTGTGGCGAAGGAAGGGCAATTATTCAAGGCCCGTGGTTCAATACACTCATGCCCACCGCACGGGGAGAAGACCGTGGCTCCGTAGCGCGGGGTGCCTTTCCCAGATTAGCTTTTGCTCAGGAAGCTGTGCTCTCACTTCGCAAGCTGCCACCAAACCGCCTCGCTAGCACTTTTGCGGCTGGTGTGTCTGTGCGTTCTGGAGACAACTTTGGGTGATTTTTATATTGCCGGATTCTTGTGGCAAGACATAGCCGAGGAAACCAAGGGAGAGGCCTGTGCTGATACAGCCGTATTCTTTAGAGAGCACAACATCCATGAGCTGGCCATTGACACCTCCATTTAATGTTTGAATAAAGAGATATAGCTCTTCTTTTACGCTGTGCTCGCGTCTTAGGAGAAGGTCAAGGTTGTCCCCTGGCATTACGTCCAGTCGTGTCCGACTCTGGGGGTTGGTGCTCATCTCCATTTCTAAGCCGAAGAGCCGGCGTTGTCCATAGACACCTCCAAGGTCATGTGGCCAGCATGACTGCATGACATTATCTTTTTTTTAAAAAAAAAGGTTTTTATTATTTAAAATAAACAGTATATACAAAAACATACAGACAGGGTACTTGCACTTCATGGCCTTCGGGTTAGGGTAGAGGGGGGAGGGATAGGGAAAGTCCACATCAAGGGTATCATACACATCCTCTCATTCCTACTAACAGCACAGTTAAAAAGACAACATTACAACAAAACTACATAAACATGGGGATGACTTCTCCCGGCTGGATTAGCATTTGTTTCTTGAGCTTCAAGCCAACAGCTTCTATTAGTTCAGCGAGAGGAAGGTTAGAACTCCTTTACATATAATATCCGTCTTATACATTTTAAATCCAGTATCCTCTCAAGCCCTCCTTCCTCCTTTCTTGTACACCAGGAGATTAAAGGGTGTCCATGTTTCCTTGAAGGGCTCCGTATCCCCTTGTCTCATTAGGTATGTCAGTTTTTCATTTTCAGCTACATCTAGTAGCTTCTCTATAACCTCGTCCTTGTCTGGGGTCTCTTTTTCCCTCCAGTGTTTAGCCCAGATTATTCTAGCTGCTGTTGTGATATTAGTAGTCTTTCCGCTTGCTTGTTCATCTTTTTGGGATCTACAATGTTTAACAGAAATAATTCTGGTTTATAATCAAGTTTAGTTTGTAGAATTTCTTCTGCTAATTCATGAACTTTCGTCCAAAACCCCTTGGCCTTGTCGCAGGACCACCATTGATGAAAAAAATGTGCCCTTGCTTATATCACATTTCCAGCACTTGGGGTTGCCTGTTTTATATATTCTATTAATTTGGGCCGGGGTTATATACCACCTATAAATGATTTTTAGTAGGTTTTCCCTCATTGAGTATGCAGCAGTAAAGGTTAAATTTTTCCTCCAAGTCCTTTCCCAACTCTCCCTTGCAATCTTGTATCCCAGGTTTCCCCCCCCCCATTTATCCATATATTCTTTTATTGGGCTTTTTTCATGCTTTTTGTTAGTATAAGTTCATATAACTTAGAGACCTTTTTTTCTCTCCACAAGTAGTATAATTCTAGCAGCCGTTGTTAGTCTGTCCTCCCATCCTATCTCTTTTGTGCTGTGCGTATTTTGCCTTTAATTGATTATATTGGAGCCAATTTATTTTATCATTCCGCATTTCCTCATGGTCTTTTAGCACGTAGTTCCTACCTTCCTTTTTGAGAACTTCCTTGTATGTTGGCCAGGACTCCTTATCCGTTTTATATATTGTAAAAGCTTCTACCGGGGAGGCCCACATTGGTCTTTTTCCGCATATCAAGTGTTTATATTTCGTCCATGTTTTCATCAGTGGGGCTTTTATAATATGATTCATGAAATTCTTGTCTTGTTTAATTTTATTATAAAAGAGGTAGGCGTGCCAGCCGTACTTATTTTCCCATCCTTCAACTTTTAAAACCTGATTATCCTTTATCTCTAACCATTCTTTTAGGTTCACTAAGCAGTTTGCATCATAATATGATGCCAAATCAGGTAAACCGAATCCTCCGTATTTTGGCAGTTCTTGCAGGTACTTTAATCTAATTCTAGGTTTTTTGCCGCACCATACAAATTTGGCCAGATCTGATTGCCACCTTTTTATTAAAGTCTGATTTTTCAGAATGGGCAGCATCTGGAACAGGAAGTTTATTTTGGGGAAGATCTTCATCATGACTGCATAACATTATCATAGCCACCCTCTGGTTGTAGGTGAACTACAACTCCCAAACTCAAGGTCGATTCCCAAGCAAACCCTTTCAGTACTTTCTGTTGGTAATGAGAGTTCAATATGCCAAGTTTGGTTCAATTCCATTGTTGCAAGAGTTCAGGATGCTCTTTGATTGTGTGTTAACTATAAATCCCAGAAACTGTAACTCCCAAATGTCAAGGTCTATTTCCCCCAAACTCCATTTGTTCACATTTGGGCATATTTAGTATTGCCAAGTTTGGTCCTGAACCAACATTGTTTCAGTCCACAGTGCTCTCTGGATATAGGTGAACTACAACTCCAAAACTCAAGGTCAATGCCCACCAAACTCTTATAGTATTTTCTCTTGGTTATGGGAGTTGTGTGGGAAGTTTGTGTCTTTCTGCCATTCCTGCCAGGATTTCTATGTTGTGTTCATCGAAACAGGCCCAGGTTTCACACTGAGTGTATAAATACATTTAAAAACACATTAACTATATGTATGACTGTGTTAGAGTGTCATTTTGTGTCATTTTGGTTGGTGGTGTGCCCCAGGATTTTGTCAATGTAAAAAATGTGCCGCGGCTCAAAAAAAGGTTGAAATACACTGGGTTACAGTATCTTCTTAGAGGCACAGATCTTAAGGTTACTAGGTTTCTAAATAAAATGTTTGATTCCATTCCATCATTGGTGGAGTTCAGAATGCTCTTTGATTGCGGGCGAACCATAACTCCCAGCAACTACAACTCCCAAATGACAAAAATCAATTTTTTGACTAATGGTCTCTCCTTGGGTTAGTATTAGTATGTTTTGTGCCAGGATATCTATGTTGTGTTCATCGAAACAGGCCCAGGTTTCACACTGAGTGTATAAATACATTTAAAAACATATTCACTAGACGTATTACTGTGTTAGAGTGTCGTTTTGTGTCATTTTGGTTGGTGGTGTGACCCAGGATTTTGTCAATGTAAAAAATGTGCCGCGGCTCAAAAAAGGTTGAAAAACACTGGTCTATCCAATCAGCACCCCAAATAGTCAAACCGAATCTAAAGTTGACCACAAACCGAGTCGTAACCCTTTTGGTACTAATGTTGGTGAGTGGTCCCTGGTCAAAGTGTTCCCTGGTCAACAAAAGGTTGGGAGCCACGGCACTGGACCCAGGACTGACCCCTGTGGCAATTCATGGATCCCTTCTCTGCTCCTTGAGAAATCGAGTGAAATTGCTCTCCCGTGGACCTTTGCCCTGCCACCCGCCCAATTGCATCCCTGTCCGTCACAAGTTCTTTGCTTCCCTTGGCATTCCTCAGATGGAGACCTTGTTAGTTCTCTTCACTTTCTGTATATTATCTCCCTTCTTACTGAACACAATCCCTTCCCCAGGAGCTTCCGAATTAGCTTGAGAGGCTTTTCCGTGGGAGATACTACTTTGTGGCAACCCTACTGTCTCTGCAGGAACGTCAAGACCCCTTCATAGGTGTGCTGATCAAAACCACGGAGTATAATTGGCAGGATCCGATCAGAGGAAAACACGCAAGAGTCTAATGGGTGATACTTGAGAAACTACCGATCCCGCTTCTCCCCTCCGTGAATTATAAATAATAACGGCTTGGGGTTGAACGGAGGAACCCGCTATCAATAATGACTATTTGAAGACGCCCACGCCGTGTCCCCGCGTGGCAGGAGGATTCGCTTTGGGAAGATAATTATCGGAATATCAGACGCTAAGTGGTAAGAAGTTGTATTAAAATTGGCATCATAGAGATAACCGGAGGGACCGGGGTGAGGGAGCTCGGGGGCCGACTCCTGAGACGATATTGCGCAGGAGAAGGCTTGCCTCGTCATGAACTGTGATATATAAATATTGTGTTATAAATAGCTTAACAGAAAGTTTCTTGTCGGAAAACAAAGTGTGTCGAGGCATCGCTGAAGCACTCTTCGGCCGTTCCTTGGAGAGCTCAGTTCTATGTGAAGATGCATCACACATTGCGATCTAGCTATCTATCTCTATCTCTCTATCTCTATATCTTCTCTCTATCTGTATATCTGTATCTGTATACCTTTATAAAACGGAATGTTTGTATGTATGTATGTATGCGGAAAGGCAGATATGTGGCAGCCACTTTCACAGGCCACAGCGACCAGCGCGGGTGATGGACCTGCACCAAACTTGGTACACATAACCCCCCTAACCCCCTTTACGTCCTGGTCGGGGGACATGAACCACGGATTATGGGATTTGTAGTACTTTCCAACACTTTGGTTCCCACAGACCACTGAGGCCACCAAAAAGGACCAATACAGACCACACTCAGCACACACAGCCCCCACGACCCACTCTACGTCCGAGGAGGGTGGACCATGGATGATGGGACTTGAAGTACCTCTACTCACTTCCCAAGTCCGCTGCAACCCTCATCCAATCACTGATTGAGACCAAACTTGCCATACATAACCCCCATGACTGCCTTCACGTCCTGGTGAGGTTTGGGGAGGACTGACAATGGACGATGGGATTTGTAGTACTTTCACACCCCTCTGTTCCCACAGACCACTGTGGCCCCCAACAAACACTGATAAAGACCACACTTGGCACACAGAGCCCCAGTGACCCACTCTACATCCTACTGAAGTTTGGAGGGGGCCAGAACATGGATGATGGGACTTGCAGTACCTTCCCTCACTTTCCAGGACTGCTACAAACCTAATCCAATGACTGATTAACACCAAACCTGGCACACAGAGCCCTCATGACCCACTCTACATCCTGCTGCAGTTTTGTGTGAAACGGACCATGGATGATGGGACTTGAAGCACCTTCACTCACTTCCTAAAAACAATACAACCCTCATCCATTCACCAATACAGACCACACTTGGCACACAGAGCCCCCATGACACAATCCACATCCTACTGCAATTTGAGGGAGGCTAGACCACAGATGATGGGACTTGCACTACCTTCAGTAATTTCATGATACCACTGCAACTCTTAATACTTATGGATCAAGACCAAACCTGGCACACAGAGCCCCCATGACCCACTCTACATCCTGCTGCACTTCTCAAATGACCCGGGCACCGCCGGGTCCCCAAGCTAGTACATAATAAAAGAGAAAAAGATGTATGTATGTATATATGCATGTGGAGGAAGTGTCCACTGACACAGACAGCCTGGGGCCTCCACAAGCAGGCTCTTATTCCAAGTGCTGAGAAGCCTCCAAAGGCACTCCCTCACCTGACATTGCAGGTCACAGTGAGCGCCATTCACATGTGGCCCAAACACTGTCAATGTCCTCCCTAAACACTAAGGCTCACCACCCAAGTCATGCTTTCATTTGGGGAGACTTCCACCCTACATTGGATGTGCTCCCTCTCCCCCAGGCAGGCATCCCAGCGTCCCTTGTGTGGGATTTGCATGAGCCCGCCTCCTGCCTCTCCCTTCACCCTTTCCTATGGCACACTGAAAACACAGAGGCATTCCTCACCAACTGAACAGACTGGAAGGCTTTGGGAGACTGACACAATAGGGATCCAGAGCACACTGAACCCAACAACGCACGTCCTGGTGCGGTTTGGGGGAGCTGGACCACAGATTATGGGATTTGTAGTACTTTCACACCCCTCTACTACCACAGACCACTGCGGCCCCCAACAAACACCTATAAAAACCACACTTGGCACACAGAGCCCCAGTGACCCACTCTACATCCTACTGCCCTTTACAGTAGGGCAGACCATGGATGATGGGACTTGAAGTACCTTCCCTCACTTTCCAAGACTGCTGCAAACTTAATCCAATGACTGATCAACACCAGACCTGCCACACAGAGCCCTCATGGCCCACTCTACATCCTGGTGCAGGTTTGTGTGAGACAGACCACGGATGATGGGACTTGAAGTACCTTCACTCACTTCCTAAAAACAGTGGAACTCTCATGCATTCACCAATACAGACCACACTTGACACACAGAGCCCCCATGACCCACTCTACATCCTGCTGCAATTTGGGGGAGGGTGGCCCACAGATGATGGGACTTGCAGTACCTTCAGAAATTTCATGATACCACTGCAACTCCCAATAATGATGGATCAAGGCCAAACTTGGCAGACAGACCCTCCATGACCCACCCTGACTCATAGTGCTGTTTGGAGGTGGGTGGACCACGGATGATGGGACTTGCAGTACCTTCAGAAATTTCATGATACCACTGCAACTCCCAATAATGATGGATCAAGGCCAAACTTGGCAGACAGAGCCTCCATGACCCACCCTGACTCATAGTGCTGTTTGGAGGTGGGTGGACCACGGATGATGGGACTTGCAGTACCTTCAGAAATTTCATGATACCACTGCAACTCCCAATAATGATGGATCAAGGCCAAACTTGGCAGACAGACCCTCCATGACCCACCCTGACTCATAGTGCTGTTTGGAGGTGGGTGGACCACGGATGATGGGACTTGCAGTACCTTCAGAAATTTCATGATACCACTGCAACTCCCAATAATGATCGATCAAGGCCAAACTTGGCAGACAGACCCTCCATGACCCACCCTGACTCATAGTGCTGTTTGGAGGTGGGTGGACCACGGATGATGGGACTTGCAGTACCTTCAGAAATTTCATGATACCACTGCAACTCCCAATAATGATCGATCAAGGCCAAACTTGGCAGACAGACCCTCCATGACCCACCCTGACTCATAGTGCTGTTTGGAGGTGGGTGGACCACGGATGATGGGACTTGCAGTACCTTCAGAAATTTCATGATACCACTGCAACTCCCAATAATGATCGATCAAGGCCAAACTTGGCAGACAGAGCCTCCATGGCCCACTCTACGTCCTGGTGCTGTTTGGAGGAGGGTGGGCCACAGATGATGGGACTTGCAGTACCTTCATTAATTTCATGATACCATTGCAACTCCCAATAATGATGGAGCAAGGCCAAACTTGGCAGACAGAGCCTCCATGACCCACTCTATGTCCTGGTGCTGTTTGAAGGAGGTTACACTATGGACGATGGGACTCACAGTGCTTTCACTAACTTCCTGACACCACTATGAGCCACATAAATAACTACTACACACCAACTAATACGTTTCTCAAAAAACCCAGGCACCGCCGGGTCCCCAAGCTAGTATATAATACTGATATTGTGCTATGCTAATAATATAATATTTTGTGTGTGTGTGTGTGTATGTGTGTAGGTAAAATTACATTTCTTCCCTTGATTGTCTCTACTCTTTCCTTGGAGATTGAAGAGCTTGTGCAAAGGCATCCATAGATGGGTTTTGTCAGGCCTGCCGGTTTCCCTTTCACTCCGCGCGTGAGAGGGATGGCTCTCCCGGACGTGCCAAAGCGCACACCTGCCTCCTCCTCGTGGATCCTTTGGTTTCCAGCCCATTAGAGATGACACATGCAATAGACAGTGCATCGGTCACTGCCGTCCTGTGGGGCCGAAGCATCTCTCGGGTGGACACTTTGTGCCAGGCTCCCTTTGCATATTTCAAGCATCCATTTCAAGCCCAGGCGGCTCAATCCCGGGGCGGTGGCCTGGAATGAAAGACCGATCCTCCTGCCTTAAGTTGTTGGGTTCCCAGGGCGCTTGGCTGTTAACCGAGTTGACGGACTAAAGTGCTCTTCGGGGTCCCGTCGCCGCATGAAAGAAGAGCTGATTGAAGCAATGCCGGGCTTTGACAAGACTGCCAACGCAAACACGACCCATGCGACTGTAGCATGGCGTTGTTGTCGAACAATGACTATGGGCTGGCCCCGCCAACCGCCAGCGGAGCCCAGTCCAGAGAGTTCGTGAATACCCTGGCGAGCCCGGAGCGACCTGGGTCTCCCAAACCTTCCCGTCCCCGGAGGTCAGATCATGCTCACCACGATACAAGGTAGAAGCCACGAAATTTATTCTGCTCAGCTGAGAGGATGCGACCGCAATTCCCCTGATTCTGCAAAGTACGCATCCATTGGCATTCAAAACATGAGTTTTTAAAGGTTACAGAGCTGTCAAACATTTGAATTTCCCGCTCCGCCCCCTCCCGGCCGGCTTGTCGGCGATTGGCTGGAACGCTGGAATCAGGGATGCAGGCCGGCTCCGAGGAACCTATCAGCGTCCCCTTCCATTTGCCTGTCCTGGCCAATCGGGCAACAGTTGCCAAATATGGAATTCCGGGATGAGGGGAATTGGGCAAGCTGTCATCGGGAAGGATTATGGAGGGCAAACAAAGGAAGTCCTTTCCAGGTGTTGGCCTGGGGCAGGAAGTCCGATGTTCGCTTTTGTGATCAGGAAGTGTATCTATCAAGTCCATAGATCCCTTCCTCATGTCTGAGTCGGGAAGAAAAGAGAACCTGATTAGGATGATCCAATCAGATGGCAGGAATGACAAAAGTCCTATGGTGGGCTTTGTCTGGTTTCCGAGGCCAAACAGGGAGCCCGCTGTGTTCCATGATTATCTTTTGTCCAACACCCAAGGGCTGGCTGTAGCACAGCAGTTCTCGTTTGTGCCTGGAGGGCAGGGGTCAGGACCCGGGGTCCCATTAGCATTAGGGCCTGCAGCACCAGAACCAGATTCAGAGGATGAGCTAGATGACTGGGGCGAAGGGCAGCTTTCCCCTGACGGGCCTCCTTCGCCCACAGAGAGCTTGGCATGGGAAGAAATGTTGTTTGGCCCCAGCGAAGACATAGATAACCAGGTGCAGATGGAAGACAGCGATTCTGGCAGCTATGAGCACCCGGGTGGGAGAGATTCTCAGGAGCTAGTGAGTGAAAACATGGAAGAAAGCGGCTGGGAAGTTTCTAGGGAGGAGAGCTCTCAGGGAGATAGAAACACAGCTGCTGAGAGACAAGGTCGAACCTTTGATAGGAGACGGAACATCGAGTCTAGGAGTAGGGGATGGTTCAAGAGCCGATTCCGGCCGAGGTCCGTCAGCAGGGAGTGGAGACGAAGAAGCCTAGGCGTCGGGGGACTCGGCCGAGGGATTAAGTATAGGATCCGTGGGAACGAATCCCCAGTGCCCGCCACGTCTCTTCTGAATAGGCGTGAAGCGGAGTGGGACCACGAAGCAAAGTGGTCATCAAGCCTTGCCTTGCCTTGCCTTGCCTTGCCTTGCCTTGCCTTGTTCCTGATCCGCCTGGTTGTGCAGAGCCTTGCCTTGTTCCTGATCCGCATAGTTGTGCGGAGCTTTGCTGAACTTTCGGCCATTTGCCACACTATTTTGGACATTGTTACTTCAAGCCTTTTGGATTGCTTTAATATTCTTATGGACATTATCTTTGAACTGTTTTTACATTCAATAAAGTAGTTAGCCTTCAGTCCGTCTCTGTGTGTGTGATTAAGGGGCCGGTCAAGTCCGTGCATCGTGACACTGGCCTAGTTAGTCGAAACTCAGAGATCTAGGCAATCCTGGGGTCAGTCGGGTGTGGAGACAGGAAAGAACCGAATCTCCATAACAAGGGCCTGACCAATAGTCTATTGCTCCATGCAAACACGAAATGGTGAAACAAAGATTTGAGATGGCTCAGGGTATGGGTGAGACGTATCCTCTCAGCAAACATGGCAAAACATAATTACAAAGGCAACTGTTCCGGCTATCCTAGGGAGTGGGGTGGGGGAGGTTTACACAGGGTCAAAGGGGAGACTTGTAGGGTTACATTCCTGTAGTTAAAATGACAGTAATAAACAGGGGTGCATTTGTACGAAAATGAATCCTTTCGGATGCGGGCCTAGAACCCGGTGCCTCTAAGTTTGCAGCTGTCAGTTCAGAACACAGATGGGGGCCTCCAGCCTCCTAGGCCAAATTCATTGATCTTTCTTTTGACAGCTCAGTGGAGCTTTTATATGCCCTGAATGTCCTTATGGAAATATATGAAAAATGGGGATCCCTTGCCAGCGGAGTGGCACAGGGTCACCAAATTGCCAGGCCTGGGTACCCCCAGCTGAGGGGCAAAGAAAAGGGGAAACTCCCCTTCCTCCGGTCCCCACGGCCTCAGCCTAGCCTGCTGAGCCACCGCGGTTCCCTCCGGGGGGGGGGGGTTGTTCTCCCGGCGTATTTGAGACGCCCGTAAGTCGGAAAGAAGAGAAAAAAAATTAAAATAAAGTAAAAGTTTCGCAAAAATACAGAAGGAGGCTTTCCCGGGATGGGGGAAAGGGTTGCTGAGGTCTTGGGCCTCAAGGGAGTGTGCTGTGCCCGGGAACAGGCATGTGTGGGGGAAGTTGGGGACTGTTCACTCCAGGAACGGTCTGCTGCGGGAAACTGGTAAAGGGGGTCTAGTTTTGCGATGGGAATTTCCAGGTTCGGTGACAGCGTTAGCGGGATAACGGTGGGCCTCCCCTCGTGCATCTATCCATGGATCCAACCACTCAACGCTCAAAAATATTGAAACTTCAGTTTGTTATTTTGTTTTACTCCACCGCCGTGTGTGGTTCCTGAGCATCCATGGGTTTTGGCATCCACAGAAGGTCTTGGAACCAAACCCCCAGCAGATACCAAGAACCCCCTTGAGTACTGCTGTGGATGGTCAGGGATACGGCTCCGTCCTTCAGCCTAGAAGCCAGTTGGATCTCCTTCTGCCCAGTCTCAGCCACCCGTTGCCCAGGAATGGCTCCCTTCTCAGTAATGACCATCTCCACTAACCTCTTAGACCTGCAGCACCCAGATCTGTTAGGAGGCTGTTGGGAATGGTGGGAGTTGGAGTCCAAAGCACCCAGAGGGCCGACGTTTTCCCATGCCTGTTTCAGAGGGACCTTAAAGCAGTGAGCCTCCTTCCAACATTGTGATTCTGGATAGAAAACAAACAACAACACGACATAACATTGTTTGAGTCCACAGTGCTCTCTGGGTGTAGGTGAACTACAACTTCCAAACTCAAGGTCAATTCCCAAGCAAACCCTTCCAGTACTTTCTGTTGCTAATGAGAGTTCAATATGCCAAGTTTGGTTCAATTCCATCGGGATGCTCTTTGATTGTGTGTTAACTATAAATCCCAGAAACTGTAACTCCCAAATGTCAAGGTCTATTTTCCCCAAACTCCACCTGTGTTCACATTTGGGCATATTGAGTGTTCATGCCAAGTTTGGTCCTGATCCAACATTGTTTGAGTCCACAGTGGTCTCTGGATATAGGTGAACTACAACTCCAAAACCCAAGGTCAATGCCCACCAAACTCTTATAGTATTTTCTCCTGGTTGTGGGAGTTCTGTGTGGGAAGTTTGTGTCTTTCTGCCATTCCTGCCAGGATATCCATGTTGTGTTCATCGAAACAGGCCCAGGTTTCCCACTGAGTGTATAAATACATTTTAAAAACATATTAACTCTATGTATGACTGTGTTAGAGTGTCATTTTGTGTCATTTGGGTTGGTGGTGTGCCCCAGGATTTTGTAAATGTAAAAAGTGTGCCGTGGCTCAAAAAAAGTTGAAGAACACTGGGTTACAGTATCTTCTTAGAGGCACAGATCTTAAGGTTACTCGGTTTCTAAATACAATGTTTGATTCCATTCCATCATTGGTGGAGTTCAGAATGCTCTTTGATTGCGGGCGAACTATAACTCCCAGCTGTTGAGCAAGACCTTCGTGTGTGCCTTTCTGCCATTCCGATGTTGTGTTCATCGAAACAGGCCCAGGTTTCACACTGAGTGTATAAATACATTTAAAAAACATATTAACTATACGTATGACTGTGTTAGAGTGTCATCTTGTGTCATTTGGGTTGGTGGTGTGCCCCAGGATTGTGTAAATGTAAAAAGTGTGCCGCGGCTCAAAAAAGGTTGGGAAACACTGCCATAGAGGATGGAGCAACAGCACCCCCTGGTGGCGCGACACAAAAACCTCCCTCTGTTCTGTCTGTGTAGTGTGTATGTCAATACAAACGGCATTGAATGTTTGCCGTGTATGTGTACTTGTGATCCGCCCTGAGTCCCCTTTGGGGTGAGAAGGGCAAAATATAATAAAGTATTATTATTATTATTAATTCACTTTGAGATAAGAGCTCAGTCACAGAATGAATTACGCTTAACTCAAGGTATCACTGAAGCCTTCTCTAGAGCAGTGTTTTCACAGATATATCAACCCAATTTTCCTACAGACCTCACAACCTCCGAGGATGCCTGCCATAGATGCAGGTGAAACGTCAGGAGAGAATGCTTCTGGAACATGGCCATGCAGCCCAAAAAACCTACAACGGCCCTAGAGAAGCCGTTGGTCTGATCCACCTTCAAGGATCTTCCGGTCTTCTCAAGTTCTTCAAGAGACTTCTCGGCGCAACGTCGTTCACATTTGACTTCATTGTGGCTGGAGAGACAAGGAGGTTGCGTGGTGCGCTGAGGTTGGGCTCAGTTGCGCACTAAATTGCCACCGCAGCCGCGCAAGATTAATAGAACATTGCTCTGCAGCGGAGGAGGGGAGAAGGCAAGCGTTGATGGAAAAGGTGTAGGAACGGAGGAAGCAGTTGATTTCCCACGGGAGCCATAAATCCACCTTCATTGTCCGTCGGAATTTTTGTCACCATCTCTCTCTCTCTCTCTCTCTCTCCCGACCGTTCCTTCTCTCTTTTAATAGAAAAAATATATGATATAGTGGTAAAGAGCATGAAAGAGTTCGTGTGCTTATTTACTGTAACATGGGAGGGAAAGAGAATCCCATTCAGCGGCTTATGAGCACAAAATGGATTTTTTTGGTCTGCTTCGGAAGACAAGCGAGGAAACACAGACACACTCACAAAGTGGGGACTTTTGTGAACTGTAGCGCAAGGTCCTTCTGATGAACGAGAAGACCTTGACCCGCACAGTTCGGCCTCAAAGGAAGAATTGTAAGTCTCCCCCCCCTCTATTATCTATTATTAATTATTTTATTAATTAATAATTATCCATTATTAATTATTTTATTAATTAATAATTATCCATTATTAATTATTTTATTAATTAATAATTATTTATTATTAATTTATTATTATTTATATTTTATGTTATAAATTATATTATAATTATTTATTAATAATTAATGCAGATAATATTAGCAACAACTCCTTTTTTGCGCCGAATCGCCCCGAGAAACCCACTGTTGTGACCGCTGTTTGGTCTCTGGTGTGTTGTGGTGGATCCACGTTCCGTCCACGGTTACGAAACGGCGCAAAAAGCCCCCCATGTCGCGGTTGAACGACGCCAAACACTCCTGCGAAATAGTCACACGATTGCGTTTGTGGTCGATGGTGAGCAAACGCGGCACCCATCTTGCGGAAAGCTTTCTCACACCCAAGTGGTCATTTAAAATTGAAACCACTGAGCCACGTGAGATGCCTGTGGCTTCCACAATCTCTCGCACTTTCAATCTCCAATCGGCCAACACCATATCGTGGATTTTTTCAATTGTTTCAGGTGTAGAGACCTCAACTGGGCGTCCAGGACGTCCGGCATCTTCCGTGCTTGTATGGTTACACTCCCCCTGAAGACGCAGGTTCGCAGCTTGGGAGTGATCCTGGATTCATCACTGAGCCTGGAAGCCCAGGCCTCGGCAGTGGCCAGGGGAGCTTTTGCACAGTTAAGACTCGTGCGCCAGCTGCGCCCGTACCTTGGGAAGTCTGATCTGGCTACGATCGTCCACGCTCTGGTCACATCCCGAATAGACTACTGCAAAGCACTCTACGTGGGGCTGCCTTTGAAGACTGTTCGGAAACTTCAACTAGTCCTGGGAAGTCTGATCTGGCTATGATCGTCCACGCTCTGGTCACATCCCGAATAGACTACTGCAGTGCACTCTACGTGGGGCTGCCTTTGAAGACTGTTCGGAAACTTCAACTAGTCCTGGGAAGTCTGATCTGGCTACGGTCATCCACACTCTGGTCACATCCCGAATAGACTACTGCAACGCACTCTACGTGGGGCTGCCTTTGAAGACAGTTCGGAAATTGCAACTAGTCCTGGGAAGTCTGATCTGGCTACGGTCATCCACACTCTGGTCACATCCCGAATAGACTACTGCAACGCACTCTACGTGGGGCTGCCTTTGAAGACTGTTCGGAAACTTCAACTAGTCCTGCGAAGTCTGATCTGGCTACGGTCATCCACACTCTGGTCACATCCCGAATAGATTACTGCAGTGCACTCTACATGGGGCTGCCTTTGAAGACAGTTTGGAAATTACAACTAGTCCAACGGGCGGCAGCCAGACTACTAACGGGAGCTACATTCAGGAGCACCCCACCCCCTTTGTGTCAGCTCCACTGGCTGCCTGTCCACTTCCGGGCTCAATTCAAAGTGCTAGTTTTGACCTTTAAAGCTCTATACGGTTCTGGCCCAGCTTACTTGTCCGAACATATCTGCCACTACATCCCACCTCGTAATCTAAGATCTTCCGGGGAGGCCCTGCTCTCGCTCCCGCCAACTTCTCAAACGCGGTTGGTGGGGACGAGGGAGAGGGCCTTCTCGGTGGTGGCTCCCCGTCTGTGGAACGCGCTTCCCGGCGACATACGATCAATTCCATCCCTCCTGACATTCAGGAAAAAAGTGAAATCCTGGCTATGGGGCCAGGCGTTTGCACACTAGCACAAGGCAGCATTTTAGACTGGATTCTGATGGAAAGTTGATGAATAGGGCTCAATGCTTTTAATGGACGGAACACTGTTTTTGTATTTTTATGTATTTTAATGTTGAATGTTTCTGGGGTTTTATATTGTGTTTTACTGTGTGGGCATCGAATTGTGCCTTTGTGTAAGCCGCTCTGAGTCCCCTCTCGGGGGTTGAGAAGAGCGGGGTAAAAATGCTGGAAATAAATAAAATACGGCCACAACGAAATTCAGTCAACCACTTTTTTTTACCATTGAAATGGATGGTGCAGAGTCCCCATCGTATTGATCAAGCTTAGCCTTGGTTTGAGTGATTTGTTTTTTCCCGCCAAAAAAATAATGCGTAATGAGCACACGAAATCCACTTTTCTCCATTTTCTCCTCAAATCAGGCAGTCGTCTGCTATCAATGGCTGTCAACACACAAACTAAATGACGCAGCTTGTTCAAATTTTGACAGGACTCAACTGACAGGTGCCTGTTGACAGGAGCAGCGTCACCCTTTCAGTGAAGAGGCGGGAAATTCAAAAAGTCACGGACTTATTGACCCGCCCTCGTACTTGGTTGCTGCCTCCTCCTGTTTTTTTTTTTTACACCTCTTCGCATTTTACAGGCAACATATCTCACATTAAGCCTTTTAGATTACGGTACAGCAGGGGCAACTTCAGCGATTCCGCGACCTACGCGGTCGCGTAGAGCATCATCGGCTGGGAGGGGCACCACTGGCTGGGAGGGCCGCCACCGCGCTGACTCCTCGCCCCCACCGCCACCGCACTGCCCTGAGCACGCACTCCCTCCCAAGCGCGCCTGCCGCTTTGGAGCCAGCGCGCATGCATGCGCACTGGCTCCAAAGCGGCAGGCGCGCTTGGGAGGGAGTGTGTTTGCTCAACAGCCACGTGCGCAGAAGCGTCTACAGGCGCTATAGCGCCTGTAGGTGCTTCTGCACGCGCGGACGGCAGAAAGGTGCGCCATGGAGGTGTGCCGCGGCCGATGGGGCGGGCGGCGGCGCTGCGGCGGCGCGTGGCAGCGGCGTGGCAGCGGCGCCGTGGCCGTGGCGGCGCGGTGTGGCCGTGGCGGCGGGGGGCGTGGCGGCGGCGGTGAGTGACGCGGCGGCGGGGGGACGACAAAATTTCTTCGCGTACCCCCCCCAAATTAGGTCGGGCCGCCCCTGCGGTACAGACATCTGTTTCTTCGAGCAGACCGTTCCCGGTACCAAATGCTTGCGGTCCACGCTCCTCCATCCAGACGCTGTGCGCTGGGGATTCTTGTCTTCTTCCCGTCGCGCCGGCGCAGCCCACCCTTCCTTCAGCCGCGGAGCGTCTTTGGGGGCTTCCTTCGTCACCCGCACTCAAAGTCTTCTTAATTGTCAGTAACCTTCTGTTCAAAGATGGCTGTCCTGCTCTGATAAAACCCAGTAACTTTGAAAGCAAAGTCGGTCTTAATTTTCCTTGACAGCTGTTCCGAAAACATGTGGGCCGAAGCCCGGCCGTAATTAAAAGCACATTCGTATTCCAAACAAATTAAGTACAATTAAGGACTCCGAGTTTTGGGTATCTATCACCCGGCGATGTTTTTGTAAAAATTACCACGTTGAGATCAAAGGCAGAGGGCCTTTGCTTAATTGTTTCGTTAGGGCCCAACGCAGTCGCTTTCATAAAGACGCGGTTGGCCGTCTCTATGGGAATTGCCCCAAAGACGGCTCTTCGCGTAATTGCTACCACATTTCTCTCCGTGTCGGCTTCAACGGCTCAACGGTCAACATGAGTTTGCCTTTCAGGAAGTACCGGCCTTCTTGCCCTTCCAAAACTATCGATTGTGGCGTAACTTTCAAAGGTGAGTCAATAGGGAATCGGTGAGTCTGATTGGGGCCCCATCGCCCCTGCCGTACCGGGCAATTTAGCTGCCCTGAAACGCATTACGTGGCAGTGTAGATGGGGCGCGCTAAACACAGAGGGGGTCCTTATCAAGTACACTAGAACAGGGCTGTCCAACCGGCGGCCCGGGGGCCATATACGGCCTCCCCAGTCCCTTCCCTACGGCCCCCTAAGCTTTTTAATAAAAAATAAAAATTGAAAAATAAAAAAAATAAAAAAATACCTACTTCCGGGTTCGGAGCAAGTATCGCGAGAATACGCAATCCGCACGGGATTTCGCTGTCAACGCGAGATCACGCCGGCGTTGACAGCGAAATCCCGTGTGGATTGCGTATTCTCGCGATACTCTTCGGCTACTCTACTACTGGATCGCTGAGGCCCACGGACGCAATTAGGACCTTCTTCGACTCAGTCGGTCGTCGCCTCTCTCGTCGTCCGGGGGCGGGGGCAGACCCTACGGCCCCCCAGGTAATCAGTGACCGGAATTCAGGCCCCTGGGCCGGTAGAAGTTGGACAGCCCTGCACTAGAACACACAAGTAGCTAAACCTGAGGTAGAAGTACTAGATCAACAATGAACACATATGCCACAAATGCCACGTGTACATAGCCTGGATATCTACTGTGTATACAGGATGGGAACGCCGCAAATGCAGTCTGCCTGAGCTCTCAGGTGTGTTGCTTATGACTTAGTATTATCCAAAACCATACTGGAGTGTGTAAATATCCGAATCGAAAATCCCGAGAGTATGCACTAAAGGGCTGCAATTACAAACTCATGAGTAAATACCACAAAATACATTGGAATCAAACATTAAACACCAAAGAGGGTCCGCCGCGGCAAACTCCCTGGTCATTCAACTTGCATGGTCCACTCAGGCGCGATGTGTAGACCGCCGAATGGCGGGTGGTGCTCTCAAACCCCAGTCGCGCTGCAGCCGCGTCTCTGTTGGAAGATATCGTCCGGACCCGGGGAGTAGTCGTTCCCCGATAAGGGGAAGGCTAGATGAACGACTCACGGGGTGGCCAGCAATGCGGCGGTATCCCCGGGTTTGTTGCTTCCGCGTTCCCACTCGGCTTGACCAGAGGATTGCCGAATGGAGGATGGGTCGCAGTCGATGTACGTCACAACGGCAGCCTCACAATTGGGCATTTATTTGGATCGTTCTGGCAACCCTGTATTGGTGCTTTTCGAGGTTTATGACAAACCGTTTGAGGTGCACAGTATTCCGTTGTGACCCGATAAATACTCTTTGATACCACTACAATACTTTTGAGTTTACCCGGATTTAATATGGGAAACATCTTTGAATCAGCCCATGACTGCTCTTAGGAACCTGAAAGACCGGATTATTCCGTCATATTCCGCTGTATAAGAGAGTTATTCACCACAAGGACTGGGCATACATAGAGGGTCTACACACGCCGTTTGGATTCGCCCCTATCTTTAATTACAGACACGGATCCATCAGCCCGGCGCTCGCCTATTTGGGTCTGCGCGCCAGTCGCATCCGCGACGCCTGCCTCAGTTGCGCCGTGTCATCAGCCAGCTGCAGCTCGCCGGGGACGCATAACGTACATCGACCACGACCCGTCCTCCATTCGGCAATCGTCTGGTCAAGCCTAGTGGGAGCGCGGAAGCAACAAACCCGGGGATATTGCAACGCCTTGTATGTTGGCATTTGCGTCACTCCTCTCCACTGCATGCTGGGAAACCGTGGCCCGGGCCAGATGCAATCATGAAAAGAGCCACATCCGGCTCCTGAACCATAGGTTCCTTGACCCCTGCTATAGAGACTTATATCATTACACATGTGCAGTTTCAGAGTCCCGTGATCAATAGAAGTGGGTCAAGGGAAATCTTTAGTGAGCGGCCATTGTACGTCTTGATGCCTTGAGACCCGTTCCTGTGCTCTCCGTTGCGCACATGGCATGGGAAGCACGAAATTCTGATTCAAAGCTGTCCTCTCGCTGAACAGATGCCTGGCAAGAGAAAATCCTGCTCCCAAGCTGACCCTCCGCGTTCGGGCCTTGCCCTTCATTAACTCTGCCACCGTGTACACCTAGGAAGGTGTCAGTCACGTCAACCACCCGCCTTCCCGCAACTCCGTCTGCCGTGAATGTCAGGTGGCGAGGTGGGGGAGCCAGGGCGGGAAAGTTTTAATCTCAAGACCCTCCGGAGGTGGAAGAGAACGGGCCAGATACTCTGGGAAATGTCAGAGCCAAAAAGAGAAAAACTTAGCGAAGCCAGGTTTTTTGAGGAACAGGGAGGACTCTTCACTACTCGGAAAAAACATAGTTGGTCCAGGTCTTTCTCGACCTATTGTGTAGCCCAGTGTTTCCCAATCGGTGTGCCGTGGCACACTAGTGTGCCGTGAGATATCAGCAGGTGTGCCGTGGGAAATTGGAACCTTTGCCTCGCTTTGCTCATGCTGCCGCTTCTGGAAGAACCGACCACCCCGCCAGGAGTCATCTGGGCAGCCTGCCTCTCTCTCCGTCTCTCCGTCTCCCTCTCCCCCCCCTCTCTCTCTCGGACGCCAGCAGGGCCAATCAACGCCCGCCAAGAAGCAAGCCCCGCTGTCTGTCTTGTGTGTTTGTGTGTCTAAATGTAATGTGTATGAAATGAAGTAAGTAAATAAATAAATAAATTGAGGCAAGTGTGAATGTTGCCATTGCCACAGCTCCCCCTGGTGGCCAGACGTTAAATTGCCTCTGTCTATCTTGTGTGTTTGTGTGTCTAAATGTAATGTGTACATTGCGATCCGCCTGAGTTCCCAAGCGGGGTGAGAAGGGCGAATAGAAATGAAGTAAGTAAATAAATTGAGGCAAGTGTGAATGTTGCCATTGCCACAGCTCCCCCTGGTGGCGAGATGTTAAATTGCCTCTGTCTGTCTTGTGTGTGTTGTGTGTCTAAATGTAACGTGTACATTGTCATCCGCCCTGAGTCCCCTGCGGGGTGAGAAGGGCGAATAGAAATGAAGTAAGTAAATAAATTGAGGCAAGTGTGCATGTTGCCATTTCCACAGCTCCCCCTGGTGGCCAGACGTTAAATTGCCTCTGTCTATCTTGTGTGTTTGTGTGTCTAAATGTAATGTGTACATTGCGATCCGCCCTGAGTCCCCTGCGGGGTGAGAAGGGTGAATAGAAATGAAGTAAGTAAATAAATTGAGGCAAGTGTGAATGTTGTCATTGCCACAGCTACCCCTGGTGGCCAGATGTTAAATTGCCTCTGTCTGTCTTGTGTGTGTTGTGTGTCTAAATGTAACGTGTACATTGTCATCCGTCCTGAGTCCCCTGCGGGGTGAGAAGGGCGGAATAGAAGTGAAGTAAATAAATGAAATTCTCTGGAGGTTTTCAAGCAGAGGCTGGGCGTCCGGCCGTCTCCCGAGAGCTCTCGGATTGTGTGTTCCCGGACGGCAGGCGATGGCTGGGCTGGACGGCCCTTGGGATCTCTTCCAACTCTATGATTCTATTTCATGGGTGTCAACAGAACAGCAGGAGAGAAAGAGAGCGCTTTGAGAAAATGCCCATGTTGCAGTTTCCTCCAAAACCACATCTGAGTTGCATTTATGTCTTATTCATGTCGCCGGCTTTTGCTCCGAGCTGCTTTCCGACCTCGTGGCTGTGTTTTATCTCCCTCCGGTCTTGGACACACATGCATGGGTGCTTGCACGCATGCGGGCACGGAGAGAGAGAGAGAGAATCGAGACGTCTCCTTTATTAAATCCGTCATGGAGCCGTTCAATTGCCACAGTGGCCACTGCTGCACACATGCTGTAATCGGGAGCATTTGGAGAACGGCATGGGCTGAAGGAGCCTGCAAAGAGGCCCAAAGATGACTGATAACGGCCCTCCTGAAGGCCCTCGCTCACTGCCGCCATTACCTCCGGAGTGCTTTGTGGGGAATGTGCCTCTTATCTCTCACTGACAATGCTAATAGAATATGCATGGCCCTATTAGCATACCAGATAATGGCCCCCTGGAGGGGACGCAGCCATAAAACTTTAAGTAGAAATCAAAACGGGGGAATAGCGGGGGAGGGGGGAGGAAGGAATGTTGTCACAAGTAGAAAGTGCGCCCGAGGGCACATTTTGCTGCAGCGGGGGGGGGGGAGGGAACATAGTCATAACTCTTACGGTAGTCGCTATGCAAATGGTAATAGGCCCGAGTCCCATGAATACGATCAGTGCTGCGTTTGCTGTGAAACATTAATTGAGATAATGTGCCCCTTTCAGAGGGAGCGTGGCGTCGTATGTCAAACTGTAGCATAACAGCATTACCGCAACCATCTTTGAGAAATATAAGTCCGCAGCTGTCTAGAGGGCCGGATGGCGGAGTTGCGGTTGCAGGTGACAAACTCTGGTCCCGGCTGGAAACGGTGAACGCCTGGAGGAAGAGCATACATAGATAGCATGTGGCGCCCCCACGGGGCTGGTTTTATATCTGTACTAGCTTTGGGACCCGGCGGTGCCCGGGTTATTTGAAATGGGCTGAGGCCTAGGAAGCCTTACTGTCAATGCAGGCTGAGGCCTAGGAAACCTTACTGTCCATTCAGGCTGAGGCCTAGGAAGCCTTACTGTCCATTCAGGCTGAGGCCTAGGAAGCCTTACTGTCAATGCAGGCTGAGGCCTAGGAAGCCTTACTGTCAATCAATGGCAGGGCTGAGGTCTAGAAGCCAGGCTGAAGCCTGTCAATGCAGGCTGAGGTCTAGGAAGCCTTACTGTCAATGCAGGCTGAGGTCTAGGAAGCCTTACTGTCAATGCAGGCTGAGGTCTAGGAAGCCTTACTGTCAATGCAGGCTGAGGCCTAGGAAGCCTTACTGTCAATGCAGGCTGAGGCCTAGGAAGCCTTACTGTCAATTCAGGCTGAGGCCTAGGAAGCCTTACTGTCAATGCAGGCTGAGGTCTAGGAAGCCTTACTGTCAATGCAGGCTGAGGTCTAGGAAGCCTTACTGTCAATGCAGGCTGAGGCCTAGGAAGCCTTACTGTCAATGCAGGCTGAGGTCTAGGAAGCCTTACTGTCAATGCAGGCTGAGGTCTAGGAAGCCTTACTGTCAATTCAGGCTGAGGCCTAGGAAGCCTTACTGTCAATGCAGGCTGAGGCCTAGGAAGCCTTACTGTCAATGCAGGCTGAGGCCTAGGAAGCCTTACTGTCAATTCAGGCTGAGGCCTAGGAAGCCTTACTGTCAATGCAGGCTGAGGTCTAGGAAGCCTTACTGTCAATGCAGGCTGAGGTCTAGGAAGCCTTACTGTCCATTCAGGCTGAGGCCTAGGAAGCCTTACTGTCAATTCAGGCTGAGGCCTAGGAAGCCTTACTGTCAATTCAGGCTGAGGCCTAGGAAGCCTTACTGTCAATTCAGGCTGAGGCCTAGGAAGCCTTACTGTCCATTCAGGCTGAGGCCTAGGAAGCCTTACTGTCAATGCAGGCTGAGGTCTAGGAAGCCTTACTGTCCATTCAGGCTGAGGCCTAGGAAGCCTTACTGTCAATTCAGGCTGAGGCCTAGGAAGACTTACTGTCAATTCAGGCTGAGGCCTAGGAAGCCTTACTGTCAATTCAGGCTGAGGCCTAGGAAGCCTTACTGTCAATTCAGGCTGAGGCCTAGGAAGCCTTACTGTCAATGCAGGCTGAGGCCTAGGAAGCCTTAATGTCCATTCAGGCTGAGGCCTAGGAAGCCTTACTGTCATTCAGGCTGAGGCCTAGGAAGCCACAGGAGGCCCAGGAAGCCTTACTGTCCATTCAGGCTGAGGCCTAGGAAGCCATACTGTCAATTGAGGCTGAGGCCTAGGAAGCCTTACTGTTCATTCAGTCTGAAGCCTAGGAAGCCTTACTGTCCATTCAGGCTGAGGCCTAGGAAGCCTTACTGTCATTCAGGCTGAGGCCTAGGAAGCCTTACTGTTCATTCAGGCTGAGGCCTAAGAAGCCTTACTGTCTATTCAGGCTGAGGCCTAGGAAGCCTTACTGTTAATTGAGGCTGAGGCCTAGGAGGCCTTACTGTCAATTCAGGCTGAGGTCTAGGAAGCTTTAATGTCCATTCAGGCTGAGGTCTAGGAAGCCTTACTGTCAATTCAAGCTGAGGCCTAGGGAGCCTTACTGTTAATTGAGGCTGAGGCCTAGGAAGCCTTACTGTCAATTGAGGCTGAGGCATAGGAAGACTTACTGTCAATGCAGGCTGAGGCCTAGGAAGCCTTACTGTCAATTCAGGCTGAGGCCTAGGAAGCCTTACTGTCCATTCAGGCTGAGGTCTAGGAAGCCTTACTGTCAATTTAGGCTGAGGCCTAGGAAACCTTACTGTCAATGCAGGCTGAGGCCTAGGAAGCCTTACTGTCAATTCAGGCTGAGGCCTAGGAAGCCTTACTGTCAATGCAGGCTGAGGTCTAGGAAGCCTTACTGTCAATGCAGGCTGAGGTCTAGGAAGCCTTACTGTCAATGCAGGCTGAGGCCTAGGAAGCCTTACTGTCAATTGAGGCTGAGGCCTAGGAAGCCTTACTGTCAATTGAGGCTGAGGCATAGGAAGACTTACTGTCAATGCAGGCTGAGGTCTAGGAGGCCTTACTGTCAATTCAGGCTGAGGCCTAGGAAGCTTTAATGTCCATTCAGGCTGAGGTCTAGGAAGCCTTACTGTCAATTTAGGCTGAGGCCTAGGAAGCCTTACTGTCAATTGAGGCTGAGGCCTAGGAAGCCTTACTGTCAATTCAGGCTGAGGCCTAGGAAGCCTTACTGTTCAATCAGGCTGAGGCCTAGGAAGCCTTACTGTCAATTGAGGCTGAGGCCTAGGAAGCCATACTGTCAATGCAGGCTGAGGCCTAGGAAGCCTTAATGTCCATTCAGGCTGAAGCCTAGGAAGCCTTACTGTTCATTCAGGCTGAGGCCTAGGAAGCCTTACTGTCCATTCAGGCTGAGGCCTAGGAACCCTTACTGTCAATTCAGGCTGAGGCCTAGGGAGCCTTACTGTTAATTTAGGCTGAGGCCTAGGAAGCCTTACTGTCAATTCAGGCTGTGGCCTAGGAACCCTTACTGTCAATTCAAGCTGAGGCCTAGGGAGCCTAACTGTTAATTTAGGATGAGGCCTAGGAAACCTTACTGTCAATGCA
Organism: Anolis apletophallus; assembly: GCA_030556195.1. NCBI lineage: Eukaryota > Metazoa > Chordata > Lepidosauria > Squamata > Anolidae > Anolis > Anolis apletophallus. The sequence goes on along the minus strand of JARBWK010000017.1, from coordinate 23,914,136 downwards.
GGCTGAGGCCTCCTTATGCAGGCTGAGGCCTGTTGGGAAAAGTGGTGTTTTCACCTTTGGCTGGAAGGATGTATGTCTATTTTTGGGCCTAGCTTGTAATGCTAGTAGTGCTCTCAGTACACCAGGAAACCCTCTCTCTGTCGTGAAATCCTATTAGGAAATGAACATTCCATTTCCAACGGAAAAACTGTCTGGTGCCTTAGAGTGTTGGAGTTTTGTGGCTGGCCAATGAGAGTCCTTTATGCAAATAATCCCACAGTGGCAACCAATTGAAAAGCTGCCAAAAATTCCTCCGCACCTCCCGCCGCAAACACTGATTTTTATTATATAGATAGATAGATAGATAGATAGATAGATAGATAGATAGAGAGATAGTATATGGCTCTCATTAAAATAAATTTCCAAATATTTTGCTTTCCTGGCTCTCTGAGTCAAAAGGGTTCCCGACCCCTGCTTTGGGTGAACAAGACGGTCCAGGCAGGACGCGGTGAGATATTTATGAAGTTTACCCCCGGCTCCATTTACGAGCACTCGGCCGTTTATCACCCACATACGGCATGCCAGAAAAAAAGAGGCAAGGAAATAACAACATAAAAAATTTATCTCGGGGTGGAAAAGGGGGCGACGGAAGAGAGGGAGCTGGGGAGAGATCACCGGCGATGCAGTCCTCCCGTCAGCAATAATACCTAACGCTCTGTGTGTGCGCGGGGGGGGGGGGGGGGTGCGAATGTGCCATAGCTGATGGGAGAAGTCTTTGCTGATGCTTGTGGTTTGGAAACGCACACTCGGGCTGCCGGCTCAGGTCAGCAGGTGGGCAGGCGGAGGAAAATGAATCCCCGGGGCTGTAATAATTGTAACTGTCAGGGAAAAAAGTCAAGGTCTTTTGATAGCACTGAGCTGACCTGACTTCTGACCACTGAGAAATATATATGGAAACTATCGCCCGAGGCTGAGAATCCAAAGAGGGTTTTGAAGAAACAACAACAACATACTCTGGGTGGAGGATTATGCTTGCAAAGCTGAAAGCTCATCGGGGTGCAATTCGCCGAGCGGGGCCTCCGTGCTCCTTGAGCCAAATAAAATATTTGCTCGCTCGCTTGCCCAAATTAACACCTGGAGGGCGGCCTAAGGTAAGGCTTCCTCTGCTCGCAACGGCCTCCTCGCTCGTACATCGTGAGATGCTCCCGACATTGTGGATTAGAGTACATTTTTATATTAGGAATCCTCGACATCCGATAACTGTATGTTCTGTTAAGTTCTGTTATATTGAAGTTGCATACTAAAATTTATTTATTATTTATTTACAGTATTTATTAGGGTTGGTTTAGAACCCAAAAATCACGGTTCTAAAAACCAATGGGGGGGGGATTTTTTTTATGCTTAACGTAATGACTTACAAAAAAATTTCAAAAAAATCTTATTTGATATGTTATTACTTACAAAATTTTGTAATTAGTTCTAATTTGTCCAAAGCAGGGAAACAGTACTGACACTGTTTTAAGCACAGGCAAATCAAGGGGCAACATTTCCCTTCTTCTCTGGAGTGCAATTCACTGGGACCTATTATTATTATTATTATAAAATGCCTGGGCCTGCTTGGAGGGAAATATAATGAATTAATATTATTAATATTATTATAATAAAATGCCTGGGTTTCCTTGGAAGGAAATATAATGAATTGATATTATTAATATTATTATTATTATTATAAAATGTCTGGGTTTCCTTGGAGGGAGATATAATGAATTGATATATTATTATTAATATTATTATTATAATAAAAGGCCTGGGTGTCCTTGCAGGGAGATATAATGAATTGATATATTATTATTAATATTATTATTATAATAAAAATAAAATGCCTGGGTTTCCTTGCAGGGAGATATAATGAATTGATATATTATTATTATAATAATAAAATGCCTGGGTTTCCTTGCAGGGAGATATAATGAATTGATATATTATTATTATTATTATAATAAAAGGCCTGGGTGTCCTTGCAGGGAGATATAATGAATTGATATATTATTATTAATATTATTATAAAATAGTTGCCCACCTCTGGTCAAGGCCTGCTTCTCTACTGCTCTTCTCACTCCAGCTTTTCCCCCTTCAGTCTTCCAAACCTCTCTAGGAATCTCCGTTTGTCCTCTATGCTTTTTCTTGATTCTGAACTTTTCCTTCTCTTCTCCGTGCTCTTTTCACTCCCTGCTCCCCTTCTCTCAGCCTTTCTTATGTCCTTCTCATCTGTCCTTCTATCTAGCCTAATTCCCTGGGGGTTTAAACGGCTTTTTTCCTCTCAGTACTCCAAACCACTCTAGGAGTCGCGCTCCGGTTCTCTATGGTTCCGGCTGGTTTTTCACTTCCTTTCAGTTAAATTAGGCTCTGACCATGCAAAGGCCTGATCTGACTGTGAGTAATGTCTGGAAAGCTATTTTGGAGGGGATAATTTTCCTGTTAGAGGGACATCCAAAATAATTACAATAATAAAGAACTTTTGGGCCCACGGCGTGGAAATCAAAGTCCACTTCAGGTTTGGCGGGAAAAGTGCGGTAAAGCTTAAAATTAGCATTTTGAACGGATCAAATACGAATTATTTTAATTTCTTCATCCGAAAACCCAACCCTAGTATTTATATCCCGCCCTTCTTCTCACCCCACTGCAGGGGACTCAGGGCGGATACCATGTGCACATACATGGCAAGCATTCCGCGCCATAGACACACAAGACATATAGACAGTCAGAGGCTATTTAACATTCCAACTTCTGGCCCAGAGCCGGATCTTGCACTCCGCAAAGTAAGCATTTGCTTACCACTCACCAATATTCAGGCGCGCCTTTTACGTTGTCCCCATTGCCCCACACCACGGGGGCCGAAAAGGAGGAGCGCTTGAGGGGCAGCCAGAGGTGGAGCGCCCCCGGCCCCGCGGTGCAGGGCAATCAGCGGCTCTGGCCAGCCGGGCCCACCCTGCGGCAATGGCGCACGTGTAGAAGTTTCACGCACGCGCTATCGCCGCAGGGCGAACCCAGCCTCCCAGAGCCGCCAACCGCCCCACGCCATGAGGCCGAAAAGGAGGAGTGCCCTGCAGTCAGAGGCTCCCAGACTCCGGCCGCCCAATGCTCCTCCCCCTCGCCCCTGCGTAGGGCGACCACCGACCCCAGGCAGCTGGGCCCGCCCTGCGGCAAGACGCATGTGCAAAACTAGCTGGCTGGAGAGCGAGGGGGCGTCAAAATAAGGTTCGCTCACCATTTTAAATTACCTTAGTCCGGCCCTTTTCTGGCCACTAGGGGAGCTGCCGCTTGACCGTCCATCTGCGACACTGATGAAGTGCTTTCCGCATTCCCCGCGTGCTTTTTGCTGGAGATTTTTATGGCCTCGTAAATTCTGTTAAATTAGCCTCCCCACACATAGGTGGCACCTAAATTTTCTACTTGACAGATGCAACCTGTCTTTCAGGTTGCAAAGGTTACACAATTGGCCGGAAGCTCACTCCGACCAGGGCTGGCTTCGAACTCATGACCTTTTGGTCAGTAGCGATCTTTAATGCAGCTGACACCCAGCCAGCTGCGCCACAGTCCCGGTGTTTTAAAATGCAGAAGTTAGAGAAAGTTGTATACGCAATGAATTTGTATGGAGAAATTTTGCACACAGATGCATTCAAGCACAATATATCTTGAGTAGAAATCTCTCTATATAATAAAGCGGAATGTTTGTTTGTATGTGTGTTCGTGTGTGTGTGTATGTATGTGGCAGCGTTCTGATTGGCTGCCACTTTCACAGGCCACAGCGACCAGCGCGGGTGATGGACCTGCACCAAACTTGGGACACATAACCCCCCCTTACCCCCTTTATGTCCTGGTGCGGATTCGGGGACATGGACCATGGATTATGGGATTTGTAGTACTTTAAATCCCTTTGGTTCCCACGGACCACTGCGGCCCCCAACAAAGACAGATAAAGACCAAACTTGGCACACAGAGCCCCCATGACCCACTCTGCATCCTGCTGCAGTTTGAAGGAGGCCGGACCATGGATGATGGGACTTCAAGTACCTACACTCACTTCCCAAGGCCGCTGCGACCCTCATCCAATGACTGATCAAGACCAAACTTGGCACACAGAGCCCCCATGACCCACTCTATATCCTACTGAAGTTTGGAGGGGGCCAGAACATGGATGATGGGACTTGCAGTACCTTCCCTCTCTTTCCAAGACTGCTACAAACCTAATCCAAATGACTGATCAAGACCAAACCTGGCACACAGAGCCCTCATGACCCACTCTACATCCTGGTGCAGTTTTGTGTGAGACGGACCACGGATGATGGGACTTGAAGTCCCTTCACTCACTTCCTCAAAACAATGCAACCCTCATCCATTCACCAATACAGACCAAACTTGCCACACAAAGCTCCCATGACCCACTCTACATCCTGCTGCAGGTTGGAGGAGGGTGGACCACAGATGATGGGACTTGCACTACTTTCAGTAATTTCATGATACCACTGCAACTCCCAATACTGATTGATCAAGACCAAACTTGGCACACAGAGCCCCCATGACCCACTCTACATCCTGCTACACTTCTCAAATGACCCAGGCACTGCCGGGTCCCCAAGCTAGTACACTATAATTTCCAGCAGCTACAACTCTCAAATGTCAAGGTCTATTTTCCCAAAATGGCACCAGTGTTCACATTTGGACACATTGAGTATCCGTGCCAAGTTTGATTCAGATCCATCGTTGTTTGAGTCCACAGTGCTCTCTGGATGTAGGTGAACTACAACTCCCAAACTCAAGGGCAATGCCCTTCCAGTATTTTCTGTTGGCCATGGGATTTCTGTGTGCCAAGTTTGGTTCAATTCCATCGTTGGTGAAGTTCAAAATGCTCTTTGATTGTAGGTGAACTATACATCCCAGCAACTACAATTCCCAAATGATAAAAATCAATCCCCAGCCCCCAATCCCACCAGTATTCAAATTTGGGCATATCGGGTATTTGTGCCAAATTTGGTCCAGTGAATGGAAGTACACCCCACATATCAGATATTTACATAACATTATATATATATATATATAGAGAGAGAGAGAGAGAGAGAGAGAGAGAGAGAGAGAGAGAGCTGTCATCCTAAGTAGCCTATAGACAGCAAAACCACACAAGGCAGACACACCAAATCAGGCCACATACACACAACACCCCACGAGGTATGTTTACCACCCCCCCAAAATTAAAAAATTAAACAACATGACCAAAAAAACCCAAAAAAAACATTGGACTACAACTCCCATGATCCCCCACGCCACCCCCCTCTGGAAGTTTACAGTGTCGGAATGTTGGTGGTGCTGGCCAATTAGAGGAATTATGCAAATACTCCCTCAGTTAGAATGTAGAGGCTGGGAGCCACCCCCCTCTGGCAGTTTAGAGTGTCGGAATGTTGGTGGTCCTGGCCAATCAGAGGCGTTATGCAAATAATCCCACAGTGGCAACCAAGGCTGATGAAGACCTAAAAGGAGGAGGAAGGCCCGCTGTCTTCGGCGAAGCCAGGGCCTTGCTTGGTGTGGCAGCCCGGCTTCCGGAAGCCTCCACGTCTCCAATACAGACCGCGGAGGCCTCCGGATGCCGGGCCACCACACCAAGCGGCCTTCCTCCTCCTTTTAGCTCTTCATCAGCCAGCACCTACGACTCCTCAAACGCTTTCATCAGCACTGTCTTCGCACAATCCTAAATATACACTGGACCGACTATGTGACGAATGTCGCTATCCTTGAGCAAGCAGGGGTCACCAGCGTTGAGGCCATGCTATTGAGAACACAGCTGCGCTGGGCAGGGCAGGGCATGAGGTCTCTAGGATGGAGGACCACCCCCTCCCAAAGATACTACTCTACGGTGAACTCGCAAGAGAGGCATCCCCCAAAAGAGATATACGGACTCCCTGAAACAACATCTCAGGCTCAGCTAGGTTGATCACCAACAATGGTCCACCCTGGCCTCACATCGGGAGGCATGCGGACGCACTCTCCACAATGAGAAGACACGCCGAACGGGTCTCGAAGAGAAACGACAACGCAGAAAGAACTGCAACTTGGAAACAACAACACCCAAGGAGGCTTTCTGCTGTGCTTTCTGCAACCGGACTTGCCTATCTCAGATTGGCCTTTTTAGTCATCAACGCGCTTGTAAAAAGCGTGGGATGAGTCCTTCCTAAGAGTCTTCGTTCGCGAAGTAATGCCAAGAGACAACTCCCAAATTCAAGGTCAATGCCCTTCCAGTATTTTCTGTTGGTCATGGGATTTCTGTGTGCCGAGTTTGGTTCAATTCCATCGTTGGTGAAGTTCAAAATGCTCTTAGATTGTAGGTGAACTATACATCCCAGCAACTACAATTCCCAAATGATAAAATCAATCCCCATCCCCCAATCTCACCAGTATTCAAATTTGGGCGTATTGGGTATTTGTGCCTGGGGGGTGGTGCTCATTTCCATTTCTAAGCTGAAGAGCCGGGTTTGTCCATAGACACCACCAAGGTCATCTGGTCGGCATGACTGTATGGAGCGCCGTTATCTTCTCGCTGGGGTGGTAGCTATCAATCTCATTTATTTACTTATTTACTTACTTACTTACTTACTTACTTCATTTCTATTCCGCCCTTCTCACCCCGCAGGAGACTCAGGGCGGATTACAATGTACACACTACATGTAGACACACAAACACGCAAGACAGACAGAGGCAATTTAACACCTGGCCACCAGGGGGAGCTGTGGCAATGACAACATTCACACTTGCCTCAATTTATTTATTTATTCATTTATTCATTTATTTATTTATTTATTTATTTAGCTTCATTTCTATTCCAAGGGGATGGTGGTGTTCTTCCTGTGTTGCGGGCTGGTAGCGGACTTCCCTTTCCTTCAGGCTGACTTCCAGCCCAAACACCTCTGCAGCTGTTGTAAAGCAGGATGTGAGGCGCTGCAGGGCTGCTTCTGAATGGGCGACAAGGGCAGCATCGCCAGCAAAAAGCAGCTCACGGACTAAATAGTTTAGAGTCTAAGTGCGAGCCCTCAGACGGATTAAGTTGAACAAGCTACCATCAGTACGATAGCGCATATATATGAGAACCACTGCATTAATCTATATATATATATAAAGGAAGAGTCGTCATGGAAAGACCGTCCCAAACAGAGAAACCTTACAACGCAGAGACACCAAACTTGCCAAAAGAAATAGGCTTCAAGCAAGGTATGTTTGTAGCAAAGAAACTTTTCCACCCAAAACCTAAAAGGCCCCCAAAACAACGAGTTAAAAAAACTACATTTCCCAGCATCCTCCGGGGCTGCTAACGACTCTCCCAGCCTGTCAGAGGAGGAGAAGGCAAAGGTCTGAGGCACAAACACAAACACCCAATTCACTTCCCACAGAAAATTTACACCCCTACAAATCACAAACCACGCCCAAAATTGACAGTAAGGCTTCATTAACTTAATTTCCCTGACTAGGCCTCACTTAATGGAATGCTGTTTACGCTCTGAATTGACAGTAAAGCTTCATTAACTTGATTCTCCCGACTACGCCTCAGCTCATTGGACATTGTGTATGGCCTGAATTGACAGTAAGGCTTCATTAACTTGCTGTTCCTGACTAGGCCTCAGCTCATGGGACATTGTGTATGGCCTGAATTTACAGTAACCTACCTTGGCACACAGAGCCCCTATGACCCACGCTACATTCTACTACAGTTTGGAGGAGGCTGGACCATGGATTATGGGACTTGAAGTACCTCCATGGATAATGGGAATTGTAGTACTTCAAAACCCATCATTCTCCACAGACCACTGTGGCCCAGAACCAAGACCGATAAAGACCAAACTTGGCAAACAATGCCCCCCATGACCCACACTCCATCCGACTGCAGTTCAGAGGATAATGGGATTTCAAGTACCTCCACTCACTTCCAAAGTACCCCACCCACACACGCCTCAACCTCTACATCAACACAGCAGACGGAAAGACAAAAAACATTGTATAGCCACAAGCTATGCAGATCGCCAGCAACAACTGTACAGGACTCCAACATCCCACCCACCAAAACAACACACAACAACACAGCCATGACCCCAACAACACCATAACTAACAACAATTCCAACCCTTACATACTCAGACTTCCTCGCATCTCCAAAATAGGGCACAGCAACGGGTGTCGGGTACAGCTAGTACATACATATTTCTGTTTCATTGCTATTACAAATTAATTTTAGGGGGGCAGTGAGTAAAAAAAATTCTGGAAAGGGGGTGGTAGGCCAAAAAAGTTTGGGAACCACTGGTTTAGAGGCGAAGGGAGCGCACCACGGGATCATCCTTGGCCATGTACTTTCCACACAGAACCCAAAGGCTTGCGCTTCCTACCTGTGGCTTGCCAAGGCAGCCTTGTGCATTGGATGGTTTTCTAAATTTGGCTATTTCAGGAAGGTGGGCATAGTGCGGAAGAGCGCAATGTCATTGTGAGTTGGGGGCCAAGGGGGCAGAGGGGGAGAGAGAGAGCCAAGGTGGGCGCGCGTGGGTCAGGAGGGCCCTCCTCTTCCCAAATAATGTCAATTTTCTGCATGAAATATTTTGATAATTAAACAAAGCTGATCAAGAGGGGGAAGCGGCGCGTCTCCCGAGCTCAGGAAGCAGAGGGCCATTAAATAGAAGAGTCAGAAACTGCCAGAGGCACCGGCCTCAGATTAATGACAGCCCTGTAATGGATTTTCCCAAGCACAGTCACACAGGAGACAACGGCGGCGGCGGCGGCGGCGTAACCACTCCGGTGATGCAGCTGTTAAAGGAACAGTAACATTAAATCACCACGCTCCTTAGGGGTGCCGGGGACGGAAGGGGGCAGCCACGGCTCCAGGACTGCGGGAGGCATAAAATGTCCCAACAATGGAGACATGCGCCAACAGCGGCATCGGGTCGGGACAACCCGGGCGCATTAAAAATTGGTAAACGATGGCATGAAGCCTGCGAGAAGCCATTGGCGTTTGGGGAGCATCTTTTGTGAGAAGTGACCTATTGCGACTTAAATGGGATATAGCTTTGCGTTGCCTCTCGCTCCCCACCCTCACATTTCCTCACATCGATGGGATCGGAGGGCGGCATTTTATGCTCCCTTTCCACACGCGGAGGGATAGCGAGGCCTAGCGCAGTGGTTCCCAAACGTTTTTGAGCCACGGCCACACCAAAATGACACAAAATGACACTCTAACACAGTAAAGAACGGCTGGAGGATGGTGGCCTGCTGGGAGCAGCTGCTGGGAGTGCCAAAGGCAGGGGAGGGGGCGGGGCATGGCGGGGTCTGACTCCGCCCCCTCCCCCTGGATTCAGCTCTCCCACAGCTTCTCCAGCCTTGAGGGGACAGTGTCAAGCCAGCATTGTGTTGGCTCTGCCACCGCTGGCTTGGCACTGCCCCCTTTTTGGAGCCGCGGCACACTTTTTGCATTTGCAAAATCCTGGGGCACACCACCAACCAAAATGACTTTCATGCATTAGTTAATATGTTTTTGAATGTACTTATACACCACCAACCAAAATGACGCAAAACGACACTCTAACACAGTCATACGTATAGTTAATATGTTTTTGAATGTATTTATACACTCAGTGTGAAACCTGGGCCTGTTTCGATGAACACAACATAGATATCCTGGCACAAAACATACTAATACTAACCCAAGGAGGGACAATCAGTCAAAAAATTGATTTTGTCATTTGGGAGTTGTAGTTGCTGGGAGTTATAGTTCACCCCCAATCAAAGAGCATTCTGAACTCCACCAATGATGGAATGGAATCAAACTTCCCACACAGAACTTCCATACTATAAGAGAGAAAATACTATAAGAGTTTGGTGGGCATTGACCTTGAGTTTTGGAGTTGTAGTTCACCTATATCCAGAGTTCACTGTGGACTCAAACAATGTTGGATCAGGACCAAACTTGGCATGAATACTCAATATGGCCAAATGTCAGCACAGATGGAGTTTGGGGAAAATAGACCTTGACATTTGGGAGTTACAGTTTCTGGGATTTATAGTTAACACACAAACAAAGAGCGTCCCGAACTCTTGCAACAATGGAATTGAACCAAACTTGGCATATTGAACTCTCATTACCAACAGAATGTACTGAAAGGGTTTGCTTGGGAATTGACCTTGAGTTTGGAAGTTGTAGTTCACCTACACCCAGAGAGCACCGTGGACTCAAAACATGGTTGGATCAGGACCAAACTTGGCACAAATCCTCAATATGCCCAAATGTGAACACTGTGGAAATTTGGGGAAAATAGACATTCAGGAGTTGGAGTTGCTGGGATGTATAGTTCGCTTACATTAAGGATGCTCGGCAGCAACGCTTGCTCCCTCCCTGGCCTCCTCTTCCTCTTCTCCCCCCTCCCTCCCTTCCCCTCCATCGGTCGCTCTGCTTGCCTGCCTGCCAGCCTTGCCTTGCCTCCCCTGCCTGGCCTTGCTGTCACCAGCGCTGAGAGAGCCAGAGAGGGCGAGAGGGCGAGAGGGCGGGGTGAGCGAGCGAGGTGAGGTGAGAGGGCAGGTAAGAGGGCGGGCGAGAGGGTGAGAGGGTGGGGCAAGTGGGCGAGGTGAGAGGGTGGGGTGAGCTGGCAGGGCGAGCGGGCGGGGCGAGCGGGTGAGGGTGAGGTGAGAGGGTGAGAGGAGAGGGTGGGGGAGTGGGTGGGTGAGGGTGAGGGTGAGGCGAGAGGGCGAGTGGGAGAAGGTGAGGGGAGAGGGTGGGCGAGTGGGTGAGGGTGAGGAGGCTGAGGCAAGAGGGAGAGGGGAGAGGGAGGGCGAGCAGAGGGAGAGGGGGTGAGGGGAGGGGAGAGGGTGGGGCGAGCGGGTGAGGGTGAGGCGAGAGGGTGAGGGGAGAGGGTGGGCGAGCGGGTGAGGCGGGGGGGAGGGGAGGGGGTGGGCGCGGGAGGGTGAGGGAGGGGAGTGGGAGGTGGGCGAGCGGGTGAGGGTGAGGCGAGAGGGCGAGTGGGAGAAGGTGAGGGGAGAGGGTGGGCGAGTGGGTGAGGGTGAGGCGAGAGGGTGAGGGGAGAGGGTGGGCGAGCGGGTGAGGGTGAGGCGAGAGGGTGAGGGGAGGGGGTGGGCGAGCGGGTGAGGGTGAGGCGAGAGGGTGAGGGGAGAGGGTGGGCGAGCGGGTGAGGGTGAGGCGAGAGGGTGAGGGGAGGGGTGGGCGAGCGGGTGAGGGTGAGGCGAGCGGAGGGTGAGGTGAGGGGCGTGAGAGGGTGAGGAGGGGTGGGCGAGCGGGTGAGGGTGAGGCGAGAGGGCGAGTGGGAGAAGGTGAGGGGGAGAGGGTGGGCGAGTGGGTGAGGGTGAGGGGAGAGGGGGTGAGGGAGAGGGTGGGCGAGTGGGTGAGGGTGAGGCGAGAGGGTGAGGGGAGGGGGGGTGGGCGGCGGGTGAGGGTGAGGCGAGAGGGTGAGGGGAGGGGGTGGGCGAGCGGGTGAGGGTGAGGGAGAATGGAGGGTGAGGTGAGAGGTGAGGAGGGTGGGGCGGGTGAGGGTGAGGTGGTGAGGAGGGTGAGGGAGGGTGAGGCGAGCGGGTGAGGGTGAGGCGAGAGGGTGAGGGGAGGGGGTGGGCGAGCGGGTGAGGGTGAGGCGAGAGGGTGAGGGGAGGGGGTGGGCGAGCGGGTGAGGGTGAGGTGAGAGGGCGCGGGAGAGGGTGAGGGGAGTGGGTGGGTGAGCGGGTGAGGGTGAGGCGAGAGGGCGAGTGGGAGAAGGTGAGGGGAGAGGGTGGGCGAGTGGGTGAGGGTGAGGCGAGAGGGTGAGGGGAGGGGGGCGAGCGGGTGAGGGTGAGGCGGGGTGAGGGGTGGTGAGGGTGAGGGGTGGGTGAGGTGAGGGAGAGGGTGAGGGAGGGGTGGGTGGTGGGGTGAGGGTGAGGCGGCGAGAAGGTGAGGGGAGAGGGTGGGCAAGCGGGTGAGGCTGAGGCGAGAGGGTGAGGGGAGAGGGTGGGCGAGCGGGTGAGGGTGAGGCGAGAGGGCGAGTGGGAGAGGGTGAGGGGAGAGGGTGGGCGAGCGGGTGAGGGTGAGGTGAGAGGGCGAGCGGGAGAGGGTGAGGGGAGAGGGTGGGTGAGCGGGTGAGGGTGAGGCGAGAGGGCGAGTGGGAGAGGGTGAGGGGAGAGGGTGGGCGAGCGGGTGAGGGTGAGGCGAGAGGGTGAGGGGAGAGGGTGAGGGGAGAGGGTGGGTGAGTGGGTGAGGGTGAGGCGAGAGGGCTAGTGGGAGAGGGTGAGAGGAGAGGGTGGGTGAGTGGGTGGGAGAGGGTGAGGCGAGAGGGTGAGTGGGAGAGGGTGATGGGAGAGGGTGGGCGAGCGGGTGAGAGGGCGGGGCGAGAGGGCGGGCAAGCGGACGGGCGAGAGGACAGGGCAAGTGGGCACGTGGTATGTGTGTCCTGTGAGTGACGCGGCGGATGTCTTCCGGGTCGCCACCGACTGCTCCCGCTGCAGGCCCGGATCGCCTCACGGGATGGCAGGCACTCCAAAGCCGCCGCTCCTCCGATTGTTCTCCGGAGCAGCAGGCTGTCTGCTGACACAGGCCCCACAGCCCGCGATGGGATGGCCCCGCCCCCGACGCCCTTCTCCCCGGGCCGGACAGAATCAGCTGCCGGGCTGCATCCGGCCCGCGGGCCGTAGGCTGCCCAGGTCTATGCTAAGGCTTTCCACTAAGGCTGAGAGAGTGTGACTTGTCCAGAGTCACCTAGTGGGTTTTATGACTCCAATCCGCGTCTAGGGAGTTGTAGTCCACTGGCTCCCTCGGAAATAATAAGATATTATGTCTGGACTGAATATATTCATGTTTTCCTTTGAAAGGGACGGAGGAGGGAGAGAAAGAAGGAGATTAGTAGCTTTTAGTCGGAGGTTGTCTTTAGCCGTAGCATAACTTCCTCAACTTTGATGGCCTTAAACCCAGAGTGAATTTGATGTAAGCCCACATGTGGAAACGGCCCCCGTTCCCTCACAATCAGCCCCGTTGTCACTCGGCACCGGTGGGACTGGTCCGTCCTCTCCGGCCATCAGGACGGGCAGCACCTTCTCCAAACAAGGCCTATCCGCGGCTTTAATACAATAATGCCACAATAATCGCCACCGAGTGGTTCTCCGGAGCCGGGCTGGCATGGATTAGCGTGCCTTTGAGAGGGCTCCCTGCGCACAGCTGGGCCTGTATGAAAACCAGATGAAGGGGCGGGAAGTCGGAAACAACGTTTTAGATGTACGCGCGTCCTGATACGATCGCATCACAAGGACGAGCCGAATTTACAATCTTTATCCCCCGAGTTTGGCTTGTAATCCACACCAGGCCGCCCGGCTGCTCCTCCCTCGACCATGTACGCTTGCCTTGCGCTAACCAGAGAAAGTTGAGACATCAAAAACAGGGAAGGGATTGGAGACAAAATAGACCATTAACCGCCCCGAGGCCGTTCGGCTTATTTTAAACACACCACCGTTGTCGACGAATCTGTGCCGCATATGCGCGCTGAGCATTTCTCTTCCGTTTCTGGGGACTTTGCTGCAAGGTGGGCTCAAGTATTTAACCATGACTCCACTGGTCATGATTGTGTTTTTAATCGTGATCGGGTGCACGGGAATCCACCGACTTAACAAAAGGGATGAGTAGTCTCCAGTTTCCATTATTTTATGGTATAGAGTTAGGCATAAGAAAACTATAATAATAGGGACATAGTGGTATAGCTCAGGGCTGTCCAATGGGCGGCCCTAGGGCCATACACGGCCCCCGAGCCCTTTCCCTACGGCCCCCTAACTTGTTTTAATCTATTATATAAAGGGGTTCCCGTCATGGAACGACAGTCCCAAACAGAGAAACCTTACAACGCAGAAACACCAAACTTGCCAACAGAAATAGGCCTCAAGCAAGGTAGGTTTGTAGCAAAGAAACTCCCCCAAACCTAAAAGACCCCAAAACAACGAGTTAAAAAAACTACATTTCCCAGCATCCTCCGGGGCTGCCAACGACTCTCCCAGCCTCTACATTCTGACAACACGATTGGCTGCCAATAAGGGCGGATTTGCATAACTCCTGTACTGGCCAGCCAACATGAACATTCCAACCCATAATAAACTGTCAGAGGAGGATAAGGCAAAGGGCTGAGGCACAAACACAAACACCCAATTCACTCCCCTCAGAAAATTTACACCCCTACAAATCACAGACCACGCCCAAAATTGACAGTAAGGCTTTGGGTATATTTGGGCATATTGAGTATTCATGCCAAGTTTGGTCCAGATCCATCATTATTTGAGTCCACAGTGCTCTCTGGATGGAGGTGAACTACCACCCCTGGTGGGTGGTGGGGCGATCCAAGGGGGCGCTGGGTGGTTCGGGAGAATTTGGGGGGCGCTGAACCCCTGTAAGGGGGCGGTGGCATAAGCCAGGCTTGCTTGCCACTGCGCCGTGGGCGGGGTTGACGAGAGGAAGGAGGCGCGTGCTGCGGTTTCCATGGCAACGCCTGCCCGGGGATTCCAACTCGCAGGGACACAGTTGCAAGGGTGCAATCTCCGGGCAGGCGTTGCCATGGAAACCGCAGCATGCACCTCCTTCTTTTCGTCAACCTCGCCCTGCGTATTGCCTCTTTCTTCCAACGGGGACGTCTTCGCAAGCGCACCTTACTGGGCCCGGCGCGGGGCGGGGCGAGCGGGAGGCGCTTTTCAAGGTGGGCCTCGCTTGTCCAGTGCCGCCCCCCTTTTTTTTTCAATGCCATAAAAACAACATGCCATTAAATAACATTAAAATTAAAATCAAAACACATTAAAACATTTAATTTTACGGAAAAGGTAGAAACATTAATACGTGTATCTTTCTGTTTAATTACTATTAAAAATTTAAAAAATAACTTTTAGGGGGGCGCTGAGTAAAAAATTTTCTGGAAAGGGGGCGGTAGGCCAAAAAAGTTTGGGAACCACTGCATTAACCAGTGATAGTAATAGTAGTTTGTATTATTGTGGTTGTTGTTATTGATCTTTATTAGTTTATTTATTATTATTACCGTTATTACAATTTTTATTTGGATTTGTAATTGGCTGACCAACTGGACCCAAACTGTGCTCATCATTGGCTCCTCTTCATAATAATAATATACTTTATTTATATTCCGTCCTATCTCCTCGAGCAGGCTCAGGGTGGGTTACAGAACACATACACTGTTGTGATTGAGCCTCCAGCTGCTACTGATAGTAGTGATTCAGAAGACTCTGACGGCTCAGCATCTGGGGAGAGTATGGAACTGGGTGGGGCTGTTTGTAGCAGGAGTACTGGTGTTTGCAGAAAGAGGCTTACTCGTGAGTCAAGTGAGTCAAGTGAAGAGGATCACTTGCAACTCAAGAGAGTCAAGCAAATAATTACAGCACCTACAGACTCTGAGGCATTTGAGGCATTCTCTGGGAATGATGGGAGTCAGAGTACAGAGGACACTTCTACTGAAATGGATTGGACTCAAGTAAGAAAAAAATCAGAGGGCTTGTGAGGAGCCCACAAGTTCAGACACCTTTGTGGGATTCACTGATGATCAGGATTGGCCCTCAGAGTCCCCAGACAGTCGCTGGGAGGTTCTAAGTCTTAACCACAGGTGGAACTCTTGGAGGGGCAGTCAAGGGCAGCAGCTGCTGGGAGAGTAACACCTGAGGATGATGATAGGGCGTCGACCTCATCAAGTGGATCTGACTTGTAGTGAGCTTAAAAGGTGGGCATTTGGGGACTAACCTCTGTGGCTAGCAAGGAGTTGCCTTTGGATCCTAGGACTCTTGCATCCTGTCATCTTGAAGCCTTGTGTCCAGACTGATTCTGCTGCTTCCTGTGGTGGGGTTTGAACGCTGGATTGCTCCCCAGTTGGACTGTGGGTTGTGTCCAGGGGCGGTCTGCCCATGTAAGCGAACTACGCGGCCGCGTGGGGCGCCATCTTCGGTGGGTGCCGCCAAACGCCGGCCGTGCCGCCATAGCAAACCTCCCTGCTGCTGGCCTGCTGCCTGCAGCAGCTTCTGAGCCTGCGCGGACATTGTCGCGCATGCCCAGAACCTCCGGAGCTGAAGTTCAGCTCCGGCAGTTCTGGGCATGGGCGAAAATGTTCACGCATGCCCAGAAGCTGCTGCTGGCAGCAGCAAGGATCGGCGCTAGCCGCGCCGCCGAAACAAAACTCTCTGCTGCTGCCAGCAGCAGCTTCTGAGCATCTTGAACATTTTTCGCGCATGCCCAGAACCTCCGGAGCTGAAGTTCAGCTCCGGCAGTTCTGGGCATGGGCGAAAATGTTCGCGCATGCTCAGAAGCTGCTGCTGGAAGCAGCAGGATCGGCGCCAGCCGCGCCGGCCAAGCAAAACTCCCTGCTGCTGCCAGCAGCAGCTTCTGAGCATCTTGCCGGACATTTTCGCGCATGCCCAGAACCTCCGGAGCTGAACTTCGAAGGTCTCCCCTAGCGCTTCCTGGTGCCCGCTGCTGGCCCCTCCCATGGGGCGTTGCACAGTGCATGGGAGAGCGCTCCCCGCCCTCTGCAATGCCTCGTGGGTGGGGCTGGCAGGGGGAACCAGGAAGCACGAGGAGGGGCCTTCGGAGGCCTTCGAATTGCACAGGGCAAGGAGTGGCGGCACGCGGGAGGAATGGAAGGAGCGCGTGCAAGGTACCGCTTAAAAACTTGGGGAGGGGCACCAAAATAATGTTGGGGGGGCAAAATAATGTTTTTGGGGGGGCGCCAAAATAATGTTCGCCTTCCATTGAAAATTACTTTAGACCGCCCCTGGTTGTGTCTTCGCTTCTCTGTCTATCTCCTCTCCTTGACCTTGGCCTGGCTCCTGGATTACGTCTCTCCTACGCCCCTTTGGATACCTTCTTGGACAACCCTTGGATGACTTCAATGCTGATGACCTTGGATTGATTCTGACGACGACATCTTCTCCGCTGCCCGCGGCGTGCCTTTCGCTGTTGGTTTTGCTTTGATTTTGCTAAAGAGTTTTTGGCGTTTTGAATGCAGGCTTTTCCTCCCTGTTTGTTTTCATGCCGGTCAAGGCTTCCTTTTGTGAGCGCTTTCACTGACCATTAAGTGCTTTTGTTTTGCACAAAACTTATCTCCAGAGACTCTGTGAATATTAAATATTAAAATATTAAAATATAAAAACAAACTATTTACACATCGGTTGGGTTTGGCTCCCTGAACTGGCGTCTGCTGCGACATACACGGCAAGCACTCTATGCAGTTGTACGAGGGGGGTTCATTAAAGATCTCCCCTGACCCACTTCCAGGGGGTGGAGAGCAATGAAACTGGGCGCAGTTCTTAGTCGTTTTCTCCATCGCTGCCACCTCGGAGGACACACTTCTCCCACCTTTTGAAGCAGCTGCAAACACCTTGCTTGGAGAAGTCGACCGGTTGCCCCGAAAGCCACGTTGTGACTTCAGAAATCAGAGTCTCAAAGTGATCCCCAATCAGAGTGGTCCCAGGTGAAGTGGTCCCTGGTGAAGTGGTCCCTGGTTAAGAGGTTCCTAGTCAGAAAAGGTTGGGAACCACTGGTGTAGACTTATATAATGCCTTTCGTTGCAGTTAAGCTGCATCAAGGTAGTTGAGAGGGCAGCAATGGAGCAGTTGCAGTCCTTCCTGGAGGACGCTACTTGGCTAGACCCCTTCCAGTCCGGCTTCCGTTCAGGGCACGGGACGGAGACGGTCCTGGTCTCCATCACAGACAAGCTGCGGTGCCAGCTCGATCAGGGCGGATCGACGCTGCTCGTGTTATTGGACCTCACGGCAGCGTTCGATACTGTCGACATTTATCTTTTGACCCACCGCCTTGCCGGGGCCGGGGTGAGGGGGACAGCCTTAAACTGGCTGTCCTCCTTCCTCCGGAACCGCTTGCAGCGAGTGAGGAGGGGTGGGGATGTCTCCGGGGGTTCCCCACTTTGCTGTGGGGTGCCCCAGGGGGCAATCCTGTCCCCTCTATTATTTAACATCTACGTCCGACCACTTGCTCGGCTGGTCCGTAGCTTTGGGCTGGTGTGCCACCAGTACGCTGACGATACCCAGCTCGTTCTGGGGGTGGAGGGCAGGCCCGGAACCGTACCCGATAATTTCCATCTGTGCCTCGAAGCCGTTACTGGATGGCTGCAAGCCAGTAGGTTGAATGTGAATCCGGCTAAGACGGAGATCCTGTGGTTGGGTCGTCCGGGCGGGGTGGAGATCCAGCTTCCTCCCCTGGATGGCGTGACATTATGTCCGTCGTCGGCAGTAAAAAGTCTTGGTGTCACACTGGACTCTCGACTGACCATGGAGACGCAAATCTCCGGCGTCAGTCGAGTTGCCTTTCTCCACCTTTGTCAGGCGAGGAAGCTGGCTCCCTACGTCTCCCACCACGATCTAGCCACAGTGGTCCAAGCCACGGTCATCTCGAGACTGGACTACTGTAATGCTCTCTATGTTGGCCTTCCTCTGTCGGTAATCCGGAAACTGAAGCTGGTCCAGAATGCGGCACCTAGACTTCTGGCTGGCGTTTCGACGACCACCCATATAACACCTGTCTTGCGGGAGCTGTACTGGTTACCAGTGGAACACCGGATCACCTTCAAAGTGTTGGTTCTGACTTTTAAGGCCTTGAACGGTCTGGGGCCAGCGTACCTTAGGGACCGCCTCATCCCATATTGTCCCGCTAGGCCACTACGCTCAGAGGGGGGTCAACTATTAGAGGTGCCGGGCGTCAAAGTGTATCATCTGACGTCCACAATCTTGAGCAAGGAGTCTTTCCAGAGTGCTTAAAAGAGGCGGTGGTAGCTCCATTACTGAAGAAACCGTCACTAGACCCGGCGGTTCCTCCAACTACCGACCAGTGTCGAACCTTTCGTACCTGGGGAAGGTAGTTGAGAGGGTAGTAACGAGCAGTTGCAGTCCTTCTTAGATGATGCAACATGGCTAGACCCCTTCCAGTCCGGCTTCCGTTCGGGGCACGGGACGGAGACGGTCCTGGTCTCCATCACAGACCAACTCCGCTGCCAGCTCGACCAAGGCGGGTCTGCGCTGCTCGTGTTATTGGACCTCAGCGTTTGACACGGTCGACCACAATCTATTGATCCACCGCCTGGCCGTGGCTGGAGTGAGGGGACAGCCCTTAAATGGCTGACCTCCTTCCTCCAGCAGCGGTCTCAGCGTGTGAGGAGGGGCGAGGTGGTCTTCGAGGGCTCCCCACTACTCTGTGCGGTCCCCCAGGGGGCCATTCTCTCCCCTCTGTTATTTAACATCTACATGCAGCCGCGTGCACAGCTGGTGCGGAGTTATGGGCTGGAGTGTCACCAATATGCTGACGACACCCAGCCCATTCTGAGGATGGAGGGCAGGCCGGGTTCCGTCCCCGATAATTTCCAACACTGCCTCGAAGCCGTTACTGGATGGCTGCGAGCCAGTAGGTTGAGGGTGAATCCGGCGAAGACGG
Source organism: Anolis apletophallus (assembly GCA_030556195.1). NCBI lineage: Eukaryota > Metazoa > Chordata > Lepidosauria > Squamata > Anolidae > Anolis > Anolis apletophallus. Next base: position 23,894,688 of record JARBWK010000017.1, on the reverse strand, counting down.
AGATCTTGTGGCTGGGTCGCCCGGGTGATGTTAATGTCCAGCTTCCGAGCCTGGACGGTGCGGTGTTATGCCCATTGCTTTCCGTAAAGAGCCTGGGGGTCCATTTGGACTCCCAGCTGACCACGGAGGCCCAGGTCTCTGCGGTCAGCAAGATCGCTTTTTTTCACCTGCGACAGGCAAGGAGGCTGGCCCCCTATCTCTCCCGGAACGATCTGGCCACGGTGATCCAAGCCACGGTCATCTCAAGGCTGGATTACTGCAACGCGCTCTACGTTGGCCTTCCTCTGTCGGTGACCCGGAAGCTCAGGCTAGTGCAGAACACTGCCGCCCGGCTCCTGTCTGGCACGCCAGCTGGCGCCCACATAACACCTGTTTGGCAGGATCTGCACTGGCTGCCAATTGAGCACCGGATCACCTTCAAAGTGTTGGTCCTCACCTTTAAGGCCTTACACGGCCTGGGGCCAGCGTACTTGAGGGACCGTCTCACCCCATATTGCCCTCCGAGATCACTTCGGTCTGAGGACTCAATCTCCTGGAGATACCTTCAGCTAAACTCGCAAGGCTGACTGCTACCCGCCGGAGGGCGTTCTCTGTCATAGCACCTACGCTGTGGAACGCCTCCCGGCCGGAACTCGGGCTACGAAGGACTTGCTCCCGTTTAGACGGGCCTGTAAAACATACCTGTTTAAGCAGGCCTTGGGTGAGTAAGTCCTGCCCATGCCCCGCCATCTATGCATTCTTCTGAGGGTGATGTGCTGTTCATTGTGTTAACTGTGTTATTAATTACTGTACTGCTGTTGTTTTTAATTGTTTTTAACTGCGTATTGCCTGTATTTTACTGTGCCCTTCGGCTCCTGTAAGCCGCCGCGAGCCTCAGGGAGTCGGCGGCATAGAAGCCCGAATAATAAATAAATAAATAAATAAATGAACTATTAGAGGTGCCGGGCGTCAAAGTGTATCATCTGACGTCCACAATCTTGAATTTGCTGTAAGTCGCCCTGAGCCATCCGGGAGTGGCGACTCACAAGTTTGAATAAATACTGTAAACAAACAAATAAATAAATAAATAAATACATACATACATACATAAATAAATAAATAAATAAATAAATAAATAAATAATATGGGCCTACACTGACCATAGAGATCTACTGTACATTGCTATATAGTGCGGTTTGAATAGCATTTTGTAGTTAGTGTAGACCGGTAGGCTGTTAGAATTGTGGGAGTTGAAGTCCGAAACATCTGGAGGGCTGAAGTTTGCCCATGCCTGGTCTACACTGACCATATAGTGTCTTATGTGGCAATATACATCCCAAACATACAATGCAATCCCAAACTGTAGATCCAGCCATATTCTTACGAAACTCAGGTATCCCATTGGCATTAAATAGTATATTTACTATTTAATCCTATTTAACCTATGTCTCTTTATGAAGCCGGTTGCCTCCTTCGGGGGATATATTGTAAACAATCATATAAATATATATGCTCTTGATCTTATTATGAAATACACCACTTTCTAGATTGTTGACCCTTTGTGTTGTTAAATTGACGTACAAAGAGCGCTTTCTCCGTCGCCGCGGTCGAGCCAAGCGCACTCGGGGGAGTCATGCGCTTTCTATGTATTTCCTAGGAGTGGGGAAGGCACCTGCATTCTTTTAATTACAGTAATTTAGGGTTCAAGCATGGAGTTTGTAGTTCTGATATCTGACGACAAATGGCTATTGTTAATAACAGCCGTGTCTGTAGGTAGAAGGCAAAAGAGGGAAATTAATTTTTCATGTTTATATTGTCTAATAGGGTTAAAAGTAGGGTTGGGGGATTTTGTGTGGTAGGCCTTCTTCAGTGAACCGTTTGAATTCATATTTCCCAGAGCAATACCTACACTGGACTCTTTGTCATCTATTATTATTCTCGGCATTACTTCGCCAACGAAGATCCGTAGGAAGGACTCATCCCAGGCTTTTTACAAGCGCGTTGATGACTAAAAAGGCCAATCTGAGATAGGCAAGCCCGGTTGCAGAAAGCACAGCAGAAACTCTCCTTGGGTGAGGTCGTTTCCAAGTTGCGGTACTTCCTGCGTTGTCGTTTCTCTTCGGCGTGACTTCTCATTGTGGAGAGTGCGTCTCCATGCCTCCCGATGTGAGGCCGGGGTGGACCATTGATGGAGATCAATCTGGCCGAGCCTGAGATGTTCTTTCAGGGAGTCCTTGTATCTCTTTTTGGGGACGCCTCTCTTGCAAGTTCACCATAGAGTAGTATCTTTGGGAGGCGGTGGTCCTCCATCCTAGAGACGTGCCCTGCCCAGCGCAGGTGTGTTCTCAGTAGCATGGCCTCAACGCTGGTGACCCCTGCTTGCTCAAGGACAGCGACATTCGTCACATAGTCGGTCCAGTGTACATTTAGGATTGAGCGAAGTCAGCGCTGATGGAAGCGTTCGAGGAGTCGTAGGTGTTGGCGATAGGTGACCCATGTTTCAGACCCATAGAGAAGAATAGACAGTACGATAGCTCTGTACACACTGATTTTGGTGCTTTGCCTCAGGTGCTTGTTGCTCCAGACTCTTTTGTGAAGCCTTCCGAATGCACTCTATGCCTTTGCTCATCTGTGATCTATCTCTTTGTCAATCTTGGCGTCTGAAGAGATGATGCTTCCCAGGGAGGTGAACTGCTGAACGGACTCAAGCACAAATTTGCCTATGCTGACGTGGGGATGATGGTGTTCTTCCTGTGGTGCGGGCTGGTAGAGGACTTCCCTTTTCTTCAGGCTGACTTCCAGCCCAAACAGCTCTGCAGCTGTTGCAAAGCAGGACGTGAGGCGCTGCAGGGCGTCTTCTGAATGGGCGACAAGGGCAGCTCGTCAGCAGAAAGCAGCTCACGGACTAGATAGTTTAGAGCAGTGCTGTCCAACTTCTGGCGGGTCCAGGACCGGATAAGAGGTCACTGATGACCTGCGGGGCCGCTCGGCCCCGCCCCCAGGCCCCGCCCCCAGCCCAGGCCCCGCCCCCTCCTAAAGCCGCCGAAAAGGAGGAGTAGGCGGCGCCAAGAGCAGCGCGTCACAGGCCTGGCGTGACGCGCTGCTCTTGGCACCGCCAACTCCACCTTTTGGCGCCCCCTCCTTCCTAGGCCGGGGAGCCGCGAAAAAAGGAGTAGGCGGCGCCAAGAGTAGCGCGTCACGCCAGGCCTGTGACGCGCTGCTCTGGCGCCGCCTGCCCTGCCCTTCGGCGGCCCTGCCCTAGGAAGGGAGGGGCGCCCGAAAGCAGAAGGCGGCGCCAACGACAGCGCGTCACAGGCCTGGCGTGACGTGCTGCCCTTGGCACCGCCTACTCCTCCTTTTTTTCGCCCCCTAGGGGGCCGGGGAGCCGCCGAAAGGAGGAGTAAGCGGCGGCAAGCAGCGCCGTCACGCCAGGCCTGTGACGCGCTGCTCTTGGCGCCGCCTTCTGCCCTTTTTTCGGCGGCTCCCGCCCTAGGTAGGGAGGGGTGCCGGAAAGGAGGAGCTAGCTCTCTTCCTCCTCCCTGCGCCTTCCCCGGCCGCCATTTTAAAAAAATCGATTTTTTTTAAAAAAAAAAAAATAAAAATTTAAAAATGGCGGCTGAGGGCATAGGTGGGGCCGTGTCCAACAGGCTACGGGGCCGGATTCGGCCCCGGGGCCGCCAGTTGGACAGCCCTGGTTTAGAGTCTTAGTGCGAACCCTCAGTGCGTAAGTTGAACAAGCTGCCATCAGTTCGATAGCGTATATATATGCCTTCTTCTTCGAGGTCTGCCGTCTGCGGTTTTGCTGTCTATAAGCCCCTCACCACGACAGGTCTCTTTTTATATATATAGATAGACATTTTATTCATATTGCTAAAATAAAATATTCTACCAAGAAAAAGCTTTCAGGATCTATTCCCGCTGGCTCGGGATCCCGGCCTCCCGCATCCCAATGAACCCAATGCCAATCCAGGCAAGGTCAAATCCCAGCCGTTTGCAAACTGGTCGGCCAAGTTGCCTGGCAATGAGCATTAGTACCACATCATTATGTCCTGATAAAACTCAGCTACTCCTGAGTGGAGACCCATAAATCACGCGGCTTCAGCGTATCAGGATTCTGTCACTGTAACTAAACCACGATTCGGGGAACGCTGCGTTTCTATTGGCTCTGACAGGTTGATAGCAAAAGAAGTCCCCGGCCAATCCACAGCAGGCAACGGGGCATGTCAAGAGTGGTGGACGGCCAGCCCAGGAGAGCAGTGGTCTCCCCCGTTGGAGTTGATGACCGTGGTGGTTTGGGGTTGTCGGGCCTCTTGCGCCTCTAATTCTTACACGATGGCCAGATGTTATTCCACTTATCAGTATCGGAAAAGGTCAGGATGCCTTGGCAATGACCGGCCGTTGGGAAGCAGGAGGCAGAGGCCACGGGAAAGGTTGGCAGCCCTTGAGCAACAGAGCCTCGACTTATTTTCCTTTTCAATCATAGTAATAATACACTTATTATTTTTTCTTATCTCTATCTCTATCTCTATATATAATAAAGCGGAAAGTTTGTATGTATGTATGTTTGTATGTTTGTTTGTTTGTTTGTATGTGGCAGCGTTCTGATTGGCTGGCACTTTCACAGGCCACAGCGACCAGCGCGGGTGATGGACCTGCACCAAACTTGGCACACATAACCCCCCTGACCCCTTTTACGTCCTGGTGCGGTTTGGGGGAGATGGACCACGGATTATGGGATTTGTAGTACTTTAAATCCCTTTGGTTCCCACGGACCACTGCGGCCCCCAACAAAGACCGATAAAGACCAAACTTGGCACACAGAGCCCCCATGACCCACTCTACATCCTGCTGCAGTTTGAAGGAGGGCGGACCATGGATGATGGGACTTGAAGTACCTACACTCACTTCCCGAGGCCGCTGCGACCCTCATCCAATGACTGATCAAGACCAAACTTGGCACACAGAGCCCCCATGACCCACTCTACATCCTGCTGAAGTTTGAAGGAGTCCAGACCATGGATGATGGGACTTGAAGTACCTACACTCACTTCCCGAGGCCACTGCGACCCTCATCCAATGACTGATCAAGACCAAACTTGGCACACAGAGCCCCCATGACCCACTCTACATCCTGCTGAAGTTTGAAGGAGGCCAGACCATGGATGATGGGACTTGAAGTACCTACACTCACTTCCCAAGGCCGCTGCGACCCTCATCCAATGACTGATCAAGACCAAACTTGGCACACAGAGCCCCCATGACCCACTCTACATCCTGCTGCAGTTTGAAGGAGGGTGGACCATGGATGATGGGACTTGAAGTACCTACACTCACTTCCCAAGGCCGCTGCGACCCTCATCCAATGACTGATCAAGACCAAACTTGGCACACAGAGCCCCCCATGACCCACTCTACATCCTGCTGAAGTTTGAAGGAGGCCAGACCATGGATGATGGGACTTGAAGTACCTACACTCACTTCCCGAGGCCACTGCGACCCTCATCCAATGACTGATCAAGACCAAACTTGGCACACAGAGCCCCCATGACCCACTCTACATCCTGCTGCAGTTTGAAGGAGGCCGGACCATGGATGATGGGACTTGAAGTACCTACAGTCACTTCCCAAGGCCGCTGCAACCCTCATCCAATGACTGATCAAGACCAAACTTGGCACACAGAGCCCCCATGACCCACACTACATCCTGCTGCAGTTTGAAGGAGGCCAGACCATGGATGATGGGACTTGAAGTACCTACAGTCACTTCCCAAGGCCGCTGCGACCCTCATCCAATGACTGATCAAGACCAAACTTGGCACACAGAGCCCCCATGACCCACTCTACATCCTGCTGCAGTTTGAAGGAGGCCGTACCATGGATGATGGGACTTGAAGTACCTACACTCACTTCCCGAGGCCGCTGCGACCCTCATCCAATGACTGATCAAGACCAAACTTGGCACACAGAGCCTCCATGACCCACTCTACATCCTGCTGCAGTTTGAAGGAGGCCGTACCATGGATGATGGGACTTGAAGTACCTACGCTCACTTCCCGAGGCCGCTGCCACCCTCATCCAATGACTGATCAAGACCAAACTTGGCTCACAGAGCCTCCATGACCCACTCTACATCCTGCTGCAGTTTGAAGGAGGCCGGACCATGGATGATGGGACTTGAAGTACCTACACTCACTTCCCGAGGCCGCTGCGACCCTCATCCAATGACTGATCAAGACCAAACTTGGCACATAGAGCCTCCATGACCCACTCTACATCCTGCTGCAGTTTGAAGGAGGCCGTACCATGGATGATGGGACTTGAAGTACCTACACTCACTTCCCGAGGCCGCTGCGACCCTCATCCAATGACTGATCAAGACCAAACTTGGCACATAGAGCCTCCATGACCCACTCTACATCCTGCTGCAGTTTGAAGGAGGCCGTACCATGGATGATGGGACTTGAAGTACCTACACTCACTTCCCGAGGCCGCTGCGACCCTCATCCAATGACTGATCAAGACCAAACTTGGCACACAGAGCCCCCATGACCACTCTACATCCTGCTGCAGTTTGCAGGAAGGTGCACCATGGATGATGGGACTTGAAGTACTTCTACTCATTTCCTGAGACCACTGCTCCACTCATCCAATGACGAATCATGACCAAACTTGGCACACATAACCCCCCTGACTCCCTATATGTCCTGGTGTGGTTTGAGGGACATGACCCACGGATTATGGGATTTGTTGTACTTTCAAACACTTTGGTTCCCACAGACCACTGAGGCCACCAAAAAGGACCAATACAGACCACACTTGGCACACACAGCCCCCATGACCCATTCTACGTCCTGGTGCAGTTCGGAGGAGGGTGGACCATGGATGATGGGACTTGAAGTGCCTCTACTCACTTCCCAAGTCCGCTGCAACCCTTATCCAATTACTGATTGAGACCAAACTTGGCATACATAACCCCCATGACTACCTTCATGTCCTGGTGAGGTTCAGGGGAGGACTGACAATGGATGATGGGATTTGTAGTACTTTCACACCCCTCTGTTCCCACAGACCACTGTGGCCCCCAACAAACACCGATAAAGACCACACTTGCCACACAGAGCCCCAGTGACCCACTCCACATCCTACTGAAGTTTGGAGGGGGGCAGACCATGGATGATGGGACTTCCAGTACCTTCCCTCACTCTCCTAGACTGCTAAAAACCTAATCCAATGACTGCTCAACACCAAACCTGGCACACAGAGCCCTCATGACCCACTCTACATCCTGGTGCAGTTTTGTGTGAGATGGACCATGGATGATGGGACTTTAAGTCCCTTCACTCACTTCCTCAAAACAATCCAACCCTCATCCATTCACCAATACAGACCAAACTTGCCACACACAGCTCCCATGACCCACTCTACATCCTGCTGCAGGTTGGGGGAGGCTGGACCACAGATGACGGGACTTGCACTACCTTCAGTAATTTCATGATACCACTGCAACTCCCAATACTGGTGGATCAAGGCTAAACTTGGCACACAGAGCCCCCATGACCCACTCTACACCCTCCTACACTTCTCAAATGACCCGGGCACCACCGGGTCCCCAAGCTAATGATATTTTCTAATGATATTGAGTCGAAATACTAGTTGCTAGCTTTATGGTGTTAGGGATGGTTCAATTGGAGAGTTGATGAAATGCAAGGGTTAACTGGAAAGTAAGGTTATAAGTGTGGGATTCCCAGGAGAGTATAGCCTTTCTGCTGGCGTACCGAGCGCCTAGCGCACCAGCTGCTGGGGACTGTGGCGGAATGGACATTGCAGTTTCCCAGACTTATTGTCCTGGGGGACTTCAATGTCCATGCTGACACAGCCTCCTTCTCATCAGCGGCTGAGGACCTAGCGCCGACCATGGCGACACTGGGACTCTCACTTTGTAACTCTGCAACTACAACAACATATTAAAACACATTTAAAAAACCCAGCATAAAACCACATCGCCATTGAAACAATTCCGCTCAGTCTGTAAACGTGGTCATACGTTCAGACAGACAATAGCCCCTCTCAGCCTATTCTGGGAAGGCTTGGTTCCACATCCAGGTCTTCACCAGCCTCCTAAAGGACAACAGAGAGGGAGGGGGCAGATCTAGCTTAACTTGGGAGAGAGTTCCACAGCCGAGGGGCCACCACAGAGAAGGCCCTGTCTCTCGTCCCCACCAGATGGCAGGACCGAGAGCAGGGCCTCTCCGGAGGATCTTAATGTTCTTGATGGTTCGTAGGGGAGATTCCGTTCGGACAGGTAAACTGGGCCAGAACCGTATAGGGTTTTGTAGGTTAAGACCAGCACTTTGAATTGTGCCCGGAAGCTAATTGGCAGCCAGTGGAGCTGGCGCAGCATGGGAGTGGTATGCTCCCTGTGCCCCGCTCCTGTTAGTAACCTGGCTGCCGAACGTTGGACTAATTGCAGCTTCCAAACGGTCTTCAGAGGCAACCCCACATAGAGAGCGTTGCAGTAGTCTATTCGGGATGTAACCAGAGTGTCGACCACCGTGGCCAAGCCTGACTTCCCAAGGTACGGGCGCAGCTGGTGCACAAGCTTTGACTGTGCAAAAGCTCTCCCAGCCACCGCCGAGACCTGGGGCTCCAGCGATGAGTCCAGACTGTGAACCTGCGCCTTCAGGGGGAGTGTCACCCTGTCAAGCACAGGCTGTGACCTCATGCCCTGTTCGGCCTTACGACTGACCAGGAGTGCCTCTGTCTTGTCTGGATTTAGTTTCAATCTGTTAGCCCTCATCCAGTCCGTCACAGCGGCCAAGCACCGGTTCAGGACTTGGTTTAGCAGGTGGGAAGGAGTGACAGAGTTGGACATCACCTGCGTACAGGTGACACCGCACCCCAAAATGCCGGATTATCTCCCCCAACGGCTTCATGTATATGTTAAATAACATAGGGGACAGTATTGAACCCTGCAGGACCCCACAGTACAATGGCCGTGGGGTCGAGCAGGAGTCCCCTAGCAACACCTTCTGGGAACGACCCTCGAGGAAGGACTGGAGCCACTGCAAAGCAGTACCTCCCATTCCTGCAAGGCGTCTCAGAAGAATACCATGGCCGACGGTATCGAAGGCCGCTGAGAGGTCCAGCAGAACCAACAGGGACACACTCCCCCCGTCGAGCTCCCGGCGTAGAAAGCAGGTTGGGTGTTCCAGGACGACGTCAAAGGAGTAAAGAGAGAAGGGTTTCTTGGAAAATATTCAGTGTTTAACATTCAATAAAGGTATATCGCAGTCCAAAAAATAGAATAAGTGGAATGTATGCTGTTGTCAATCACAGGTCACACACTTTCTGACAAAAAAAAGTCCCAGCAAATCGTATATCAATGTGAAAATCACTTCGTAATGGGTAAACAGATAGCCCGGGACCGGCGGAAAGGAAGTGGGTCAGCGATCAACAAAAGGCCTTGTCGTTTCGCCTAATTAGGCTTCTTCCGGACCCCAACGCAAACAATATATAGTGCACAGTGACAATTCCACTGGTCCAGGGGTTCAATATTATATTCAAATTATATTCATCCTGAAGGAGGTGGACACAGCCACCGGCTTGTTCAAATGCCCGGAGCTCCTGGCGTAGATCATCTACCAAGGTGACCAAGGCTGCCTCAGTACCATGTCCCGGCCTACAGCCAGACTGCGCCGGGTCTAGATAATCCGTGTCTGCCAAGAATTCCTGGAGTTGCGAGGCCACCACACGTTCCAGGACTTTGCCCAAATAGGGAAGATTGGAAACAGGCCGATAGTTGACGAATTGAGTGGGGTCACTACCAAATAGGTTCCTGAATGCTCTGAGGGATCTGGAGCCTGCCAGCATCTCATTCGATGAGCAGGTGGATGCAATGAACATCAAGCTGTCCAAAGCTCTCGACGAGATTGCCCCTAGACGCCCTCTTTGATCCCGCAGGAATCGGTCACCCGTGGTGCACTGAGGAACTCTGATCGATGAAATGGGAGGAGAGATGGCTGGAGAGCGTGTGGAGGAGACTCCGTGACGGAGGTTCAAAATCAGCTTATAAGCAATTTATGGATGCTTATGAGCATGCTATCAAGGAAGCGAAAAAATTCCTATTATGCAACCTTGATAGCGTCTGCCAGCTCACGCCCGGCTCAATTATTTAGAGTAATTCGGTCCTTAACGATGCTTCCTACCATCCCAAAAAATGATGATCAGGCCCTGACAGCCAAGGCTTTTCAGAGCTACTTTACAGACAAGATTTCGATCCTCCGCCGGGACCTCTCGGCCACAATTGATAGTTAGCGCACTTGAGACTCCGTGGCCTCTCGCTGGGGTGAGAAGAGCAGAATATTTAAAAAAAGTAAAAGAAATAAATAAACTGCTGAGCTGCTGAACTTGCTGACCAGAAGGTTGGTGGTTCAAATCTGCAGGACAGGGTGAGCTCCCACAGTTAGCTCTAGCTTCTGCTTACATAGTTTCCCCTTGACGTTAAGGGTGTGGTGAGCACCTTACTGGCAATCACGCCACAGATTCAGTCTTCGCTTAGGGATAAGATAATTGAGACAAATGATTTTAGAAATCCAACGTCCAGCCCATTGTCTGCACGAATCTGAGCAAACGGATTTATCTTTCCGTTTCCCACAAATCTGAAGAAACGGCAATTGGCAGATCGTCTTCTTTTTTCCATTCTGTTCTGCGCAAAGACATGCACGCAGTTCAACATGTTTATCTTCCCAAAATGCACATAAACACACTTCAGTCCATTGGCAGAAGGACACACTGGGGCGCATATATTTGTAATATGCATTAAAATGAGCCCTGGGTGCCAAAATATGCATGAATTTCCACTGGTGGAAAAACACAAAGAAAGAAGGATGGAAAGTAAGCGAAGATGTAAGGACGGAAGACGCAGAGAGTTCGCATCAACGTCTTTTGGAGAAGCCGCCGGCCGATTCCTTCAAGATAGTCGTTGCAGTTACTTGTTGGTGCATTGACTGTTGTTATCACTAATATTATGGATAAGTCAATGATATACTATACCACGTAACCTATAGATCAGGGGCCGGGAACCTTTTTGACTCAGAGAGCCATGGAAGCAAAATATTTGGGAATTTATTTCAGTGGGAGCCATAGAATAGATATAATATATTCTAAGACTGAATTCAACTCAATGTGAGTCTATACGTCCATTACGATGAGGAAAGGATTCCCATAGAGGCAGAACGACGGGACGCTTCAGACCTGGCTCTGCACAAGGCACGCTCAGGACTCTGGGAAGGAAGAGAAGGCGGAAGGAAGGAAGGAAGGAAGGAAGGAAGAGGGAAGGAAAGGCAGACCGAGGAAATAAAGGAGGGAGGGGGAGAGGAAGAAAGGAAAGAAGAACGAACGATGGAAAAGGAAGAAAAGAAAAGCAGGAGAGAGACAAGGAGGGGAAAAGGAAGAAGGAAATGGGAAGGGGGAAAGGAAAGGGTGGGGAAAAGAAAGGAAGGAAGAGGAAGGAAGGAAGGAAGGAAAGAAGGAAGGAAGACAAAGGACATAAAGGAGAGAGGGGAGGGGAGGAAAGAAAAGAAGAATGAACTAGGGAAAAGGAAGAAAAGAAAAGCAGGAGAGAGAGAAGGAGGAAAAAAGAAAGAAGGAAATGGGAAGGGCGGAAGGAAAGGGTGGGGAAAAGAAAGGAAGGAAGAGGAAGGAAGGAAGGAAGGAAGGAAGGAAGACAGAGGACATAAAGGAGAGAGGGGAGGGGAGGAAAGAAAAGAAGAACGAACGATGGAAAAGGAAGAAAAGAAAAGCAGGAGAGAGACAAGGAGGGGAAAAGAAAGAAGGAAATGGGAAGGGCGGAAGGAAAGGGTGGGGAAAAGAAAGGAAGGAAGAGGAAGGAAGGAAGGAAGGAAGGAAGGAAGGAAGGAAGGAAGACAGAGGACATAAAGGAGAGAGGGGAGGGGAAGAAAGAAAAGAACAAACGATGGAAAAGGAAGAAAAGAAAAGCAGGAGAGAGACAAGGAGGGGAAAAGGAAGAAGGAAATGGGAAGGGCGGAAGGAAAGGGTGGGGAAAAGAAAGGAAGGAAGGAAGGAAGGAAGGAAGGAAGACAGAGGACATCAAGGAGAGGGGGAGGGGAAGAAAGAAAAGAACAAACGATGGAAAAGGAAGAAAAGAAAAGCAGGAGAGAGACAAGGAGGGGAAAAGGAAGAAGGAAATGGGAAGGGGGAAAGGAAAGGGTGGGGAAAAGAAAGGAAGGAAGAGGAAGGAAGGAAGGAAGACAGAGGACATAAAGGAGAGAGGGGAGGAAAGAAAAGAACAAACGATGGAAAAGGAAGAAAAGAAAAGCAGGAGAGAGAGAAGGAGGAAAAAAGAAAGAAGGAAATGGGAAGGGCGGAAAGGAAAGGGTGGGGAAAAGAAAGGAAGAGGAAGGAAGGAAGGAAGGAAGGAAGGAAGGAAGGAAGGAAGGAAGGAAGGAAGGAAGGAAGGAAGGGGGAAAGGAAGAAAGAAAGACAGATGAAATAAAAGAGAGGGGGAGGGGAAGAAAGAAAAGAAGAACGAACGATGGAAAAGGAAGAAAAGAAAAGCAGGAGAGAGACAAGGAGGGGAAGAGAAAGAAGGAAATGGGAAGGGAGGAAAGGAAAGGGTGGGGAAAAGAAAGGAGAAGGGGAGGAAAAAAGTAAAAGAATGAAGGGAAAAGAAGAAAAGAAAGAAGGGGAGAAAGAGAGAGGGAAGTGAAAAGAAAGGAAGGAGAAGGAAAGGAAGCCTTGGGGGGAAAATAGAAGAAGGAAGGAAGGAAGGAAGGAAGGAAGGAAGGAAGGAAGGAGAATGGAGAAAAGAAAGAAGGGGAGAGAGGGGAAGTGAAAAGAAAGGAAGGAGAAGGAAAGGAAGCCTTGGGGAAAAGAATAGAAGAAGGAAGGAAGGAAGGAAGGAAGGAAGGAAGGAAGGAAGGAAGGAAGGAAGGAAGGAAGGGGAGAGAGGAAGGGAAAAGGAACGCCATCCAGTAACGGCTACGAGGCACAGATGGAAATTATTGGGTACGGAGTCAGGCCGGCCCTCCATCCTAAGGATGAGCTGAGTGTCGTCAGCATACTGATGGTACTCAAGCTGAAAGCTACATAACAGCTGAGTGAGTGGTCACCTATAGATGTTAAATAATAGAGGGGAGAGAATGGGCCCCTGAGGGACCCCACAACGCCCCCCCCCTTTGCACTTGCTGTTTCCGATTGTGTAGGAAGGAGGACGGCCAGTTCAAGGCTGTCCCTCTCACTCCAGCCCCGGCAAGGCGGTGCGTCAAAAGATTGTAATTGACTGTATCAAATGCTGCTGTGAGGTCCAATAACACAAGCAGCGCCGATCCACCTTGGTAGCTATTGCCCTCCCCACCCGAGACGTGGACTGTCTACAAATGTCTAACTCAACACCTGGAATGATTCCATCAGCGTTGACCCCGAAAAATCCTGAAAATCTCTTGGGAAGACAGGTGTGAAACCTGGGCCTGTTTCGACGAACACAACAGAGATATCCTGGCAGGAATGGCAGAAAGACACACAAAATGACACTCCAACACAGTAATACATATAGCTACTGCGCAGACTCGCCCCAGAGCAAAGCGAGGCAAAGCAAGCAGAGCGAGGCTGGGAAGAAGGGAGCCCGAGCGGAGAAGGAAAAGTGTTCGGCAAGACGGGGAAGAAAGGGGGTTGGAGGTTCCCATTTCCAACGGCACACCTGAGGGTCGCTCACGGCACACTAGTGTGCCGCGGCACACCGGTCGGGAAACACTGGCCTTGACACTGAGAGAGAACTGGGACGCCCTGGCCCTTGAGTGCTGCGACCAGCAGTGCTGTGGAATTCAAAGAGCGCAAATGGAGGAGGGCAAAAGGGAGAAACGTGCCAAGAATCCACGCCAGGCCAACCCTGGCCGGGACTCCCTTCCATCTGGAAACCGATGTCCAGGGGCGGTCTTACGTATACGCGTAGGACGCGGCTGCGTGGGTGCCATCTTGGAAGGGCGCCGCCACGCCCGCCGCGCCGCCGTAACAAACCTCCCTGCTGCTGCGTCGGCTTCAGCGCCTGCAGGAGCTTCTGGGCATGCGCAGAGGTTTTCGCGCATGCGCAGTGGCTCCGGAACTGAAGTTGAGCTCCAGAGCCACTGCACATGCACGAAAATCCCCGCGCATGCCCAGAAGCTTCTGTAGGTGCTGAAGCCAAAGCCTAAATAGGCCTTGCGCGAGGCTGGGGGTGGAGCGGGGCGTGTGAGAAGGAAAGGCGTGGCCTCGCACGAGCTACTACGCAGCCGCCAGTTCGCTGCTGCGCTGTGAGGGAGCCTTTCTCTCCCTTTTCCTTCCACGAAGCCAGCGGTGAGTGGCGGTTTTCTCCTTCAGGCAGGAGCTTCTGTGCATGCGCAGATGGGGGGGGCGGGTGCTAAAATAATGTTTGGGGGTTGCCAAAATAATGTTTTTTTTGGGGGGCGCCAAATAATGTTTTTTGGGGCCAAAATAATGTTTTTTAAAAAATAATGTTTTTGGGGGTAATGTTTTTTGGGGGCAAAATAATGTTTTTGGGCGCCAAAATAATGTTTTGGGAGGCGCCAAAATAATGTTTTTTGGGGCGCCAAAATAATGTTTTGGGGGTGCCAAAATAATGTTCGCTTACCATTTAGAATTACCTTAGACCGCCCCTGCCGATGTCCTCACTGCGAGAGGACATGCGGCTCAAGAATAGGGCTCCACAGCCACCTACGGACCCACCGCCAATGCGCCACACCGGGAAGACCGTCGTGCTTGAGCTACGAGGGATCGCCTACGTAAGTAGCACAGACTTTGCACAGTGTGAACGTTGAACGATGGTCTTGTTCCAATCCGACCCTGAAAGTGCAAATGAGGTTGATATTCTTTGAAAACATGGACTGAACCAAATCCTAAATTATAAACGAATCTAGACAGGAACACGACACTCTTTGGCTCGTTTTTCCGCAAGCAAAACATCGTATTCATTCGACCCGCAGAACAGACAGATAACTGTCAGTTTCGATACGGATGGCGATGCTGAGATCTCTCTAACGCTCTCCATACATCCCCCCGATAGATAGATAATGGTTTAATAAAGCACTCTGGTTTTTATTTAAGGGGTCGGTAGTAAAACCCAGATCACATTTCTCACTTGGTGAGTTAAGAAACCGCTTACGCTCATTTCTGCAATGTAAAACGACACTATATCAAATCAAACATTTCCAGATGTGGCCAGCTTGGGTCTATTAGGGAGAGAGAGAGAGATGGAGGAACTGGGCTCCCAGGCTGCCTCGGTAAAGTTGGTTTGGATCGCCACCTACCGGCCAATGCGGGAATAGCAGGAGAAACCAAGGTAGCAGGCTTGCCTTTTCCAATGCAACCACACACACAGAAACAGGCGTGGGATGGGTTTCTGTGAGTTTTCTGGGCTGCATGGTTCTGTTCCATCTTAATGGTATTAGCATTCTCTTGTATTTTTTACCTGGCGTTTCCCCATCTAAATGGCAAATATCCTCAGAGGTTGGGAGGTCTGTTGGAAACTAGGAAAATTGGGTTTATATAAGAGGGCAGGTCAATAAGTCCGTGACTTTTTGAATTTCCCGCCTCTTAACTGAAAGGCCGGCACTGCTCCTGTTGACAGGCACCTGTCAGTTGCCTCCTGTCAAAATTTGAACAAGCTGCATCATTTAGTTTGTGTTTGACAGCCATTGATAACATTAATTTGAGGAGAAAATAGTAAAAAAGTGAATTTTGTGTGCTTATTAAGCATTATTTTTTGCGGGGAAAAAACCATCACTCAAACCAAGGCTCAGCTGGATAAATACGATGGGGACTCTGCACCATCCATTTCAATGGTAAAAAAAGTGGTTGACTGAATTTCGTTGTGGCCGTACAAGCACGGAAGGTGCCGGACGTTCTGGACGCCCAGTTGAGATCTCTACACCCGAAACAATTGAAAAAATTCATGATATGGTATTGGCCAATCGGAGATTGAAAGTGCGAGAGATTGTGGAAGCCACAGGCATCTCGCGTGGCTCAGCGGTTTCAATTTTAAATGATCATCTGGGTATGAGAAAGCTTTCTGCAAGATGGGTGCCGCGTCTGCTCACAATCGACCATGGTGTCAATGTAGTATACTAAATAGTAGAAAACTACACAACTCTAGACATTATTAGCTTTTAAGAGATATAAATTTTAATATGCGTACATTTGATAACCTGCATTGTGTTTTATGTGTGACTTTTGTCTGTATTATATTTTTCGTATCTGCCTAAGGTTTGTTTACTGTAATAAAGTATATTCAATCAGTGTATAATACAGTCAAACCCTCTAACAATCAGTATCAAAAAAAGCAACAAAGAGGCAATGCAATGCAATAGTTTATACACATCAATCAAAATTATATATCATGCAAAAGCATTACGATGCACATGCATCTAAACAAAAATATGATGAGGTGTAAACCTCTCACTCTACAAAGAAATACAGACCGTTGCGTCGTTCACAGTTCCCCCGTTTCTTATAATAATAAAGTAAAACAGACAGTGTTGGGAAATCCCAGGACTGATGACCATAAATCACTATGGTTGTAGGACGTTAGATGAGTCCCAACAAAACATAAACAAGTCCCCCGAGTGACTTATGGCTGCAAAGCCGCCGAACCCAGAACTCCGGGCAGGAACGTAGTAAACAAAGCGTCAGGCGGGACGTGACTCCGCCCACCCAAGGGGGGGGGCTAGGAGGAGAGTACTCCGCGAACAGGGATGCTAGTGAGCGTTGCAAAACGGTCCAGGCAAATGCGACGTGGAGAGGTCCCCAAACGTAAAAGAAACCCCACAATGGGTAAGGCGTCTCGTCAACGGGATGAAGTACTGAGATCTTTCCCGTTTCGTGTGCTTCCTCAGGACGATTCGTGACCGGGAAAAGTACACAACTACATGAAACAAACACAACATAAGTCCCCCATAGGCATAGAAGGGTACTTCATCCCGTTGACGAGACGCCTTACCCATTGTGGGGTTTATTTTACGTTTGGGGACCTCTCCACGTCGCATTTGCCTGGACCGATTTGCAACGCTCACTAGCATCCCTGTTTACGGAGAACTCTCCCTCCTAGCCCCTCCTTTGGGTGGGCGGAGTCACGTCCCGCCTGACGCTCTGTTTACTACGTTCCTGCCCGAGTTCTGGGTTGGGCGGCTTTGCAGCCATAAGTCACTCGGGGGCTTGTTTATGTTTTGTTGGGACTCATCTAAGCGTCCTACAACCATAGTGATTTATGGTCATCAGTCCTGGGATTTCCCAACACTGTCTGTTTTACTTTATTATTATAAGAAACGGGGAACTGTGAACAACGAACGGTCTGTATTTCTTTGTAGTGAGAGGTTTACACCTCATCATATTTTTGTTTAGATGCATGTGCATCGTAATGCTTTTGCATGATATATAATTTTGATTGATGTGTATAAACTATTGCATTGCATTGCCTCTTTTTTTGATACTTACTGTAATAAAGACCTTCCAGGGTCGGAAGCTGGCCACCCCCGCTGCCCGGGCGACCCAGCCACAGGATCTCCGTCTTCGCTGGATTCACCTTCAGCCTACTGGCTCGCAGCCATCCAGTATCAACCCCGAGGCAAAGATGGAAATTGTCGGGTACGGTTTTGGGCCTGCCCTCTATCCCCAGAATGCGCTGGGTGTCATCAGCACACTGACGACATTCCAGCGCAAAGCCACGCACCAGCTGAGCAAGTGGTCGCATGTAGATGTTAAATGATTGAGGACTCCAGGAGGTCTTCTCTTGTCAATCAAACTTCATTAACACATCTAATCCTCAAAAAAAAAAACCCCTGACCTCATTGTTCCATCCATTCCCCCCCCCCCCACTCTCTCTCTCTTCCCATTGGCTCAGATCCACAGCCAATAGAGGCAGGCGGGAGGGAGGTTTGAAACTGACTGTTCTGAAAATGTATAAAAATACTGGGGAAATTGTAATAAAGGATGCCAGCCTTGCGGATCAGGGAATTGCGGGATTGAATAAACCTCGGTGACTTTCCTCTTCATCTGATTGGCGAGCTGACTCTTGGGACAGGGGTGTGATGGGCTCTCTGGACGCTCGCCACAGTAGCGATCCCTCACTTTAAGGGTTCTGGGGGTCCTTGCCCCATTTGGGCATAGATCCCCCTAAATTTGTTCGGCAACAGTGATGCGGCGGCAAAAACAGCCAATGGGATTTTGGCCGGCATCAAGAGGAGGATAGTGCCTATGTCCAGGGAAGTCCTGCTCCCCAGGCTCTCTTCTGCCTTGGTCAGGCCACACCTGGCATACTGTGTCCAATTCTGGGCACCACCATTGGAGAGAGGTCTTGACAAGCTGGAACGTGTCCAGAGGAGGGCGACTAAAATAATCAAGGTTCTGGAGAACAAGCCCTATGAGGAGCGGCTTAAAGAGCTGGGCATGTTTAGCCGGAAGAAGAGATGCCTGAGAGGACACATGTATAAATATGTGAGAGCAAGTCATGGGGAGGAGGGAGCAAGCTTTCTGCCGCCCTGGAGACTAGGACGCAATGGAACCATGGCTTCAAAATTCAAGGAAGGAGATTCCATCTGAACATGAGGAAGAACTTCCTGACTGTGAGAGCCGTTCAGCAGTGGAACTCTCTGCCCTCGGGTGTGGTGGAGGCTCCTCCTTTGGAGGCTTTTAAACAGAGCCTGGATGGCCATCTGTCGGGGGTGCTTTGAATGTGATTTTCCTGGTTCTTGGCAGAATGGGGTTGGATGGCCCACGAGGTCTCTTCCAACTCTAGGATTCTATGACTCTATGATTGTCCTGTGGCCAGCATGACTGCATGGAGCGCTGTTACCTATGGATGTGGTTGGACTACAACTCCCACCATTCTCTAGCAATCCCACTAGATCCAACTAGTATTTTAAGTGGGATCATGAAGGTTACAACGGGGTCCCTGAATGTGTGCAAAGTAGATCCGGTGGGGTGGGGTGGGGGGGAGCTAAAGTAATGGTACAGAAATGAAAACGGTCACATTGGAGCACTCTTACATGGGAAGGAACGGAAAGAAACGCTTCCCCCGGCACCCCCAAAGCCTGGTGTTCACACAGAATCATCTCCCCGTTCCTCTGTTAGCACCTCACCGGGCGCAACTGTTCACTTTCCACCCCGCCGTTGGTTGACGCTTGGTTGTACACAACACGCTGATGACTTGCAGATGCCCTTTGTTGTGGAAACGGGTTAACAACCTCCTGCTACTTGATTCGGGCTCTTCGTGATTGGAATCAGATGGGCCATGCTCACCCGGCTCCCCTTCCACCGTTCAGACGCAAATCACTCCGAGGGTGGCGAATCGCCCGGGATCCTTCTCGTACGCTTTGCAGCTTCATTATCCAGGTTGGGAGTGCTGCCGAAGAGTCCGACATTGGCAGGCTGAGTGTCCAGGTGTTTCCCAAAACTGCACAGAGTCCATCCTAGTTCGATGAATTGGGAACTACAGTAGCCGTGGATCCCAGGTGTGCCTGATATCCCTGAATGTGTTTAACATCACAGAACGAGGCCTACAAGTTTACGTCCTCGCTACTTTGCTCTCCCCCAACGCCCCATGCATTCTCCGTATTTATTGGAAAGCAATAAAACTTGATTTTCGGCTTGGTGAGTATGGTACTCATATCAACCCAATCAGTACTTTATGTTGGGTCATAAAGGATATGCGTACCACTTGTGGAACAGGCCCGTCAAGGCTACAAGGAACCTTTGAGTAACAAACATCTATCTATCTGTATACCTTTATAAAGCGGAATGTTTGTATGAGTGCAGAGGGCGGAAGGGCGGGAGGGCGGAAGGGCGAAAGAGCGGGAGGGCGGAAGGGCAGAAGGGGGGAGGGCGGAAGGGCGGAAGGGCGGAAGGGCGGGAGGGGGGAGGGCGGAGGGGCGGAAGGGCGGAAGGGCGGGGAGGGCGGAAGGGGCGGAAGGAAGGACGGGAGGGCGGGAGGCGGAAGAGCGGGAGGGCGGAGGCGGGAGGGCGGGAGGGGCGGAAGGGGCGGAAGGGCGGAAGGGCGGAGGGCGGAAGGGGAAGGGCGGAAGGGCGGAAGGGCGGAAGAGTGGAAGGGCGGGAGGGCGGAAGGGGCGGAGGGCGGGAGGCGGAAGGCGGGAGGGCGGAAGGGCGGGGGGGCGGAAGGCGGGAAGGGGAAGGCGGAAGGGCGGAAGGGCGGAAGGGCGGGAGGGGCGGGGCGGGGAGGGGAAGGGCGGAGGGCGGAAGGGCGGGGAGGGCGGAAGGGCGGAAGAGCGGGAGGGCGGAAGGGCGGAAGGGCGGAAGGGCGGAAGGGCGGAAGGGCGGAAGGGCGGAAGGGCGGGAGGGCGGGAGGGCGGGAGGCAGGAGGGCGGAAGGGCGAAGGGCGGAAGGGGAAGGGGCGGGAGGGCGGAAGGGCGGAAGTGCGGAAGGGCGGGAGGGCGGAAGGGCGGGAGGGCGGAAGGGCGGGAGGGCGGAAGGGCGGAAGGGCGGAAGGGCGGGAGGGCGGGAGGGCGGAAGGGCGGAAGGGCGGAAGGGCGGGAGGGCGGAAGAGCGGGAGGGCGGAAGGGCGGAAGGGCGGAAGGGCGGAAGGGCGGGAGGGCAGGAGGGCGGGGAGGGCGGAAGGGCGGAAGGGCGGAAGGCGGAAGGGCGGAAGGGCGGAAGGGCGGAAGGGCGGAAGGGCGGAAGAGTGGGCGGGAGGCGGGAGGCGGAGGGGAAGGGCGGAAGGGCGGAAGGGCGGAAGGGCGGAAGGGCGGAAGGGCGGGAGGGCGGAAGGGCGGGAGGGCGGAAGGGCGGGAGGGCGGAAGGGCGGGAGGGCGGAAGGGCGGGAGGGCGGAAGGGCGGAAGGGCGGAAGAGCGGGAGGGCGGAAGGGCGGAAGGGCGGGAGGGCGGGAGGGCGGGAGGGCGGAAGGGCGGGAGGGCGGAAGGGCGGAAGGGCGGGAGGGCGGAAGGGCGGAAGGGCGGGAGGGCAGGAGGGCGGGAGGGCGGAAGGGCAGAAGGGCAGGAGGGCGGAAGGGCGGGAGGGCGGGAGGGCGGAAGGGCGGAAGAGCGGGAGGGCGGAAGGGCGGGAGGGCGGAAGGGCGGAAGGGCGGAAGGGCGGAAGAGCGGGAGGGCGGAAGGGCGGGAGGGCGGGAGGGCGGAAGGGCGGGAGGGCGGAAGGGCGGAAGGGCGGAAGGGTGGAAGGGCGGAAGAGCGGGAGGGCGGAAGGGCGGAAGAGCGGGAGGGCGGAAGGGCGGAAGGGCGGAAGGGCGGAAGGGCAGGAGGGCGGGAGGGCGGAAGGGCGGGAGGGCGGATATGTGGCAGCCACTTTCACAGGCCACAGTGACCAGCGTGGGTGATGGACCTGCACCAAACTTGGTACACATAACCCCCCTAACCCCCTTTACGTCCTGGTGCGGTTTGGGGGACATGACCCACGGATTATGGGATTTGTAGTACTTTCAAACACTTTGGTTCCCACAGACCACTGAGGCCACCAAAAAGGACCAATACAGACCACACTCAGCACACACAGCCCCCATGACCCACTCTACGTCCTGGTGCAGTTTGGAGGAGGGTGGACCATGGACGATGGGACTTGAAGTGCCTCTACTCACTTCCCAAGTTCTCTGCAACCCTCATCCAATCACTGATCGAGACCAAACTTGGCACACATAGCCCCCATGACTGCCTTCACGTCCTGGTGAGGTTTGGGGGAGGACTGACAATGGATGATGGGATTTGTAGTACTTTCACACCCCTCTGTTCCCACAGACAACTGCGGCTCCCAACAAACACCGAGAAAGACCACACTTGGCACACAGAGCCCCAGTGACCCACTCTACATACTACGGAAGTTTGGAGGGGGGCCAGAACATGGATGATGGGACTTGCAGTACCTTCCCTCACTTCCCAAGACTGCTACAAACCTAATCCTATGACTGATCAACATGAAACCTGCCACACAGAGCCCTCATGACCCACTCTACATCCTGGTGCAGATTGGAGGAGGGTGGACCATGGATGATGGGACTTGAAGTACCTCTACTCACTTCCCAAGTCCGCTGCGACCCTCATCCAATTACTGATCGAGACCACACTTGGCACACATAACCCCCATGACTGCCTTCACGTCCTGGTGAGGTTCGGGGGGAGGACTGACAATGGATGATGGGATTTGTAGTACTTTCACACCCCTCTGTTCCCTCAGACAACTGCGGCCCCCAACAAACACCGAGAAAGACCACACTTGGCACACAGAGCCCCAGTGACCCACTCTACATCCTACTGAAGTTTGGAGGGGGGCAGAACATGGATGATGGGACTTGCAGTACCTTCCCTCACTTTCCAAGACTGCTACAAACCTAATCCTATGACTGATCAAGACCAAACCTGGCACACAGAGCCCTCATGACCCACTCTACATCCTGGTGCAGTTTTGTGTGAGATGGACCATGGATGATGGGACTTGAAGTACCTTCACTCACTTCCTAAAAACAATGCAACCCTCATCCATTCACCAATACAGACCAAACTTAGCACACAGAGCCTCCATGACCCAATCTACATTCTACTACACTTTGGGGGAGGGTGGACCATGGATGATGGGACTTCCACTACCTTCAGTAATTTCACGATACCACTGCAACTCCCAATAATGATGGATCAAGACCAAACTTGGCACGCAGAGCCCCCATGACCCACTCTACATCCTGCTGCACTTCTCAAATGACCCGGGCACCGCCGGGTCCCCAAGCTAGTGTATATAATAAAAGTCAGTGTTTGCAGTGGGAGGTGCGGAGATGCGGAGGAATATGTGGCAGCATTTCGATTGGCTGCCACTGTGGGATTATTTGCATAAAGGACTCTAATTGGCCAGCCTCAGAAGTCCAACATTCTAAGGCAACAGACGGAGCAGATTGGTTGCCAATGAGGGAGTATTTGCATAAAGGATTTTCATTGGCCATCTGCATTCCAACATTCTAAGGTAACGCAGAGGGAAAAGGAAAGGCCTCAGGCAGTCAGTCACTACGGCCCACAGGAGTGACGGATCAGGACCACACTTGGCACACAGGGGCCCAATGGCCCACTTCACAACCTGGTGTGGTTTAGGGCAGGAGGGGCCACGAATGATGGGATTTGCAGTACCTTCACCTGATTCACTTTCCAAACAACACTGTAGCCGCTATACATCACAGACATCAACTTGATTTTCCTGACTAGGACTCAGCTCCTGGGATATTGTTAGGCTTCCTCAACTTGATTTTCCTGACTAGCCCCCCAACAATAACAGAACAAGACCAAACTTGGCACACAGACCCCCCTACATCCTGGTTCAGTTTGAGGGAGGATGGACCATGGATGATGGGACTGGCAGTACTTTGATTCACTTCCTTAGAGCACTGTGGCCCACACCAATGACAAATCAGGATCAAACTTGGCACACAGAGGCCCAATGGCCCACTTTACAAACCTGCTGCAGGTTACGGCAGGATGGCTCACAAATGATGGGATTTGCAGTACCTTCACCCAATACATTTCCCACAGAACATGGCAGCCTCTACAAATCAGAGACCAGGCCCAAACTTGGCACACAGAGTACCCATGACCCACTCTACACCCTGCAGCAGTTTTGAGCGGGACAGACCATGGATGATGGGAGTTGAAGTACCTTCACTCACTTTCCGAGACCGCTGTGACCCTCATCCAATGACTGATCAAGACCAAACTTGGCACACAGAGCTCCCGTGACCCACTCTACATCCTGGTGCAGTTTGGAGAAGGATGGACCATGGATGATGGGACTCGCGGTACCCTCACTAACTTCCAGAGACCACTGCAAGCCACATAACCAACTCGTAAAGACCAACCTTGCCACACAACGCCTTTCTCAATTAACCCGGGCATCACCGGGTCCTCAGCTAGTGTCTCTGTATTTTCACTTTTCCCCCTGGCTTAGGCATCCAGCGTTGCTTGGGTTTGGCATTTTGCAATGCTGGATGTGAATTTGATGTATGGAGCTATTAGAAAATGTATAATTGCACAATCTTTGGATACAGGTGGACTACAACTCCCATCACCCTCTAACACTCCCCTCTATTGTCGTAAGTATTTTGAGTTGGTCATGAAGGGTTTGTGTGCCAAGTTTGGTCCAGATCCATCGTCAGTGGGGTTCACGGTGCTCTCTGGATGTGGTGGACTACAATTCCCATTCTCTAGGGTTGATGCCACACAAAATGCCTCCCGTATTTTCAGTTGGTCATGGTGGGTCTTGGTCCAGATCCGTTGTCGGTTGGGTTCAGATGGCTCTTTGATTGTCAGTGAACTACAACTCCCAACATCATGGGTCAATTTCCTTCAAATGCCTTCAGTATTTTATGTTGGTCATGGAGTGGTCAAGCTTGGTCCAGATGCATCGTCAGCCGGGGTGCCTCCAGAAGCAGCTGGCTCCTTCGCTTCCGGCTCCTCCTCTTATTCCGGTTGAAGCCTCAGAAAATAGAGAGAGAGGTGAACGACAACTCTCAAAAACAAAGTCAGCGCTCACCAATCCCTTCCGGTATTTTTGGTTGGTCATGGGGATTCTGCGTGCCCAGTTTGGTTCAATGCCATTGTTGCAAGAGTTCGGGATGCTCTTTGTTTGTGTGTTAACTATAAATCCCAGAAACTGTAACTCCCAAATGTCAAGGTCTATTTCCCCCAAACTCCATCTGTGTTCACATTTGGGCACATTGAGTATTCATGCCAAGTTTGGTCCTGATCCAACATTGTTTGAGTCCACAGTGCTCTCTGGATATAGGTGAACTACAACTCCAAAACTCAAGGTCAATGCCCACCGCAGTCTTATAGCATTTTCTCTTGGTTATGGGAGTTCTGTGTGGGAAGTGTGTGTCTTTCTGCCATCCCTGCCAGGACATCTATGTTGTGTTCATGGAAACAGGCCCCGGTTTCACACTGAGTGTATAAATACATTTAAAAACATATTAACTATAAAAAAAAAGGTTGAGACCTCACGGCGGCGTTTGATACAGTCGATTATGATCTATTGACTCACCGCCTTGCCAGGGCCGGAGTGAGGGGGACAGCCCTTAATTGGGTGACCTCCTTCCTCCGGAACCGGCTACAGCGAGTGAGGAGGGGCAAGGCTGTCTCCGGGGTTCCCGCTTCTGCGGGGTTCCTCAGAGGGCTATTCTCTCCACCCTCTTATTTAACATCTATATGCGTCCACTAGCCCAGCTGGTGCGTAGTTTTGGGCTGGTGTGCCATGAGTACGCTGATGACACCCAGCTTATCCTGAAGATGGAGGGCAGCCTCGAATCCGTACCCGATAATTTCCATCGCTGCCTTGAGGCCGTCACTGGATGGCTGCGAGCCAGTAGGTTGAAGGTGAATCCGGCAAAGACGGAGATCCTGTGGCTGGGTCCTCCGGGCTGTAGGGATGTTCAACTTCCAACCCTGGGCGGCGTGACATTATGTCCGTCGCCCTCTGTTAAGAGCTTAGGAGTAACCTTGGGCCCCCTGTTGTCGATGGAGGCCCACGTCTCCAGCGTCAGCAGGGTAGCATTTTTCCATCTCCGCCAGGCGAGGAAGCTGGCCCCCTATTTGTCCCCGCGCGACTTAGCCACAGTGATCAAGCCACGGTCATCTCAAGGCTGGACTACTGTAACACTCTTTACGTTGGCCTTCCTCTGTCGGTAATCCGGAAACTCAAGCTGGTGCAAAACGTTGCAGCGCGACTCCTGGCGGGGTCCCGATTGGCCACCACATCACGCCAATCCTGCGCGAACTGCACTGGCTCCCAATTGAATGCCGGATTGCCTTCAAAGTGTTAGTCCTGACTTTCATGGCCTTACGTGGTCTGGGGCCAGTGTACCTGCGGGACCGCCTTGTCCCATATCATCCCACCAGATCACTGCGCTCCGAAGAGCTCAACCTCCTGGTCATCCCAAATGTGAGGACCTACCATCTGTCCGCAACCCGCCGCCGGGCTTTCTCTGTTGCGGCCCCTACCATGTGGAACGCACTGCCCGCCGGCATCCGTGCCACCCAGGGCCTCCTCCCGTTCAGGAGAGCAGTTAAGACATTGCTGTTCCAACAAGCCTTCGGAGTTAGCTAAACTGTAGCTCGCACCGCCTGGCTGTCAGCCCACACCGCGACTCCATTTGTTGCTTCAACTGTTCTAATTGTAATTCCATCTTAATGGTATTACTGTGGATTATGAGTTATCTGACAACTGTATTTTACGAACCGTTGTAAGTCGCCCCGAGCCGTTGGGGGGGGGGGGGCGACAGACAAATGCGAAATAATAAATAAATAAATAAATAAAATTGTTATTTTCTTTTCCAGTGAAATCCATTTTTAAGTGATAGCTTTGTAATCCCCCGGGAAGCCGGCTGCCTTGAAAACGCAACATTGGGAGTGCGCTAAAGTATGTTCGAAACTGAACCCATGGCGCCTCCTCCTTCAGTATTTACGACTTCTGATAGGCAACAATATCTGGTTGTGGGGGGGCGGATACGTATTTGAACAGGTGGATGGCTCAATGTTTCCTTTGGGGATCTGAACCCACAACTTTATGGAAGTTTCAAGAGGTAGCCTAAGTCGTGTGTTATGTCTTATTTGCCTACTGCATCGTTGTTATAGAAACCCGCATGGCTGCCAGAGGATCACTTAGGACAGTGCGTCTCCACGCCTCCCGATGTGAGGCCAGGGTGGACCATTGTTGGCGATCAATCTGGCCGAGCCTGAGATGTTGTTTCAGGGAGTCCTTATATCTCTTTTTCGGGGCGCCTCTCTTGCGAGTTCAATGAAAATGTAATGTTCGTTTGTGGGATTATATCTCTCCCTCTCTCGGCATTACTTCGCAAACGAAGATTCTGAGGAAGGACTCGTCCCACGCTTTCTACAAGCGCGTTGATGACTAAAAAGGCCAATCTGAGATAGGCAAGTCCGGTTGCAGAAAGCACAGCAGAAGGTCTCCTTGGGTGATGTTGTTTCCAAGTTGCGGTTCTTTCTGCGTTGTCGTTTCTCTTCGAGACCCTTTCGACGTGTCTTCTCGAAAGAGACCGCAGCATTGTGGATAGTGCGTCTCCATGCCTCCCGATGTGGCAGGGTGATGAGAACTACATCTTGGAGATCTGATGGCAGTTCACCTTTTCCCCAGCAACTCACAAGGAGCTTGTGGAATTTATACTCCATTTCTCCATCTATTTTTCCCATCTAATTTTCTCCATGCCTCCCGATGTGAGGCCAGGGTGGACCGTTGTTGGTGATCAATCTGGCTGAGTCTGAGATGTCATTTCACGGAGTCCTTATATCTCTTTTTGGGGGCGTCTCTCTTGCGCTGACCTGTAAAGAGTAGTATCTTTGGGAGGCGGTGGTCCTCCATCCTAGAGAGCTCGTGCCCTGCCCAGCGCAGCCGTGTTCTCGATAGCATGGCCTCGATGCTGGTGACCCCTGCTTGCTCAAGGACAGCGACATTCATCACATAGTCGGTCCAGTGTACATTTAGGATTGTGCGAAGACAGCGCTGATGAAAGCGTCCGAGGAGTCATAGGTGTTGGCGATAGGTGACCCATGTTTCAGACCCATATAGGAGAACAGACAATACAATAGCTCTGTACACACTGGTTTTGGTGCTTGGTCTCAGGTGCTTGTTGCTCCAGACTCTCTTGTGAAGCCTTCCGAATACACTCTATGCCTTTGCTAATCTGTGATCTATTACATTACATTACATTTCACATTTGTATACCGCTTCATCCCGAAGGCTCTAAGTGGTTTACAGAGTTTGGGTGCCCAGTGGCAACACCAACATCACAAAAGTACAGTAGACATGGGTAGAGAACACAAGGATGGGGAAGAAGGAGGGAGGGAGGAAAGAGGCCAGCAGCGATACCTACTGAGACACGACCCCGCCGTCAAAAGAAGGCAGGCGGGGAGGGCCCAGCAGGATCGCTGGCACTAGGGTGCGAGCGGAGGGCAGAGAGGGCAGACTGCTGGCGAGTCGTCTGCCCTGGGTGGTCGGAAACGTCCGCAAGCTGTCCAAGGCAGCAGTCCTTGCTGCTGAGGTTGCCACTCTGGGTTCCAGCTGCCGATAGCTGGAGCTCCAGAAGGTCCTTGGTCGAAAGGTCCGGGGAATCCTCCCGGGCCTAGCCAACCTTGGTGCTGGGTGTCTCTTCCACTCCTCCAGCCTATCCAGTGGGCCGAAGGGGGGCCCGGGCCCAGGGGCTTGGTCCTCTCGGCAAGGAGCTCCTCCTGCTTCCCGCTTGGCTCGATGGTTCCGTGTTCGGCGGCGCCTCCTCCTCCTACGGGTGGCTTGCTGCTTCCGGACAGGGACTGTGTTGACATTGGAGCCCTCCAGGGGCGGGACTTCCATGCGGGGATTACTTCCGGGGTTCTCAGAGGGAGTGGAGTCCTCCAGAGGCGGGACTTCCGGGAGGCAACCATCTCCGGGTCCTGCTCCCTCCTCGAGGCCGGACACATGGTGGCGTGGAGCGTCCTCAAGGCCGGTCGCCATGTTGGGTCGCTCCATCTCCAGCTGACTCCCCCAGCTCCTCCTCTATCTCTTTATCAATCTTGGCGTCTGAAGAGATGATGCTTCCCAGGGAGGTGAATGGCTGAACAGACTCAAGCACAGATGTGCCTATGCTGACGTGGGGGTGATGGTGTTCCTCCTGTAGTGTGGGCTGGTAGAGGACTTCCCTTTTCTTCAGGCTGACTTCCAGCCCAAAGTGCTCTGCAGCTGTTGCAAAGCAGGACGTGAGGCGCTGCAGGGCTGCTTCTGAATGGGCGACAAGGGCAGCATCGTCCGCAAAAAGCAGATCGCAGACTAGATAGTTGAGAGTCTTCGTGCGAGCCCTCAGGCGGCTTAAGTCGAACAAGCTACCATCAGTACGATAGCGTATATATATATGCCGTCTTCTTCTTCCAGGTCTGCCATTGTGACTTTGTGATACGAAATCCAGCATATAGATCTCATTTGCTATGTTATACTGTGTCAGCAGAATAATAATAATAATAATAATTCGAAAACATGTGGGAGGAATGCTTAGCACTTGTTAAATATCCCAAGAGTGGCATCTAGAGCGACTCTGTCATGTTTCCCGAGGCAAGTTGGGTTGCAGATCCGGCCCAACCTTTTCCGGCGAAGGCCACCCCAGACGCGAAAGAGTCGGGTAAGCCCTCATGAAAGACGCGGGGGATACTTCTTATCCGCGAAAGTTTACAATAATATTTGGAAGTCTCTGGGCCGAGGCCGCCTTTAAGCTTTGCAAACAGATAATGCCGCTTTAATGGGATTGTTCGCCTGACGAGGAATTTAATTAATTCCTCCAATAGCAGACGGCTTCCTCTCCCGAAACCCACCTACGAAAAAAGGAAAGGAGGGAAAACAGAGATACTTCCTCAAAAACTCTGGGTGGAAACCGTATCGGTGGCGTTCCGGCACCTTTTGCAGAAGGAGAAGAAGGAAGCCGAAGGAGAGCTTGGTTGACCTTTCCTTGATCTGTTCCAATGAAACCGGCAAAATGAGGAGAACAGGAAGCCAAGCTGGGGACGCGTAATTCAATGGAAACGCCAATTAAGACACGATTGGGAGGCTTCCTGCGTTTCCCACAGAGGTCTGTCTTTCTGGACTTGAAAGGTTTTCGAAAGACCGGCGCATTGTACCGCTCAAACTGGACGTCCAAGCACGGGGGAAGGTCAAGCTCAAGCTCAAGGCGGAGACCCCGAAGCCGACACTGAAAGCCTGACGGAAACGGAGGACGGCTGAGGAGGGACACGGCTACGGTCGTCCACGCTCTGGTCACATCCCAAATAGACTACTGCAACGCTCTCTACGTGGGGCTGCCTTTGAAGACAGTTCGGAAATGCCAATTAGTCCAACGGGCGGCAGCCAGGTTACTACCTGGGGCAACATACAGGGAGCACACCCCCCCCCCTGTTATGTCAGCACCACTGGCTGCCGGTCCACTTCCGAGCTCAATTCAAAGTGCTAGTATAAAGCTCTATACCAGGGGTGCTCATTATGGTGATCGGGAGCACCTAGGTGATCTTCCGCCCTCTTCCAGGTGATCTTTGGGCCTCACCAGTCAGATGGCGTGCTCCTGCCATGCGCGCGCACGTGCGCTCTCGCAGCCGCCTTTGCGGGGCTGCTTTTGCCAAAATGAGGCTTTAGTGGGGCGGGCCTGGCGCTGCCTTGCCACGCACGGTGTGGTGACATGACTGCCCAGTGGTTGCTGCTGGGAGGGGGGCATATCTGGCCGGAGCACTGGCAGGTGCGCCTATAAATACCCTCCTGCTGCGTGCATGGGAGGGGCCTGCTGTGCATGCAAGAAGCAGGACGGGATGGGGACTTCCTGCTTCGCGAAAGCACGCAGCAGGAAGGAGGAAGGCAACGAAGACATTAAGAGTGAGCGCGCGCGCAGGCAAGGAGGCTCCCCCTCCCGGGTCCGCGCGGCACCGAATTCATGGGCAGGCAAGAAAAAAGCCCCGTGCGGACGGAAGGCTGCAGTAGGAGCGTGCGCGCGCACATGCGCGCACATGCACGCGCACGCTCACATGCACAACAGGTGATCTTTTCAACTTGATTGTTCACATAGTAGCTTGCATGCTGAAAAAGTGTGGGCACCCCTGCTCTATACGTTTCCGAGCACATCTGCCTCTACGTCCCACCTCGTAATTTAACATCATTTGGGGAGGCCCTGCTCTCTCTTCTGTCAACATCGCAAATGCGTCTGGCAGGGGCGAGGGACAGGGTCTTCTTGGCGGTCCCCGTTGCCCCCCCCTCCATGGAATGCACTCCCAATTGGGAATCGGCCAGCGGGATGCATGCGGCCTGAGGGCCGCGAGATGCCCAGGTCTGGTGTAGACTCATATAACCAGTTTCAAAGTAGATCGTATGGATTTTTTTTCATGTCTCGTGTGAGAGAATTGGTTGTGTGCAAGGATGTTTTACCTTGATGTTTAATGTTTTACCATCCTTGTATGAGGCTTCCCTCATGTCCTTGCGTGGGGAGCTGGAGCTGACAGAGGGAGCTCAATCCTATGATAAGTTGCCTCCCCCCCCCCAACCAAATTTTACCTCTGTACCTTTAATCTTTTGTTGGCAATCCCCAGCACCGAGGCTGGCACGGCCCGTCAAAGCGTTTTCCGCATTTGTTTTGCATTTCTTGGCGGGGGGAGAAAGAGGCACCAACAACCCGGGGGTAGGTGGGGGGGGGGGCACTAATCTTTAAAAAGGTTAATTTATTCATAGAGATTTTGACAGAGATGTATGGCTAGGCTGCACTGCTTGGCATCTCTTCCCGAGGGGAAGCCCCGGCTCACACGGGCCGCATTCCTGAGATGCAGGAGGAGGAGGCTGGAGAGAGCGGCCCAAGCGGCCTTCGCTGGAGGGAGCGGGCCGGGAAGAGTGGCCTGCCAAACGTCGCCATGCTCTCTTGGGCGAAATGTGGCTTTTGGGTGGCATCCTCCGCGATTCACCACAGGTCGAGAGATGAACGAGAAGAGCGGGAGTTAAATCCATGGATAACAGAGCCAAACAAACTAAAGTATCTTGGTATCTTGGTTTTTAGGGGGTGATTCAGAAAATGCCATTGGATACTCCATCAGCTCTAGTTGTTGTTGTTGTTGTTGTTGTTATTTAGGAAGTCCCTCGTTGTCTGAGTAAGATTGTCCTCCAAGTGCGGTGTGTCCGTAAGTGACTTTGGAGCCCTATTTTTGACCCGCGTGTCCTCCCGCAGTGAGGACATCGGTTCCCAGGTGGAAGGCGGTCCTGGTCGGGGTTGGCTTTATGTGCATGTTTCTCCCTTTCTCCCCCCATTTGTATTTCTTTGAATTCCGCAGCACTCTTGGTCACGGCTGACCTCTAGTTAGAGTGCTCAAGGGCCAGCACTTCCCAGTTCTCGGTGTCTATGCCTCCGTTTTTAAGCCCATCTATCTGTCTATCTATATATATAAAGAGAGCTGTCATGAGAAGTAGCCAGTGAACAAAGAAACCACACAAGGCAGAAACACAAAAACAGCCCACATACACCCAAAACCCTACGAGGTATGCTTATCAAAACACCCCACCCACCCAAAAAAAAGCCAACGGCCACAAATCCCAAAAAAAACATTATGGACTACAACTCCCATGATCCTCTACACCACCTCCCTCTGACAGTGTACAGCGTCGGAATGTTAGTGGAGCTGACCAATTAGAGGCATTATGCAAATACTCCCTCAGTTAGAATGTTGGCTGAGAGCCCCCGCCCCCACCCTCCTGGCAGTATAGAGTGTCGGAATGTTGGTGGTGGAAGGGAAAGGTAGGGAAAGGAATGAAGGGACTGAGACAAGGGGAGCAAGGACTGATACAGAAAGGGGAGGAATGGCAGGAAGGAGGGAAAGGAAAGAAGGAAGGGAAGGAAGGATGGAGGGGAGAAGAAAGGAAAGGAAGGATAGAAGGAAGAATGGATGGAAGGAAGGAGGAGAGAAGAAAGGAAGGAAAGGATAGAAGGAAGAATGGATGGAAGGAAGGAGGAGGGAAGAAAGGAAGGAAAGGATAGAAGGAAGAATGGATGGAAGGAAGGAGGGGAGAAGAAAGGAAAGGAAGGATAGAAGGAAGAATGGATGGAAGGAAGGAGGGGAGAAAGAAAGAGGGAGGGTAGGAAAGGATAGAAGGAAGAAAGGAAGGAAGGAAGGAGGAGAATGGATGAAAGGAAAGGAGGAAGAAGGGGAAGGAAGAATGGAAGGAATGGAAGGAAAAGGATAGAAGAATGGAAGGAAAGGAAAGAAGGAAGGAATGGGGAGAAGAAAGGAAGGAAAAAGGAAGGATAGGAGGAATGGAGGAAGGAAGGGGGAAGGAAGGAAAGGATAGAAGGATGGAAGGAAGAAGGGAAGGAAGGAAAGAAGGGAGAGAAGAAAGGAAGGGAAAAGGAAGGATAGGAGGAAGGACGGGAGGGGAAAGGAAGGAAAGGATAGAAGGATGGAGTGAAGGAAGGAAGGAAAGAGGGGAGAAGAAAGGAACACAGAAACACATACACACACATATATACATGCACAGAAATATACAAATATACACATACACACATACATAAACACACCTGTACTTACACACATCCACACATATACACGCACATACATATACAAACACACATATACATAAGTACACACATGTACACGCACATACATATACACATATACATAACTACACACACAGTCCCCAATTTTTAAAAAAATCCCACAGCAACGCGTGGCCGGGTCAGCTAGTGGTTTATAAGTCTGTTCTTGGGGTTGCTCAGAAAGTGACATTGGCTAGACTGCATCAGTTCTGGCTTTCTAATTATTATTATTATTATTATTATTATTATTATTATTATTATACGCTGTGAGGCATTTGCTCAGTTCTTTGCGGACAAAGTCGCTTTGATCCGTTCTGGCTTCGAGCCCATGTTAACGGCAGTCTCTGAGGATGTAACACGGGCACCTGCTTGTCCGGTTTTGATGTATTTGTTTCAATCTGTTCAGCTCGAGGATGTGGACAAGATTCGTGGAGAGGCGAGAGCGACCACGTGCATCCTAGACCCCTGCCCATCCTGCCTTGTAAAGGAAGCTTTAGGCCGGGACATGGTACCGAGACAGCCTTAGTCGCCTTAGTGGATGATCTACGCCGGGAACTCGACGGGGGGAGTGTGTCTCTGTTGGTTCTGCTGGACCTCTCAGCGGCCTTCGATACCGTCGACCACGGTATCCTTCTGAGACGCCTCGCCGGAATGGGTACTGCCTTGCAGTGGCTCCAGTCCTTCCTCGAGGGTCGGTCCCAGAAGGTGTTGCTAGGGGACTCCTGCTCGGCCCCACGGCCATTTAACTATGGGGTCCCGCAGGGCTCAGTTCTGTCCCCTATGTTGTTCAACATATACATGAAGCCGTTAGGGAGATCATCCGGGGTTTCGGGGTGCGGTGTCACTTGTACGCAGATGACGTCCAGCTCTGTCCCTCCTTCCCACCTGCTACTCAGGAGGCTGTTCAGGTCCTGAACCGGTGCTTGGCCGCTGTAACGGACTGGATGAGGGCGGATAGATTGAAACTGAATCCAGACAAGACAGAGGCACTCCTGGTCCGTCGAAAGGCCGGACAGGGCATAGGGTCACAGCCTGTGCTGGATGGGGCGACACTCCCCCTGAAGGCGCAGGTTCGCAGCCTGGGAGTGATCCTGGACTCATCGCTGAGCCTGGAAACCCAGGTCTCGGCGGTGGCCGGGGGAGCTTTTGCACAGCTTCCTAGAAGTATAGATATGACTTCTTATGCACAACAAGTGGGGAGGGGGGAGGCGTGGCCTCCGAGAGACTCTCGCTTACGTGTGGGGTCCCTCGGGGGGCTATTCTCTCCCCTCTTTTATTTAACATCTACATGCGGCCACTGGCTCGGTTGGTGCGTAGTTTTGGTCTGGAGTGCCATCAGTACGCAGATGACACCCAGCTCGTGCTGAGGATGGAGGGTCGGGCAGACTCCGTACCTGATAATTTCCATCTGGAGGGCATGACTGGATGGCTACGGGCTAGCCGGTTGAAGGTGAATCCATCGAAGACGGAGATCCTATGGCTGGGCGTCCAATTGGGGGGGGGGGTGTCGGCTGCCTACCCTGGACGGTGAAGCACTTTGCCTGTCGTCCTTGGTAAAAAGTCTGGGGGTCCAATTGGACCCACTGCTGACGATCGAGGCCCAGCTGCCTCATGTCGCCGACTGCTCTTGCTGCGGGCCCGGATCGCCTCCCGGGATGGCAGGCACTCCATGGCAGGGCACTCAGCTGGGGAACGGCCGGGGCGCCTGCTGCTCTGCTCTGCTCTGCTGCGTCGGCGGCTGGGTCCGCCTTGCCACCCTCTGGGCTGGGGCCATTGGGCCGTTCCATCTTGGGATCCTTCCTCTCTTCAGGATGTCGGCCTCCATCTTGGTTCGCACCTGGTCTTCTTGAATTTCATTGTATTTTATTTTAGTGGTTTTTATTATTATTTTATAATAATAATATAATAATATAATAAATAATATAATATAATGTTATATTATAATTTCAATATATTATAGTGTCTATATATATATACTATAATATAATAATTATGATATTAATACTAATAATATATGAATATTTATTGATATATTAATGTGTTAATATTCATGATGTGTAACATATAGTAAATATTAAATATTTAATATTTATATAATATAATAAATAATAAATAAATAAAGTAAATAGTAAATGAATTATGTAGATTATAATGTAGTTCAGCCTTTAGGTGCGGCCCTCCATAATATTTTTTGGCTCTCGTGTGGCCCCTTAGAAAAAAATAATTGCCCACCCCTGATCAAGAACTTAAGGTAACGGAGAAGTTTGAATTAAAATGATATATTAAGAGAAATTACCTACGTAAAACTTCCTAGAAGTATAGATATGACTTCTTATGCATTTGAAACCTCACACGGACATGCGTACAAGTATTTACACTCATGCAAACAACCTGGAAATGGACATGAGTTTTTTGTGCTGGGGGCGACAACGACACAAATCTACCTGCCTGCTCATGTATTTGAAGAACCAATGTCTGCATGGTAAGATGAACAGAATTATAATAGCAAAAATGTACAGTAACTTCAGCCAGTGTTTCCCAGCCGGTGTGACGTGGCACACTGGTGTGCCGTGATTGATCATCAGGTGTTCCGTGACTGTGGGAGGAAACCCCCCCCCTTCCTCTCTCTTCGCCCTGCCTGGCGTGGGAAGCTGGCCCCGGTCTGCTTTTTGGCCCAGATGTGGGGAGGGGGCTCCAGGAGGGAGCCTGGGAGGCGTGACCCGTGGGTGGGATTAGGCAGGAGCCTCCACGCGCCCCCTCCCCTCCTGCAATGGGTCAGCCAATGGCAAGGCCGTGCCAGAATTTAGCGTGGCCTCCGGTGCCCTGATTGGCTGCTGGGAGTGTCGGCGGGGGCCGGGCGTTCCATCGCAGGAGTGCAGTATGGACGCCGCCGCATTGGGCGCACGTGGGATGGGGCGCCTGGCCGGAGCGGTGAGTCTGGGGGCTTTGCGTGGAGAGGAGGTGGCGTTTGGGGAGCGCTCAGGCTCTACAGCAACAGATGGATTTATTTTGGGAGGCTTGGCTTGTTTCAAATACCGGGAAGTGCCTACTCCTCCACCCAAGCGCGCGCATGGCGCTTGCCCTCTCCTTCCATTCCTCCTTTCCCTTGAGTGGACGGGAGGGGAGGCGAGCTACGAAAGGCAGGGAACCCAAGAGGCAAAGGGAAGTTTGGAGGTGGACTGGGCAGGCGGCAGAGCTCGCCTCTGAGAAAACCATCCCTCTGAATCATCATCATCATGCTGCACGTTTGTTTCCCATCTACAGAGACACTCGCTTGAACAACTCAGCAAGCAAGAGTCCAAAAGTGGCAGACTAAAACCCAGAAACTCATCGTCATCATCATGCTGAAAGTCACTTCTGATCTACTGACCTACAGAGACCCTCGCTGGAATACCTCAGCAAGCCAGAGTTCAATATGCCAAGTTCGATTCAATTCCATTGTTGCAAGAGTTCAGGATGCTCTTTGATTGTGTGTCATTTTGCGGGTGAACTGTAACTCCCAGCTGTTGAGCAAGACCTTCGTGTGTGTCTTTCTGCCATTCCTGCCAGGATATCTATGTTGTGTTCATCGAAACAGGCCCAGGTTTCACACTGAGCGTATAAATACATCTAAAAACATATTAACTATATGTATGACTGCGTTCGAGTGTCATTTTGTGTCGTTTTGGTTGATGGTGTGCCCCAGGATTTGGTAAATGTAAAAAATGTGCCGCGGCTCAAAGAAGGTTGAAAAATACTGACTCAAGCAAGTGTCCTGAACCATTGAATATGATCACAAGGGAGAGACGGAGACAAACAAAGGGAAACAGACCCCAGGTCCTTCCCAATGACGGGTGGCTTGGAAGCGTAAAGTTATGCCGTTTCAAGGAACGTGAAAATCTATATCTATAAAAAGAGAGGGGATCAGAAGTGGCCGTTATGCACGGCCAAACTATACCCCCCAGAAACACAAATCCAACGACACACATTCCCCCAGACCACGAGGTACAAACATAGCACAAAAAAACCCACCTCCCTACCTTGCAACCCCCCCAAAAACAGCCCCCAAAACCCCCCATTGCCTCCCGTTCTGCGCTGGCCGCGAGCGCTGAAGACAGGGAGAGCAATCGCGCAGGCGCACTCCGAACCCCCACCCCCACACCAACCCATCCCGTCTCCCTCTCTCCCCACTCACCCTGAACCTTCACAGCCACACCGCCAGCGCCCTAACCGCCTCCTCGCCATCCCCGCCCATGCCCACACGACCCCGGTCCCAGAGCAGCTCTAGGGCGCCGCACTACACTTCCCAGAAACCTCCGCAAAAACCGGAAGTGGCCATGCCGGGCTTTCTGGGAAGTGTAGTCCGAAAGGCGGGACTTCCCGAAAGCGGCCTGACGCCACCCAGCACAGCCAAAAAGGGGCGGGACGCGTACGACGCTGGGCATGCGCGCCAGGGCGGGAGGCAGGCCCGGAGATCGGCGATCCGCCCTCCGCCGTGTCCCCCGTGGATCCAGCGGCCGCGCCTGAAAGAAGGTAAGCTTACCTTGCATCACACGCCGCCGCTGCAACCGCGGGGGACACGGCAGAAGGCGGATCGCCGATCTCCGGGCCTGCCTCCCGCCCTGGCGCGCATGCCCAGCGTCGTACGCGTCCCGCCCCTTATTGGGAGAGAGAGGGAGTGAGAGAGACAGGGGGGGGGCTGAGACAGAGAGAGGGAGGAGAGAGAGATAGGGGGAAATGAGACAGAGAGAGCCGGGGGAGGGGAGAGAGAAGGGGGAGTGACACAGAGAGAAAGAGTGGGGGAGAGAGAAGGGGGAGAGTGAGACAGCGAGAGGGAGGGGGAGAGAAAAGGGGGAATCAGACAGAGAGGGGAAAGAGAGGGGGAAGTGTACATACACAGACACATACATACACATACATACACATACATACACACACAAACCTACACACACACATCCATACACATACACACACAAATACATACACACACACATACACATACATACACAAACACACACACACACATACACACACATACATAAACAGACACACACACATGCATACACATACATACACACACACACAAACAGACACACACACATACATACACACACACATACAGACACACACACATACATACACATACATACACACACATACACATATATATACACACAAAACACATTGTCACATCATTTCCAACCCTTACATACCCACACTTCCTCACATCTCCTAAATAGGGCACAGCAACGCGTGCCGGGTCCAGCTAGTTTCTTATACAAACTCTCTGCGGATGCCCCGCTATTTCAACATGGTTTGTTTTATGATGGGCTACCTATCTCTTGCTGAGAGATTATAACCAGCTGTTCCTCACACACTTGGTCAAACCAGGCCCGGATTATCCATAAGGCCACCCTAGACCATGGCCTAGGGCGGCAGCCATGGAGGGGGCAGCAAGTCCGGACCCCCCCCCCATTAAAAAAAAATTGAAATTAAAAAAGTTTGATCTTTGGGCGCTTCTGCGCCTGCGCACAGGGTGCCATAGACTCTCAGAGGCTATGGAGATACAGTCTAACACAAAGCCACTGCACTCCTTAGCACTACTAACTCAGCAGTTTACACACGCTCTGCTGGTCATTAACAGCCACTGCTTCCTTAGCAGGCCACACACCTACACTCCCCGTTCCCCAGAGTAGAGTCAGGCTTAGACTAAACCCAGAGTCTCTTAAACCTGTCACTAAGGAGGGTGTCCAGACTTTGAACCGGTGCTTGGCCGCTGTGTCGGACTGGATGAGGGCTAGCACGTTGAAACTTAATCCAGACAAGACAGAGGTCCCCCATGTCAGTCGAAAGGCCGAACAGGGCATAAGGTTACAGCCTGTGTTGGACGGGGTTACACTCCCCCTGAAGACTCAGGTTCGCAGCCTGGGAGTGATCCTGGACTCATGGCTGAGCCTGGAGCCCCAGGTCTCGGCGGTGATTAAGACCAGCTGCGCCCCATACCTTGGGAAGTCTGATCTGGCTACGGTGGTCCACGCTCTGGTCACATCCTGACACGCACTCTACGTGGGCTGCCAAGACAGTTCGCTGCACCTAGTACCTTGGGAAGTCTGATCTGGCTACGTTGGTCCACGGGAAGTCTGCAACGCACTCTGGCTAAGACAGTTCGTGGTCCAAGTCTGCTGGCTACGGTCCACGCCTCACATCCTGAATAGATTACTGCCACGCACTCTACGTGGGCTGCCTTTGAAGACAGTTCGAAAACTGCACCTAGTCCTGGGAAGTCTGATCTGGCTACGGTGGTCCACGCTCTGGTCACATCCCAAATAGACTACTGCAACGCACTCACGTGGGCTGCCTTTGAAGACAGTTCGGAAATTGCAACAACTAGTCTGATCTGGCTGGGGTCCACGCCTGGTCACATCCCGCCTGCAACGACTACTAAGACAGTTCGAGCAACTAGTAACGGGCGGCATACAGGAGCTACATACAGGGAACCCCCCTGCTGTGTCAGCTCCACTGGCTGCCTGTCCATTTCCGGGCTCAATTCAAAGTGCTGGTCTTGACCTTTAAAGCTCTATACGGTTCTGGCCCAGCTTACTTGTCCGAACGCATCAGTCGCTACATCCCACCTCGTACCTTAAGATCATCCGGGGAGGCCCTGCTCTCGCTCCCGCCTACATCTCAAATGCGGTTGGTGGGGACGAGGGACAGGGCCTTCTCGGTGGTGGCTCCCCATCTGTGGAACGCACTCCCTATGGATATTCGATCAGCTTCATCCCTCCTGGCATTCAGAAAAAAAGTGAAATCCTGTTTATGGGACCAAGCGTTTGCACTTTAGCACGATACGGCACCTGAGATTGGGTAGATGGCAAACTGGTGGACAAGACCTAATGCTTATGGGTGGAATACTGTTCTTAACTGTGGTGAATGTCCATGATGCATTTTAATGTTAATTGTATTTTAATGTATTTTAACTCTAGTTGTATTTTAATGTATTTTAATCTTAACTGTTGTTTTTATTATATGTATACTAGCTGAACCCGGCACGCATTGCTGTGCCCTATTTAGGAGATGTGAGGAAGTGTGGGTATGTAAGGGTTGGAAATGATGTGACAATGTGTTTTGTGTGTGTATATATGTGTATGTGTGTGTATGTATGTGTGTATGTATGTGTGTGTGTCTGTATGTGTGTGTGTGTCTGTATGTGTGTGTGTCTGTTTGTGTGTGTGTATGTATGTGTATGCATGTGTGTGTGTCTGTGTATGTATATGTGTTTGTGTATGTATGTGTATGTTTGTGTGTATGTATTTGTGTGTGTATGTGTATGGATGTGTGTGTGTATGTTTGTGTGTGTGTGTGTGTCTGTGTATGTATGTGTATGTATGTGTCTGTGTATGTATGTGTATGTATGTGTCTGTGTATGTACACTTCCCCCCTCTCTTTCCCCCCTCTCTCTGTCTGATTCCCCCTTTTCTCTCTCCCCTCCCCCCCTCTCTCTCTGTCTCACTCTCCCCCCTCTCTCCCCCTCTCTCTGTCTCAGCCCCCCCACTCTCTCACTCCCTCTCTCCCAATAAGGGGCGGGACGCGCGTGACTGGGCAGGGCCAGGGCGGGAGGTAGGCCTGGAGAGATCGGGCGATCCGCTGCCGTGTCCCCGTGCTGCAGCGGCGGCGCGTGAAGCAAGGTAAGCCCGGAGCCTACCTTCTTTCAGGCCCCCGCTGGATCCACGGGGGACACGG
Source organism: Anolis apletophallus (assembly GCA_030556195.1). Classification (NCBI taxonomy): domain Eukaryota; kingdom Metazoa; phylum Chordata; class Lepidosauria; order Squamata; family Anolidae; genus Anolis; species Anolis apletophallus. The sequence continues at coordinate 23,853,901 of JARBWK010000017.1, read as the reverse complement.
GCGGAAGGCTCTCCCTGCCTCCCGCCCTGGCGCATGCCCAGCGTCCCATCCCGCCACTATTGGCTGTGCTAGGTGGCCAGGCCGCTTTCGGGAAAGTCCCCTACACTTCCCAGAAAGCCCGGCATGGCCACTTCCGGTTTTATGGGAGGTTTCTGGGAAGTGTAGTGCGGCCCCTAGAGCTGCTCTGGGACTGGGGTCGTGGGCACGGGCCAGCGCAGAACGGAGGCAATGGGCGGTTTTGGGGGCTGTTTGGGGGGGGGGTTGCAAGGTAGGAAGGTGGGGTGTTTTGTGCTATGTTTGTACCTCGTGGTCTGGGGGAATGTGTGTCATTGGATTTGTGTTTCTGGGGGATATAGTTTGGCCATGCATAACGGCCATCGCACGACCACTCTCTTTTTATATATATAGATTGTGTGGCATCGAATCGTTGCCGTTGTTAGGCCGCTCTGAGTCCCCCCTCCCTTGGGGGTTGAGAAGAAGCGGGGTATAAATGGTGAAAATAAATAAATAAACAAGGATTGGCGGCCACGAAGGCGCTGCATGCCTGGGTGCCACCAGCCCAATACCTGTCCATAGAAACTCAGCACCCCAGGGGGCCAGGGCGTTGTCCCCCCGTACAACCAAGGGGCGAGAAGCCAGCCAGATCCAGGGCCCATGCCACACGCCAAACACGGAGTTGCGAGAATGAACATAATAACAACAGAAATGTAACAAGTGCAACGATGGTTATATATAAACAAGACTGAACAACCAACAATAATAAAGTAGGGAAGGTGGGAGGAAAATCCGGATCTGGCCCCAATGTGCAGGAAGGAAGTCCCGGGCAGCCTTAAATGAGCTGCCCAGCTGGAAGTGAGGGCCGGCCGGCTGACGGCAGGGGGCGGGGCCAGCCCTGTCATTGGCCAGCTGGCGTTGGGAGGAAGAAGCCCCCTCCCTCCTTAAAACAAGATGGCGGCGAGGACAACCGCTGCACTGCAACCTGCTCAGCCGGTAAGTCGGCCAAGCCAATAAGTTTTAAGATGTTGAGGTGGAAACAAAGAGTTGGACGTCCTACAATAATTGTTCCCCGTTACACAATTTCCCTTCTCCTTCCCTCCCGTTGCGGTGGTATTTTTGGATCACCGTTCCCAGAATCCATCTCTGTCACCGTGTCAGAGTGCTTGGTCTCAATCAGCCTGCTTCCTCGAGCGAGCGAGCGCCACGAGATCAATTCAAAATGTGCATTTCGAACGGCAGGTCTGAAATGAAAGTCCTACCTTTTTCCAGCATTTCCTATGGAAATGTTTGCGCATGCCCCTGATGGGGAAGCGCTTGAGTGAAGCAGCCCAGTGCCAAAACACCGCTCTTGGTCAACGCTCCGTGGGGATACATTAGCCAAATTCCCGGCACTTTCTCCAGCCCTCCTTTCGCTCAGGAGCCTTCATCATCTTGACGTTTGCAAAGTGGTAACTGTCAGCACATTTCCGCGTATTTGGGTTGGCAACGCAGGTGACTTGGAAGTCCTCACCGTGGAAGTTGCCATCTCTCATTTAACTCTGCAAGAGAGATGCAAATAGGACCCAGGTGGGATTGTTTGTTGACGCTCCTTGGATTGGCCTCGAAGTTCTTAAGTGGGTTTTCCTATACGAAGTCCAATTGAGTGTGCAGCTCAATACCTGGAGAAACCTTGGGACTATGTTTGTTTGTTTGTTTGTTTGTTTATTATTATTAGGCGCTTCTACCAAGAAGGCACGCTGTCTCGTGGATGACAGGCGGCAAGTTCTGATTGACGGAACTTCCACGAGATTTTGGTCCTCGGACCGTAGCGATCTCTGTGGGATATGTGGGGAAAGGCGGTCCTTCAAGTACGCTGGCCCCAGACTACGCAAGGCCTTAAAGGTTAACACAAACACTTTGAAGGCAATCCAAAACAACGATTAAAAACTACATTTCCCAGCATCCTCTGCGGCCGCCAGCGAAACCCATTGGCCAACATCGGCCCACACAAAATGCAGGGAGGCTGAGTTACCATAGTAACGGTGGGCAGAGCCAGCCACGGCGAGGTTAGAATGCTGAGTGATTTGAGTTTAGTCAGTTGGTGTTTGTGGGTTAAACTGTCAAGGCCAAGCACTAGGAGGGAGACAAATAGGGCACCAGGGACACAGGCACCACTGACAAACACATACTGCCAAAATAATACAAACTTGCAAAACCCACCAAAAAAAACAATCCTGCAACACAAAAACCCACCTCAACCAAAATTCACAACAAACACCACTGGCAAAAGCAACACCCCCTCCACATCACAACCAGCACACAGCCATGTCACCACAACACACACAAAATACACCCAACAAATACCTGACAACTTCCCCAACACAAAACCCAGGACTGTACTCACTACTCACCACCACACACACCTCCAAATACACACACGTCCCAGGCACAATACTCCAGCAATTCCTACCCACACAACACAACACAACTTCCTATCACAGCCCATCCCCCCAACCTTACGGGACCCCGCACACGCAATACCTACCACCACCACAAACAAAAACTAACTCCACCTATACTCCAACCACAACACAACACTGCACTGTTACTCTACAAACATGCACAAACACCCAAAATACCCCACCCACACAAGCATCAACCTCTACATCAACAAAGCAGACGGAAAGACAAAAAACATTGTATATCCACAAGCTATGCAGAACGCCAGCAACACCACACACCGACAACTCCCCAGGACTTTAACATCCCACCCACCAGAACAACCCACAACGACACAGCCATGACCTCACCAAGAACATAAGTAACATCAATTCCAACCCATGCTCAGACTTTCTTGCATCTCCTAAATAGGGCACAGCAATGCGTGCCGGGTACAGCTAGTATATGTATATATGGTAAGCATTTCAGAACAATGTTACTGTGGTCGTCCCTTCAGGATTTGCACTTTCTGTGTACTATATCCCATATATGTTGCGCGTGTCCCGTTGAAAACTTCAAAAGAGGCCATTTTTATTTCGTGCCGGGGGTTGTTTGCAGTATTTCGAGACCAAAACATTGCAAACCAAGATGTATAAATCGTACTAACGTAGCATCAAATCTATCAGTTTTGGCCTTCAATTACGAAAAATCTCAACGAACCCTCCTTTGCCGGCCCCACAGGAAAAAAACAACCCCGCAAACCTGCTCCCGCCTTGTTTTAATCTTTCACCAAGTCCTGACTTTCGCCTCCAGCCCACCTAATTGAAACTAATCTTCCCGGGCGAGGCCTGTCTCTCTGCCCTAATCCTCCTCTAAGGAGGCTCACATGGTCCCAATTACAACCACACCGGCCCTCTCTGTTCCTTCCCCGGCTCCCTCTGCCAGCTTCATGTTTTCCGAAAGGTTGGGTTATTAACTCCATCCTTGCGAGTTCCTGCCTGTCACGGGGGCCGGGAGATCTTATCGCCGCCCCATGGTGTCTTGGGTTTCCAGGAAAGCATCTCCTGGATTAGATTTTGCAAAAAGGCGATAGAGGGCACGATAGCCGGCATCGCGGGGAGCTCGAGGGGCGTTCGGATCGGCCCTAAATGAGGGGGCCGAGGAAGTGTTTACCTTGGGCCTCGGCAGAAGGCAAAGGGGACAACGCGAGACAAGAAGGCACCCGTGCCATGTCTGCCTGCCTGCCTGCCTGCCTGCCTGTGCCTGTGCCTTCGAGTTGCCTATCGACTTACGGCGACCCCATAAGGAAGAAAAGATATGGGCAACCTAAATCTATCTATCTATCTATCTACGTATATAATAAAAGAGAATGTTTGCGGCGGGAGGGTGGGAGGTGCGGAGGAATTTGTGGCAGCATTTTGATTGGTTGCCAGTGTGGGATTATTTGCATAACAGCTCTGCATGGCCAGCCTCTCAACATTCCAACAATCCTAGGCAGCAGAGAAAGGAAGGGAAAGGGCCCGAGGCAGACACACAGAGCCCACCCAGGCCCGGATTAGCATCTTTGGCCGCCCTAGGCCAAAGATGCCCCGCTCCGCCCCCAGGGTGCGGAAAGCCCCGCCCCCAGGGCGCTGCTGCGCATGTGCGGCAGCAGCCCTGGTCGGTCCTGCGACCGAAAGGAGGGCACAAGGAGGAGGTGGACGGAAGCCCCACGGCCAGGGCGCAGCTGTCCCGGCCGTGCGCGACCTACTCTTCCTGGGCTGCCCCCTTGCAAAGGAAGGAGGTGGCGAGGAGAAGGAAGGGAAGTGCGCTGGCGGGCATGCGAGGAGGCGGCGGGGGAAGTCCCGCCCCTAGGCATCTGACGTGGCTTCCCCCCAACGCCTCCCCGCTCGCACGGGCGCCCCTCCTTCCTTCACTGACGGAAGGAGCGGCGCCCGTGCGAGCGAGGAGGCGGTGGGGGGAAGCCACGTCAGACGCCATGGGGCGGCTGGACTTCCCCCTGGCTCCTTCTCCCTCGCGCGGGAAGGGAGGAAAAAGGCCGGCCTGGAACCCGCCACCCCCCCCCCCACTCTCCTGGCTCCTCGCCGCGGCTCGGCTCCTCCCCCCACTCGCTCCCTCCCTCCTCAACTGCAACTTAGATGCTGTGGCAACCCGGAGAGGGGTGCGCCCAGCTCGTCCAGTTGCCATTTTGGAGGGAAATTTTTTTTGAAAAATAAAATATTTTTTTTAATTGGGGGGGTCCACATTTGCCCCCCCCCCATTTCTGCCGCCCAAGGCCATGGCCTTGGGTGGCCTTATGGATGATCTGGGCCTGAGCCCACCTGACCCATTCTACATCCCGGTGGGTGCAGTTTCAAATAGGACGAACCATGGATGATGGGACTTGAAGTACCACCACCCACCTCCTGAGAACGCTGCCAGAGAGGGGAAAAGAAAGGGCCTGACTGAATTAACAGAAGATTTCCCTGGACTAGGCCTCAGTTACTCCATAAAGGGCCTGAAAGGGCCTGACCGAATTAACAGTCAGGCTTCCTAAACTTCATTTTCTGGACTAGGCCTCAGTTACTGGGCTACTATGCAAGGACTGAGTTAACAGTAAGGCTGCCTTAACTTGATACTCCAGATTAGGCCGCCAATCACGGGATCCAGCGTATGGCCTGAATTGACAGTAACACTTCCTCAACTAGATTATCACGACTAGGCCCAAGTTACTGGGATACTGTGTAAGGACTGAAATAACAATCAGGCTTCCTAAACTTGCTTTTCCTGACTAGGCCTCAGTTACTGTGATACTGTGTCAAGACAGATCCCGCTGCGACCCTCATCCAGTGCATGATCATGACCACGCTTGGCACACAAAGCCCCCATGATCCACTTTACGTCCTGGTGCAGTTCGGAGGAGGGTGGACCACGGATGATGGGACTTGAAGTACCTCCACCCACTTCACAAGACCGCAGCCAACCTCGTCCAAAGACTGATCAAGACCAAACTTGGCACACAGAGCCCCCATGGTCCACTTTACGTCCTGGTGCAGTTCGGAGGAGGATGGACCACGGATGATGGGACTTGAAGTACCTCCACCCACTTCACAAGACCGCTGCCAACCTCGTCCAAAGACTGATCAAGACCAAACTTGGCACACAGAGCCCCCATGGTCCACTTTACGTCCTGGTGCAGTTCGGAGGAGGGTGGACCACGGATGATGGGACTTGAAGTACCTCCACCCACTTCACAAGACCGCAGCCAACCTCGTCCAAAGACTGATCAAGACCAAACTTGGCACACAGAGCCCCCATGGTCCACTTTACGTCCTGGTGCAGTTCGGAGGAGGATGGACCACGGATGATGGGACTTGAAGTACCTCCACCCACTTCACAAGACCGCTGCCAACCTCGGGCCCAAAGACTGATCAAGACCAAACTTGGCACACAGAGCCCCCATGGTCCACTTTACGTCCTGGTGCAGTTCGGAGGAGGATGGACCACGGATGATGGGACTTGAAGTACCTCCACCCACTTCACAAGACCGCTGCCAACCTCGTCCAAAGACTGATCAAGACCAAACTTGGCACACAGAGCCCCCATGGTCCACTTTACGTCCTGGTGCAGTTCGGAGGAGGTTGGACCACGGATGATGGGACTTGAAGTACTCTCCACCCACTTCACAAGACCGCTGCCAACCTCGTCAAAGACTGATCAAGACCAACCTTGGCACACAGAGCCCCCATGGTCCACTTTACGTCCTGGTGCAGTTCGGAGGAGGGTGGACCACGGATGATGGGACTTGAAGTACCTCCACCCACTTCACAAGACCGCTGCCAACCTCGTCCAAAGACTGATCAAGACCAAACTTGGCACACAGAGCCCCCATGGTCCACTTTACGTCCTGGTGCAGTTCGGAGGAGGATGGACCACGGATGATGGGACTTGAAGTACCTCCACCCACTTCACAAGACCGCTGCCAACCTCGTCCAAAAGACTGATCAAGACCAAACTTGGCACACAGAGCCCCCATGGTCCACTTTACGTCCTGGTGCAGTTCGGAGGAGGGTGGACCACGGATGATGGGACTTGAAGTACCTCCACCCACTTCACAAGACCGCTGCCAACCTCGTCCAAAGACTGATCAAGACCAAACTTGGCACACAGAGCCCCCATGGTCCACTTTACGTCCTGGTGCAGTTCGGAGGAGGATGGACCACGGATGATGGGACTTGAAGTACCGCCACTCACTTCACAAAACCGCAGCCAACCTCATCCAAAGACTGATCAAGACCAAACTTGGCACACAGAGCCCCCATGGTCCACTCTACATCCTGGTATAGTATTGAGGAGGATGGACCACGGATGATGGGACTTGAAGTACCGCCGCTCACTTCCCAAGACTGCTGCAACCCTCATCCAATAACTGAGCAAGACCAAACTTGGCACACATAATCCGCATGACCCACTCTACACCCTGGTCCACTTTGGAGGAGGATGGACTATGAACGATGGGACTCCCAGCACCTTCCCACACTTCCCGAGACCACTACAAGCCACATAAACAACGGATAAGGACCAACCTTGGCGCAAAATACCTTTCTCAAATAACCCGGGCAGTGCATAAATAAATGTTGCCTTTCTTGGTGATATTGGAGGTGACCCCCCCCCCTTCTCTTGGGCTCTGTAGACACAAAAGGGCACTCTAACACAGTAATACATATAGTTAATATGTTTTTTAATGTATTTATAACTCAGTGTGAAACCTGGGCCTGTTTCGATGAACACAACACAGATGTCCTGGCAGGAATGGCAGAAAGACACACACGAAGGCCCAGGCCTGGATTAACACCTTTTTGCGCCCTAGGCCACACTTTGGAATTACGCCCCCTTTAAACCAACCTCTATCGCACGCCCCCCTCCCCCCTGGGAAAGGGCCGGGGCCTCTCCTTACCCGCCGGGCAGCAGAGGAGGAAGGCCAAGGCCACCAGGAGGCTCAGGCAGGCGCTTCCCATGGCCAAGCAGAAGGAGGAGTGTCCCAGGCAGCCGAGAGCCAGGGGCCGGGCAGGTGTCCTCCGTCCCTGTGTCCGTCTGTCCGTCCGTGCCTGGCTGGTGTCCCAGGAAGGCAGAAGAGTCCCGCTTGGCAGGGCAAGGGGCAGGCCACGCCCACAGCCAGCCCCCTCCCCCCGGCAGAGAACATGTCCTCCCCCCCCCCCTCTGATTGGACCCTGATCCTTGACCCCGACCCTTGCTCGGCCCAAGTCTTCTGGAGGTGCCTCCTCCCTCCCTCCCTCCCTGCCTGCCTGATGGTTGCAAAGGTCCTGGGCTGCCCCCCGAAGATGTGCCCTTAAGGGCGGAGGCTCCCCGAGGGGGCAGGTCCATTGCCAAATGAGAGCAAAAGTGGCAAAGGAGGCCATGTCCGGAAGGGAGGGAGGGAGGGAGGGAGGGAGAAGAGGACCAGGTGATCAGGATTGGACCCAGGGACAGAGCCAGGCGCACAACAACACACCCAACTCCCCCTTGGCATTCGCAAGCTCCGAGAGTTGGGAGAGACCCCAGGGGCCGGCCACGGCGTTTTTATTTGTTTCAACATATATAATTTTTGGTCCGTGATCTGCGCCCCCCCTCCCCCTTTTCGGCTTGCGCCTCTAGGCCATGGCCTAGGTTGGCCTCATGGGTAATCCGGGCCTGAGGCTGGGTACTTTGTGCTTTTCCTGCAGGGCAGGGGGTTGAACTAGACGGCCCGCGTGGTTATCCTATGACTCTATGATACTGCAGTAAACAAACCACGTATTAGGTTCCGTGTCCCCATACATTCCATCATTTCAATTTGTGTAGCTGTGTCCCTCATAAGAGGTTGGTTTAACCTCCAATTTGCAAGTAAAGCTGAATCTCCGCGCCACAAAATGATGCGTGTCTAAAAAGTATGTCACCACCGGGAAAGGACGAGAAGGGGGTTGGACTGGATGGCCTACGAGGTCTGAAATGGCTGTTGTCCTTTCTCCACAATTGGGGACAGCGAGTAGAAAGGGGAGGTATGGCCTCTGAGAGGGCTCCCCTGACCTGTGGGGTAATTCTCTCCCCTTTATTATTCAACATCTATATGCGACCACTTGCTCGACTGGTTCGAAGTTTCGGGCTGGAATGTTATCGGTACGCTGACGACACCCAGCTCGTTCTGAGGATGGAGGGCAGGCCGGACTCCGTACCCTCTTGTTCCCAACAGTGCCTTGAAGCCGTGACTGGTTGGCTGCGTGCCAGTAGATTGAGGGTGAACCCAGCAAAGACGGAGATACTGTGGCTGGGCCGCCCGGTGGGTGGGGAGGCCCGACTGCCTGGCTTGGATGGCGAGGCATTACGCCCGACATCCTCAGTTAAGAGCCTTGGGGTCGTCTTTGACCCGTTGCTGTCATTGGAGGCCCAGGTCTCCACCGTCAGCAAAACCACCTTTTTCCACCTGCGGCAAGCTAGGGGTCTGGCCCCCTACCTATCCAGAGATGGCCTGGCCACGGTGCTCCAAGCCACGGTCATCCCGAGGCTGGACTATTGTAACGCCCTTTACATTGGCCCGCTTGAAATGAATCGAAACGCCGCCTAAAGCTTGGTGTCGATCTTCGCTTATTCGCACACCAAACTTCGTGAACCGTGTAGTACGGTGGCAGGGCAGCCACCAGCTATCACAGTTTTCTTTCTTTTATTATTAACTAGCTGTACCCGGCACGCGTTGCTGTGCCCTTTTTAGGAGATGCGAGAAAGTCCAATCATCCACGGTGTGCCCTCCTCTAAACTGCAGTTGGATGGAGTGGCATGGTGTGCCGAGTTGGGTCTTTATTGGTCTTGGTTCTGGGCCACAGTGGTCTGTGGGGAATGATGGGTTTTTAAGTACTACAAATCACATTTTCCATGGTGGTACTTCATGTCCCATCATGCATGGTCGGGGCTCTGTGTGCCAAGGTAGGTTACTGTAAATTCAGGCCATACACAATGTCCCATGAGCTGAGGCCTAGTTAGGAACAGCAAGTTAATGAAGCCTTACTGTCAATTCAGAGCGTAAACAGCTTCCCAGTAAGTGAGGGCTAGTTAGGGAAATCAAGTTAATGAAGCCTTACTGTCAATTTTGGGCGTGGTCTGTGATTTTTTGGGGTGTAAATTTTCGGTTGGAAGTGATTTGGGTGTTTGTGTTGGGGATTGGCTCAGGCCTTTTCCTTATTCTGTTTTGGCAGTTTATTATGGATCGGAATTTTCATGTTGGCTGGCCAGTGCAGCAGTTATGCAAATCCGCCCTTATTGGCAGCCAATCATGTTGTTCAGAATGTAGAGGCTGGGTGAGTCTTTGGCTGCCCTGGAGGATGCTGGTAAATGTAGTTTTATTTTTATTCGTTGTTTTGGGGGCCTTTTAGGTTTTGGGGGGGAAGTTTCTTTGCTACAAACGTACCTTGCTTGAGGCCTATTTCTGTTGGCAAGTATTGTGTTTCTGCGTTGTATGGTTTCTTTGTTTGAGGTATACATCACATGACGTGAACCCATTTATATAATAGATTATTTTGCTGCCACCATTTTAATACTGAGGTAACTATTTGACCACCGTTTGTAAAGAGAGAGGATGTGTTAATCCCTGTGAGGCTTCCGAGCGAGGCTTGTCTTTTATAATATAAACACCAGGAGGCTTATGAACCAAGAAACTGTAACAAGTTTATTTTAAAATGTGAACTTTAGCTTACTGGTTACAAAGTTTCAATATTCTCTCTCAGAGGTTCTTTCTTAAACGTTACACAATCTTAAATTAGGCTTTTCTTGCCACTTTTATGCATCAGCATAAACTACAGACTGGCTTCCCCAGCCAAACCTCCGAACTGCTCCTTTTAACTGATAGAAGTTATCCTTAACTTCTTTCCTCAGCTTTTATCCTAGGCTGAGTATCCTAACACCTTCTCAACTCCTTGAGTTGGACTGGATTAACTATCCACCTCTCAGCTCCTTGAGCTGGTCTAAACACAACCGCTCTCTCTGAGCTCTCAGCCCCCACTCTGCTCACAGCAGCTGGCTAACTCCCAACTGTCATTTTTTAAACTCAACATTCTAAAGCTAGCCTTGGCTGGCTCCGCCCACTGTTACTATGACAACACATTCCCCTAGGAGGGGAAATGCCTCTACTATCATAGTTAACCCTTTAGGGTCTGTCTAACATTCAACCCCATTTCAAATACAAATGTCCCTTCTAAACCATATAAACAAACATGTGATCAACATATAGCACATGTATTTACACATAAATATCCACCTCATCACACCGCCCTTGTCAGTGACCCGGAAACTAAAGCTCGTCCCGAATGCCGCTGCACGACTTCTCACTGGGACCCCTGTGAGGTGTCACATGACACCCATCCTCCAGCAGCTCCATTGGCTTCCGGTCGAGCACCGGATCACCTTCAAGGGGATGGTGTTAACTTTCAAGGCCTTGCATGGCCTGGGGCCGCTGTATCTGAGGGACCGTCTCCTCCCCTAAAAACCCCAGAGGTCACTTCCTTCCGAACAAATGAACCTCCTGGAAGTACCGACCTTCAAAGCAATCCGTCTCACATCGACCCGGCGCAGAGCCTTGTCTGTAGTGGCGCCGTCAATCTGGAACACTCTTCCAAGCGCTGTACGGGCCGTGCAGGACCTTCTCTCCTTCCGCAAGGCCTGCAAGACTCACCTTTTCCGGCCAGCCTTCAATCCTAGGCCGGAAATCTATCTTCAAGGTAGTTTAATATGTATGCTTTTACCTCTGTGTGTTTTACCTGATTGTAAGCCGCTCCGAGCCCTCGGGGAGTGGCCGCGTACCAGTCCAAATAAATAAATAATAAAATAAATAAATAATAAGTTCCATTTCTGAGCCACATCCATGTTTTTTTCTTTGTCAATGAATTCATCTCCAGGTCGAGGGTTGAAGAAACCGTCTGTAGTGATGCTCCCGTAACTATTTCTGGGAGAAGTAAAGGGTGCATGTATGTGCCTTAGAGCAGTGTTTCCCAACCGCTGTGCCGCGGCACACTACTGTTCCGTGACGGATCATCTGGTGTGCCGCGAAAAACGTCTCTCCTCCCCCCCCCTTTCTCCCCCTCCTGCCGAACTCCTGCTGCTTGCGGGAGGAGGAGGAGGAAGGGCCGGGCAGCGGCGAAGAAGAAGGGGACGGGGCGCCGGCTCGTTCGGCCGTTTCCCCAGCCAGCCTCCAATCGAGGGAGGGAAAAGGGAACAGGGGCGGTCTTTCCCATTACGCGGACTAGGCAACCGCGTAGAGCTCCATCTTGGACGCGGTGGGGTGGGGCGCCATCGTGGGGCCGCCGCCGTAGTGCTGCTGCTGCGCTGCGTCGCTCTCCATGCTGCTGCTGCGCTGTGTCTGCGCTGTGTGTGGCGCGCCTGGACAACCTTCTGGGCATGCGTGGAGATTTCGCGCGCATGCGCTGTGTCTACGGAGCTCTCTTGAGCGCTGTAGATACAGTGCATGCGCGTGGAGATTTTCGCGCGCATTCGTTGTATCTACGGAGCTCTCTTGAGCTCCGTAGATACAGTGCATGCGCGCGGAGATTTTTGCGTGCATGCCCAATGTCTACGGAGTTCACTTGAGCTCCGTAGGCGCTGGGCATGCGCTCGAAAATCTCTGCGTGCATGCGCTGTATGCGAGCTGTATCTACTGGAGCTCAAAAGAACACCGTCAATACAGCGCACGAAAATCTTGTGCGCGCCAAGCTGTATCTACGGAGCTCAAAAGAACTCCAGTGCCTACGGAGTTCACTTGAGCTCCGTAGGCACTGGGTATGCACGCGAAAACCTCCGGTAAGTCAGGGAAGGCGAGAGGGGTGGCGGAGAAGAGGGGGAGCCGATTGAAAGGAGCCGGAGGGGCGGGGGGGGGGGCAAAATAATGTTTGGGGGGGGCACCAAAATAGTGTTCGCTTACAACTTAGAATTACCTTAGAGCGCCCCTGCGAGGGAAGGGTGACGTCGCTCGGGCCCCGCCGCCTTCCCAGCGGCAGAAGCTTGCTCATGCCTGATTGAGTCATGGCGGGAGTCATGGCAGAGAGCGGCCCCGGCGCCGCTCTCCGCCATGACTCCAGCCCCTCGCTCGCTGAGGCCGCACGCACGAGGAGCATGAGCGGTGAACGGGCTCCAGTGGGCGGGGCTGAAGCCCGTCCACCGCTCATGCTCCTCGTCCGCGCGGCCTCAGAGAGAGAGGGGTCGGGGTCATGGCGGAGAGCAGGGATGGGGAATTGCCGCCTTCTCCCATTTCCCCACCCCCTTTCGCCCATGAGCCGCTACCCGTGGCAATGGGAGCGGCTGAGGCTGGCGACGGGACCCTGGGCCCTCGGCCTGCTCTACTGCTTGAGGGGCCCGCTTGCCAAGTTTGGTCCAGATCCATCATTGTTTGAGTCCACAGTGCTCTCTGGGTGTAGGTGAACTACAACTTCCAAACTCAAGGTCAATTCCCAAGCAAACCCTTTCAGTACTTTCTGTTGGTAATGAGAGTTCAATAGGCCAAGTTTGGTTCAATCCCATTGTTGCAAGAGTTCAGGATGCTCTTTGATTGTGTGTTAACTATAAATCCCAGAAACTGTAACTCCCAAATGTCAAGGTCTATTTCCCCCAAACTCCACCAGTGCTGATATTTGGGCATATTGAGTATTCATGCCAAGTTTGGTCCTGATCCAACATTGTTTGAGTCCACAGTGCTCGCTGGATATAGGTGAACTACAACTCCAAAACCCAAGGTCAATTCCCAAGCAAACCCTTTCAGTACTTTCAGTCTTTCTGCCATTCCTGCCAGGATATCTATGTTGTATTCCTCGAAACAGGCCCAGGTTTCACACTGAGTGTATAAATACATTTAAAAACATATTAACGATATGTATTACTGTGTTAGAGTGTCATTTTGTGTCATTTTGGTTGGTGGTGTGCCCCAGGGTTTTGGAAACGTAAAAAGTGTGCTGCGGCTCAAAAAAAGTTGAAGAACACTGGGTTACAGTATCTTCTTAGAGGCACAGATCTTAAGGTTACTCGGTTTCTAAACACAGTGTTTGATTCCATTCCATCATTGGTGGAGTTCAGAATGCTCTTTGATTGCGGGCGAACTATAACTCCCAGCAACTACAACTCCCAAATGACAAAATCAATTTTTGACTAATGATCCCTCTTTGGGTTAGTATTAGCATGTTTTGTGCCAGGATATCTATGTTGTGTTCATCGAAACAGGCCCAGGTTTCACCCTGAATGTATAAATACTTTTAGAAAAATATTACCTATATGTATTACTGTGTTAGAGTGTCATTTTGTGTCATTTTGGTTGGTGGTGTACCCCACAGTGCTCTCTGGATGGTGGTGAACTACAACTCCACAACTCAAGGTCAATTACTGTGTTAGAGTGTCATTTTGTGTCATTTTGATTGGTATTTTTTAATGTTAAAAGAGTGCCACAGCCCAAAAAAAAAGGTTGGGAAACACTGCCTTAGAGAATGGCGAGAATAGCGGCGGTGTTTTGCGGAAGCCACAATCGTCGGCCTCTGATTGTATCGCAGGAATATAATTACGCAGGGGTTCCTCGTGCAGAAGCTGACATAGTTTTATTTTTCACACTAGAGTCAAAACTGAAGCATAGCCCAAATAATGGCCATGCTCTCCGTCCCGCTGCGCGTAAAGGACACTCTGCCGTCCGAGGGAGACAACACATCGGACGTCCGCCAGGCCCTCCGGGGCTTTGAGAGAACTCGTACCAAACCGCTGGGAAATCAAGGATGAGGCAACCCAAACTCTTAACCTTTGGTGCACGGCGCTGATAAAGCCGTCAGGTATTATGGCTTGAGCAGGACTTTCCCATAACAAGCTAATCACTGACGCGGTGAAAGAGGATTGTGGTCGCGTGAAACCCCGGCCTGCGGTTCGGTCTCAAAGTCTGCACGACACTTGAATAACATGTTTGAATCTCGGAGAGAGAGAGAGAGGCTCGACTCGACTTGCCAAGCGAGACAAGGCGTCAAGGCCTTGTTGGGGCTGTCAACGACCATAACCGGATCCAGATTGGTTGTGTGTATTTTCCGAAGCCGGGACCTCGAGGAGAGTCGCGTGAGTCGGAAATAGGGGGTGCCATGCAGCCAACGGAAGGAGCTGCTCTGCCGGTCAGGCGAGGGCGGAAGGGTGAGCCCAAAGGATTTACACCAAGCCTCACCGATCCACAACACTTGCCAATCCTCGCAGGGGAAGTGTTGCATACAAAACAAGTCCTCGAGTTACAAACATCTGACTTATAAATAACTCATGGGTCTGTGACAACTGGAAGTGAAGGCGAGCCCCAGAAGACCCCCCTCTGCACCTGAGTTGGTTTGGCCTGCAGCAGGGAGTTCCAACGTTCCTGCATGAACTATGTCAGGGGTGCCCACACTTTTCAGCATGCAAGCTACTTATAATAAGACCAAGTCAGAAAGATCTACCTACCTCCTCAAGGCTGGGGAGGGGTGGGGGGGGGGCTTGGCACGGCCTGGCTCCGCCCCCCTGTGGCTTCAGCTCTACCAGCAGCTTCTCCAGGCTCGAGGATGGCAGGGCCAAGCCAGCCTTGTGCTAGCTATGCCACCACTGGCTTGGCACTGCCATCCTCAAGCCTGGAGAAGCTGCTGGTAGAGCAGAAGCCAGAGGGGGGCGGAGCCAGGCCGCACCAAGCCCCGCCCCCTCCCCTCTGGCTTTGGAGCTCCCAGCAGCTTCTCCAGGCTTGAAAATGGCAGGGCCAAGCCAGTGGTGGCATAGCTAGCACACGGCTGGCTTGGCCCTGCCCTCCTCAAGACTGAAGCAGCTGCTGGGAGTGCCGAAGCTGGGGAGGGGGCGGGGCTTGGTGCGGCCTGGCTCCGCCCCCTGGCTTCAGCTCTACCAGCAGCTTCTCCAGGTTTGAGGATGGCAGTGCCAATCCAGCCTCGTGCTAGCTAGGCCACCACTGGCTTGGCACTGCCATCCTCCAGCCTGGAGAAGCTGCTGGTAGAGCAACAGCCACAGGGGGCGGAGCCAGGCTGCGCCAAGCCCCGCCCCCTCCCCTCTGGCTTTGGAGCTCCCAGCAGCTTCTCCAGGCTTGAGGATGGCAGGGCCAAGCCAGTGGTGGCATAGCTAGCACACGGCTGGCTTGGCCCTGCCCACCTCACGACTGACGCCGCTGCTGGGAGTGCCGAAGCTGGGGAGGGGGCGGGGCTTGGTGCGGCCTGGCTCCGCCCCCTCTGAGAAGCGCCCCATCCGGCTGCGATCGACCTCCTTCAGCCCCGTGATCGACTGGTCGATCGCGATCGACTTCCTGGGCAGCCCTGATCTATGTGGTCTGGCATCATTAAGCGCAAAGGCTGGGACTAAGCTTCAGAAGACCTCCAGCCACCTTTTAAATCAATAACACTTCACTCCGCAACATTTTTTCCCCACCGCAAAGATACAAAGTGTCCCCTATGGCTCATACCTACACATCTTGCTAAAATAAAGCTTTCTGAGCTGCAGAGCACTGCTGGCCTGCCCGGGATGCTTCTTTGGCGTCTGGGGAAGGCCGGAGCAATGCTCCTTAAAACCGCGGATACGGAATTGTCAAAATGGCACTTATTTCCCCGTCATCCGCGGGAACATCAGTTCAACCAATTGACTCCATTTCAATCCCATATTTTTATTTGACTTATTCTAAGACAGGGGTGCCTCTCCAAGGGGCCACACGGGAGCCAAAAAATATTATGGAGGGCCACACCTAAAGGCTGAACTACATTCTAATCTACATTATTTATTTATTTACTATATATTACACATCATTAATATTAACACATTAATATATCAAGAAATATTCATATATTATTAGTATTAATATCATAATTATTATATTATAGTATATATATATATAGACTATAATATATTGAAATTATAATATAATATAACATTATATTAATATAATATAATATAATAATATAACATTATATTAAATTATTTATTATTGGAAAAAGACGACACATCCTCCCACCGGAAGCCCTCTTTCTGCCGCGATAGGCCGGCCTCTCAGTGAAGGGGAAGGCTGTCTCTGAGATTCCAAGCAGGGGGGGAATGAAGGTGGTCCTCCATCCTAGAGACCTCGTGCCCTGCCCAGCGCAGCTGTGTTCTCAATAGCATGGCCTCAACGCTGGTGACCCCTGCTTGCTCAAGGACAGCAACATTCGTCACATAGTCGGTCCAGTGTATATGTAGGATTGTGCAAAGACAGCGCTGATTAAAGCGTCCGAGGAGTCGTAGGTGTTGGCGATAGGTGACCCATGTTTCAGACCCATAGAGAAGAACAGACAGTACGATAGCTCTGTACACACTGATTTTGGTGCTTTGCCTCAGGTGCTTGTTGCTCCAGACTCTTTTGTGAAGCCTTCCGAATGCACTCTATGCCTTTGCTAATCTGTGATCTCTCTCTTTGTCAATCTTGGCGTCTGAAGAGATGATGCTTCCCAGGGAGGTGAACTGCTGGACGGACTTAAGCACAAATGTGCCTATGCTGATGTGGGGATGATGGTGTTCTTCCTGTGGTGCGGGCTGGTAGAGGACTTCCCTTTTCTTCAGGCTGACTTCCAGCCCAAACGGCTCTGTGGCTTTTTCGCCGCCACAGCTTTCACTGGCTCCAACGACGACAACAGAAAGCTCTCCCTCCGTTTCCCACTCACAGCTTTTGCTCCATGTGTCCAAATGTGTTTCTAGTGCTAAACCAAGCAGTATGTTCGACTGTTTTAATATGGCTGTGAAAAGATGCCAGATAGCTGTGACTTTTCTCTGCTTGTGTATGCACGCGGCGCTATACCTTCTGCCATCCGGCCGGAAGCACCTGCCCTTAACAGCTCCGACCGGGCTCTGTGAGCAATGGCATCCCCAAATTAGAGCCCTCCTCAGGACGTGCCAAGGAGCTGTCAATCAAAATGTTTGCACCCAGGGGAAAAAATCACCAAAAGCTGAATTCTGAATCTTGCCTAAAATCATACAAACTGGAGATACAACAAAGAATTTGTTGTGAGTAGAATGAAAGGAGAGATCATGCCATTGTACAAACTGCAAAGCAGGTGACGCCTTCCTCTTGAGAAAGACACGTCAGGCCAATTCCATAGATTTTCCAAGGGCCAGAGTTATTTGTACACCTAACAGGATAAGTCCCCCCAGGTGTTTCGGGTTGGGTTTTGGACTCAAATGTCTAGGCCAGACCTGGGCATCTTACGGCCCACGGGCCGCATGCGGCCCACCAACCTATTCTGATTGGCCCGCGTATCCCGGGAAGGATCGCCCTCCCTCCCTCAGATGTTAAATTGCCTTCGTTCCAAAAGGCGGATTCTGCCCGGAGACCGGTGACGCCAGGGAGGGAGGCGAACTCCCATTGGTGGATCCCAGGCGTTATGGGGGGAAAAGGAAGGGAGGGAGGAGAGTGTCTCCGTTGCTGTCCCTCTCTGCGGCTCAAGATGAACTTCTGCCTGACCACTCCTCTCCCCCCCCCTCTCTTTCTGTCTCGGAGGCGAGGGCGACCTGCCTGCTCTTTGGCCGAGGCGCGAGCGAGCCCGCACGCTAGCCAACCGGCGCACACACCACCACGCACACTCCCACTCTGAGGGTCTCCTGCCTGCGGCCGCCATGGAGGAAGAGGAAGTTTTCATTGCTCATAACATATACTCTTATCAGTCTTGTTAATATATCAAAAACGCAATGTAGTGCCTTCTTTATTATTATTACTAGCTGTACCCGGCACGCGTTGCTGTGCCCTATTTTGGAGATGCGAGGAAGTCTGAATATGTAAGGGAGGCCTAGTCAGGGAAATCAAGTTAATGAAGCCTTACTGTCAATTTTGGGCGTGGTCTGTGATTTGTAGGGGTGTATACTTTTTGTGGGAAGTGAATTGGGTGTTTGTGTTGGCGACTGCCTCAGGCCTTTGCCTTATCCTCCTCTGACAGTTTATTATGGGTCGGAATGTTCATGTTGGCTGGCCAGTACAGGAGTTATGCAAATCTGCCCTTATTGGCAGCCAATCATGTTGTCAGAATGTAGAGGCTGGGAGAGTCGTTGGCAGCCCCGGAGGATGCTGGGAAATGTAGACTTGGTGGTCTAGACTCATACACAGGTAGAAAGTCATGTGTGGAGACAGCCCCCTGAAGTTTGGTCCATCCTGCGCATGGCGTGTCTCTGTCGACATGCATGTTGTGACCCACCACTCACCTTGCTCACTGGGTTCGTTCTGGCTTCCCGAGGAGCTCGGCGCTGAGGGCAGAGAGAGCCTTTGAAGCACATTCGTGGAGGAAGAACAGGAAACACGCTTAACGTACCGTGTCTCCTGAGTGCTCCCGGCTCCCCCCGTCCCGCTTCTTTCTTCCCCCCATCTTCCTTGCTTCAAAACAAAACATAAACATCCCTGAAGGTCCTGGAAGCTAATTCGTGCCGACCTATTTCAGATGGAAAGACTGACGTGGGATACCTTCTCTCTTTCCAAACCCAGCCTCGGGTGAGAACGTTTGTCCACTGAGCTCCCTATTCCCCACAACGAGGTGTGTTTGTATATGTGTATAAAAAGAGGTAACAGTAAATATAACAACAACAACAACACTTTGTTTATATTCCGCCTTCAGCCT